>CM034701.1:269275462-269294528 GCA_020142125.1 Phrynosoma platyrhinos | reverse complement strand
CCACCCTCTAGCTTGCTTATTTAAAGACTATGCAGAGTGGACTGTAAGTGAATTGCGCATGCTGCTCAAAACCTTAGTAGTCATACAGAACAGAGATCTAGAAGAATTGGCTCTGTTAGTGTGATAAAGCTAAGCGCTGCCTGAATTGCTTATAGTTTAAAAGGCTTGAGGAACAGTGAGGAAGTGAATCAAATACAGAAGAGCCCAGCATGAGAAAAGCAACTCATTCTTATCTGTGGTTTTTGTACTGGTGTTGTCTTCCTTTTTGTTTAGCAACTTGCCAAATTGTAACCAAGAAATCAAATAGTATGTATGTGTATATGTTTGTCTGAGTGCATGCATGTCGTCCTGCACACTTGGGTGTCAAAGCCTGTAAGCAGCTTTATTTTTATTTTGTTTTTTTCTGTTAGTGCCTATATGTTCCTAACATCTTGAGGGTGACTCACACATAAAGCTTCTGTTAATTCACATATTAATATTAATGCACAGAGATCAGTTAACACCAAATCTTTCTTTCTTAAAGCTGCCTTTGCTCACTAGCCCAACATTGTTAGTCTTAGGGTGAAAATCTGGTGTCTATTCCTTATGTCAACGCTAATCATACTGCAGCTATCATGATTAAAATAACGTGTTAAGGGGACCTCATTATTTCTTTTACAAAAAAACAACAGCAAACCCTTCCCACCTCCACCCCAGTGCAAAGCAGTCTTCCATTACTCTGATTTCATAAGCATATTCTTTCCACTTCAGAACTCCATGTCATATTAGGCACCTTAAGGGACCTGCTCTCTTTTCCAGAAATACTTCTGCAACACTTCAGTTAAGAACCCTTATGTACAGTTTAAAATTCCTTCATTATTGCTCCCTTTACCCCAATCATTTCTGAAATTTTTGACAAAACTAGAGGAAGGATTTCAAACCACATAGCTCACCCAGGTAAAGCAATAAGAAAAACTACTCCCACCAGCTCCAGTACTTGGAGACCTGTAAAGTTTTCCTTTGTATCTGCTTGGTGCAAAAGATCAGATTTGTACAGTGTTTACTACTTACCTTCAATGAGCACGGTATTTAGAAAATCCTGTTACATCTGTCTTGTATTATGTAATTTGTGCAGGGGAGTCTGCTGACTTTACATATCCCCAATCTTCAAGTTAGTGAATTTATAAAAGCAGCTTTTATTATGTAGCAGGGTTTGAACTGAAAGCCCTCTGAAATAAATGTGCTCCTTCTGCCCTCCCCTGGGCTGTGGTTCTACCCATCGTTAAAGAATGACCATACCTGCTTTTTACACATGGTTGGTCATAAAAACTTGAAAGATATTGACTAGAATGTTATGGTTTGTCGGAGCACTGTGTTGTTTATCTCCATCATTCATAAGACTAGAAATATCTTGCTTGACTATTGTGAGGGATTGTCCAAAAATCCAAATAAGGCTCCCTGTGCATCTGCTTTTCCCACTATATGTGGACATTATTTGGAAATAAACAACCACTATTTGGAAGTAATGCTGTCCTTTAATCATATTCCAAAATGTATTGGTTGACCAAAAGCCCTAATTTTAGATCCTGTCTAGTGAGGAATTGTGTGTGTGTGTAGAAGGATGACCTTCTATTTCTAGGATCTAGAGAGTTGTTCCAGCAATAAGGGATTCCACCTCTCAGAAAGCACGGTCTTTATCCTGTCCCACCTTATGCCAAACAATGGTAGCTGGTGGAATTCATGTTAGTAAATGGTGAATCTACTCAACATTTTCATCCAAACTTTAAGAAGCCATCCAAATTATTGAGTAAAGTTTGGGGATAGACCATATGGATATCTCATTTGAAGTTTAGGCTGGAATCTAGCACAAATTCACCTCCCCACTGACATGGAAACTACCAGACATCACTGTGTTGGAACAACCACCGAAAGAGGGTTGCAAGAATATAAGATTCTACAATACAACATTCTACATGAATAGAATATTCATGAAATTTCACTTCCATGTTTTTCATTTGAAACAGGTCTTAAAAACATGAGTTTTGCAGAGTATGGCAGGTAAGACACACACACCCCATCCCCAAATCAAACAAATTCCTTCCCTAAGTCTTAAAGTCTATGCTGTCAGAGAGGAGACAGAGGAAAGGATAATAGAGGAAAAGGGGAAGAAAGCAAGGAATAACACAGAATAAATGTGAATAAATGCAATAACATGCACTCGCCCTTCATGCTGAACCAAAATGCAGATGAAATTGGGTTGAATTTTCAATGACATTTTCATTCAGTTCTCATAAAAAGACACATCATTCACCTGAGTTGGAAAAGAAACAGAACAAATACTGTGATGATTTGGCAAGCACTTTCTGCACTTCTGATTTTCATGGGTTTACACACAAAGTTGAGATGTCTGTCTATGTATCACAATGTTTGGAGTTAATTTCCCTTCTCTCTTTTTTAATGGAAAGAGTTGCTAATCTCATTCTGAAGGGCCAGAAGAATAAAACTTTGCACTTAAATGAACCATGCATGAAACAATGCAGCTACTCCAAGTTGGCTGTTTGAGAAAACAAGAAAGTCGTTCAAGAAATATATATATTTCTATTTTTAAAATAACAGATCTGGATACCGTAACAGTGAGATCTTGAATTCAGTCAAAATGCTTCACATGGCTGGGTCTGCCACAGAATAAATTGCTCACCTCAAATTAATTCATATTGTTTGCACTACTAGTCTCCTTCATAAATGAAGTACCTTGCGCTTCTTGCTTTGGGAACACAGGAGGAAAAACATGGAAGTCTTATCCCTACATCTCCTTAATTAATTGGAAATAAAGAAACAGGAATTTGATGTCGTGACTATATAGCTTAGTTCATATCTGTATCACTGTTTCCTCATCAAACACTAAGGAATCTAAAATAATCTGAAACACTGAATGTTTGGTGTTGTGATCCCACAGGACGCTGAAGAAGTGGGATTTTCCCTCTGACTATATTACCTGCAAAATAAATGTTTAATTTGAATATGAAAAAACTGCTGCTACTGAAGATTTATCTTTCTTCATTATATATTTTTACTCATTATTTTTGTAAAATTAGATAGGTAATCTCTACGTTATAAGCCCAGCAGTCAAAATTTAAAACTCAGAATATGTTTCATTTGCTTTGATAGGATTGCATTATGAGTGTCCATCCTAACTGTAATGGAAAATCAAACAATAAAAAAGCTTTACTGTGTTCTGAAGAGCATTTGACAGAAACTGTTTTACTATTGATGTGATTATTTAATGGTTTATTGGACACACCATGCTTTCTTTTACAGGTAAGACTTATTTGATGATGAGTCACTAGAAAAAGTGGCTAATCATGACTGAAATTGCTGGCTGCAGCCTGCAACCAGATTGTTGAGCAAAACAACATCCTGTGGCACCGTAAAGATTAGCAAATTTACTATAGCACAAGCTTTTGTGGACCTAGAACCCACTTTATCAGATGCATGAAATGTTAGGATGACCCATGTATCTAATGAAGAGGGCTCAGGTCCATGGGAGTTTGTTGATATTCATTTATTTTATAATATTTCTGCCTCAGAAACTCATGGCAGCAGAAATGAGGTTTCCCAAGTGATTTCCTATCCAAGCACTATCCAGAGATAAATTTGCTTGGCATCAACAATGTGACTGCCTAGTTCCCTAGCCTCCATATCTAATTTGGCATCCCCTTTTGGAAACATCTAATTACAGACTTCTTTTCTCTTCAATTTGAAGTATAGTTAGATAGCTAAGACCAAATACTTAACAGAGTAGTTTACTGTTGAGAATAAAAGGATTGACACTCCATTTGGCTTAAAATAGTTGATTGTCTTTATAGAGATTGACATGTATTGCCATTTAACATAGCATCAATATACATCAGGACAGTTACAATGACTCCCACAATTTGAAGTCGTAGGCTTTCATGGCCAGTATCCATAGTTTTTTGTGGGTTTTTCGGCCTGTGTGGCCATGTTCTAGAAGAGTTTCTTTCTGATGTTTTGCCAGCATGTGTGGCTGGCATCTTCAGAGAATGGAACTCCTACAATTGTTTAACTGATTGTACAACAGGGACCATGGTTTTGAGGTCACCAATTGCACAAAGGTCAACTAGCTCCCCCTCCACCAGTGAAAAGTGAGAAAGTGGGCTGTGTGTGTGTGTGCTTGTGAAATGATTGTGTAACCTTGAGAAAGCATAACTTCAGCCGCCAAAAGATTCCATTCTACGTGAATCATTTTCTTTTTTCTGAAAGTTTCATCCACTGAAATAACAGGCTTTTCTTAGAAATGAGAATACTTTAAACAATATTGATTTGTGTGCTGTACTTGCCAGCCAAATGATGAACCCAGCCCTCATTCCTTGTGCACTGAAGATTCTTATTAGCTCTTTTTGGAGTAGTGTTTTAGAAAGCAGAAAAAATGGAAATCCTTTTGACGTTGTCAATGCTGCCAACTGGCGATGGGTTCTGAGTTTTGAGTGCGGCATTCTAAGTATTTAAAGAGCACTTCCCACATTACAGTCCTTTTCAGTAGAAAGCAGTCATGCTTTAGTCCCATTGAAAATACATTATTTTCAAAGAATGACTGAAAATCCTAACCTGAGAACTGTAAATACATAGAAAAGAAATAGCACTGATATTTATTTTCTCCACCCCAATCTCCACGTGTGCCTTGGGAGCAGTGTTCATATGGATATGGGTTGTATGCTTGTAGATTGTAACCTGAAATATTTGCATATATGCAGAATATCAGTTTACAAAGGAACTGTCTGTATGTAGATATCAGGTGTGTGCAGTGTTTGAGCTTCTGGATCTATTTAACCCTGGATTTCCTATCTGTAAAGTGTTTAATGCCTTCTGTATGGGAACCTACAAATGTAAATTTGAGGGATTTTTCTGTAAGTCATTATTAATTTCTAAAATTCTTTTGCACGGCAAGGATTTATATATATTCAAAACTGTGAAATTAATTCTTAATGCCAAGGATGCAAAAGTAGTTAAAAGGTGTTTATGCTCCTTTTGCAAAGGTCTTCCATCTTCAACTGAGGTAACCAGTGTTGCTTTCTTAGAACTGCTATTATTATTATTATTATTATTATTATTATTATTATTAATGTAGATGCTCTTGGTTAGTGCAACCCTGATATAGAGGTTTCTTCCTTATCCAAATGTATGGCTATTAACACCATGGATGCCCCTCTATGTATGTATATGTGCCTTCCACTCACCTGTGGACTTACAGTGACCCCATTAATTTTATAGGGTTTTCTTATGCAAGGACTACTCAGAAGTGGTTTTGCTAGTTCCTGCCTCTGAAATATAGCCTACAGCTTTGGTATTTGTTGACAGTCTCCCATCCAAGTACTAACTAGAGCTGATCCTGCTTAGCTTCCAAAATCAGAAGGGATCTAGTGCCTTTAGGGTATTTAGGCCCTCATGGTCTTCTATACCACTCATGTAAAGTTCTCTGTACACCTATAAAAGTTAAAATTACATGCTTCCTTCAAGCTAAACAGTAATATTTAAAGGCAATTTATAAGGATTATTTTTCAAAGTTTACTTTTTGGACTTTATTCAATAATTGTTGAACATTTATTCCAAAGTATGGATTTTTCTGAAAGTATAATGCATTTTCTCATACATTAAGACAATAAAAGTGTATGGAGGATAAGATGAAATGTTAATTTCACTGCCAAACTTTTTTTCTGTCACCGTTGGGCCCAGCCCAGTTTTGTATTATTTGCTGAGATAAGCAAAACCATCTTTTAAACTGGTATCAGGTTCTGTATCAAAACCCGCCTTATTTCTTTCTTTCAGAGAAACATAATGTTGAATATGGAAATGTTAATTATATCCCTTTTTTAAAGGGGGTGGGAGGAGCTGTACATCTTGTGTCTTGTCTCTTCATTTAGGCAAACTGCCTTGTCCACATGCTGCAGTCTGATGCTTAGAATGGCAATGTTGGCCACACAGAAATTCATACTGGCAGTGCTGTCTTGGAGTCATTTAAATGTGTGTAATTGCTTTGCTGTTCATGTTTGGAAGAATATCAGTCTATTTTAATGTATTCAGTAATTTCTCATCTGTTTTAAACCTCTATGCCTCAGCGAAGGGAGGTAAAAGCTGCCAGTCTTTTGCAAGGGCTAGCCCAAAGGTTGTCTAGTTTGTCATGTGTTTTTGGTCTAGATGAGTACGGTACATATATTGTGCTTATCACTCATTTTTTTTAGCATTATGACTCATCTAAGGTGATTAGATGCAACAAACAACAGGACTACTCTTGAGTAAAAGGATAGTTTTGGCAGATGATAGTTTTGGCAGCTTTTCTGGTTTTTACAGCACAATGGTGTGGCAAAATGCCTTCTTCAGTACGAGCTTTAAAGATGCATGAGTAGTCTTCTGATGCATTGGGATCCCTTAGTAGTGCAACAAGTTTAGGAAATATTGTCTGCACTAGTTTCTGGGTGGAATAGCAGTAGCAAATTCTGCAGAGTGCTTAGTTCATCCTACACCTAGTTAGTCCCGTAGATCAATACTCTGGATCTCCAGCTCTGTGTCTACTGCTTTTAAAGTGAACCTTTGTTGACTTAGGGCATACATTTGTGTTAGATAAGCATTTTTTTAAAAAAAAAAGCAAGATGATGCAGACAGATCCCTAATAGTTTTTTGGTGTTGGGTATGGAAATAAAAATAAGTATATTCATGAGATGAGATAGTGGTAACATGCATCAGTAGCTGCAATAGAGATATGCTATTGGGGAACAATGTTCCCCACTGAACTCCAAAACAGATGTTTGGAAGAAATGTTGACTGTATTTTTGGCAAAAAATATTACAGTATATATGCTGCAATCACAGCTGGAGGAGGAGAAAATTCAAAATCACGGTGAAATTTTTAATTAGTGGTTATAATCTGGGTATTGGGGACATTGCAGAGACAAACTATAAACCACTGCAGTGCAGTGAATAGAGATTTTGAATGTGGATGCCTTAACTTCTTGCTGGTGCTCATCCTAGAAATATAGGAAACTTCCATATACTGTGTTGGACTGTTGGTCCATGATCAGGAGGACCACGACAGACTTGCCTGACAATATTGGGAACTGAAACTATGATCTTGTGTAGGTGGACTGTGTATGTTGTCACTGAGCTTTGCAGCCCTCTCTGGTCTTGAATAAGTGACTTTTTCCATTTAGGATTGGAGAAAGTAGTAGGGGGCTATTTCATCTTGTCTTTTCCTGCACTGAGATGTAAAGTAGACACCATCTGTGCTTCTAGAGCACTACAAACTACAAGAGGAAAGGGGAAAAGAAGATGTCTTAAGTGGTTTTTGTTTTCATTCTCTTCATGAATGCTGAACTAGATCACAGCCCAGTCAGCCTCACACAGAAAAAAGAAACAAACTATGTGTTGAACAAACTGAGAAAGGATATTAAGGCTGCTGTCTCATGTAGTTTAAGCCCCACCTGGTTTAGCTGGACTTACTCAGTAGGACTTTACCTTTTGAAAAAAATTGATTGATTTTCATTGTGTTTCTCAGAATCCCACCCATCTCCCCATACTGTCCGTGTATTGCATTTGGTTGTGAGACTCTCAATTCTTTCTTCAGGGAAATTTTGTTCTGTACTTTCCTTGTGTGTAATTTCCCTCCAATGAGTGCATCTACAGTGTAGAAATAATGTACATTGACACCATGGACCTTATCACACGGGGTCTAAAGCCCCGTCGAATCCCCGTCCCATTGCGCTTCTTTTCCCTGTGTCTTCACACGATGTTGCAGAGAAACCCCGCCCATCCCCGTTCCATCCCCGTCCCATTGTGGCATCATCTGGCATCATCCCCATTCTTTTGAATGCCGGTTTCTTTGGGAATTACATGCCACGACCAGAATGATACCAGAATGATGCTGCTTTCTGTATGCTGGTAAGTTCTGGATTGAAAAGGAACCGCAACGGGACAGGGATGCAACGGGGATGGGACTGCTTTAGGCCCCGTGTGATAACGTCCCATGTTAAGTGCTGTAGCTCCAACTTGTGGAATTCCAGGATGTAGTTTTGCAGTTTTGAAAAGTTTTTTTTAGCCTCCTTTGCCAAAGAGTACTGATGCCTCACAAAACTACAAATACAAGATTCTGTAGGATGGAGCCATGGCAGTTAAGTGGTATCAAACTGCATTATTTATACAGATGCACCCTAAGGCATGTTCATATAGTTCTCTTCCCCCCCCCCCCATATAATTTAACATTTGTTCACACTTACCTGCTGAGAATTTGAAATGAAAGGAAGGAAGCTAGGAAGGAAGGAAGGAAGGCAGAAATGAATTTGAGGCTTGTGGTTCCTCAAGAGAGTAGGAAACCAAAAGAGACAATAGTGTTTTTGTTGATAGCCTCACAGGCCATAAATTGGATAAATTCATTAAACAAACATTTCAGGAAATACAAATTTGTTTACCACCCATATGCTTCAAATTCTTTGCATCGTGAAAAGTCACATTAAAAAGCCCAAATAATAATTGCTGCTACTGCCCACCTTCTGCTCATTTCAATGGGATTATCACTTCTGTTTTCCTTGTTAAAATGGAAAGCAGGAGATTATCACACAAGCATAAAAATGCATCTTACATCTCCTGAATTCAAGTAAAATTCAGGCTGCATCCAGGTCCTATCACATGGCTTTTGTCACCAAATCCGCCATCCAAATGCAGCCCGAGTGCAGCCTGGCTCACTTAACATTTCATGGCCATTTTTCAAAAGTCTGAAGCCGACATTTTTCTGCTTGGCGAGAATCTCCTAAACTGCACAGCACTAGTGTTTACTACTTGCTGTTAAGCTTGTCACTTCATTTCATATTACTTCTTTTGAGTCAAAGGCAAGTTGCAGTTGCAACCAATTTATGTTATAGAATTTGTAGACACCTCATCTAACACATGACACACACGCACATACACACAAACAGAGAAGAACAGAAAGAGAGAGTTCATTCTAGCCTATGTTTTATGGGAGAAAAGACTGCAGAAACAGCAAATGTCTAATAAGAATTTCTTCATTTGTCATCAGAGTGTGAGTAAATAAATCTAGATGGTAAGGAAAGGAGTAAAACCACATTGCAGGTGTACAGAGTCAAAGAGGCCACAGCCTTCTGTTTGTGAGGCCTGATCAGGGCAATATTCTTATACCTGATTAAGAATTGGGCAATATTTTTATGCCAGATTAATTACACTAGGTTAAGTCCTATGGCCATGATGGCAAACGTATGACATGCATGCCAGAGGTGGCATGCAAAGCCAAATGGGTCTTAGAACAGATCAAGCATGTGGAGGGTGGGGAGGAGGAGGAAGAGGCACACACCTATTCCTCATCCTTCCCAGCTGCCCCAGGCCTTCAATCCTGCCCGGGAAGTCTCACACCCAAGAGGCAGAAATCCCACCCCTGGAGGATGGAAGTGCCACTCCTGGCACTGGTAACACTTGGTGCTGGAAGACCTTTTAGTTTGGGCACTCACCCCCTAAAAGGTTCGCTATCACTGGCCTAGCTTGTACTTCTAGTAGGGGTATGCTTTGTAAGGCAGGGTGGGTTAAGTTCAGGTTTGTGGGGTCTTCATGGTTTATTATTATTTTTCTTAGTAGAATTCAGTGACCAACCAGCTGGAAGGAAGTATTGCATAAATGACCCATAGGGGCAGACAATCACTAAATATTAAGGAATTTTTTTCCATACCAAAACAAATTCAGCTTTTTCATGTAAAAATCCACCTTCTGGTTTCCATCCAAGTTTTATTTATTCAACTTTTTAACTTTCAGAGAGACAGTTTTTGGCATAGCTTAATTAAATAGGTGGATGTCAGAAACATTTACCAAACTACTTCATGGAATTGATGCTGAGATACCTTTTACATTGTTGTTGTTGACTGCCCTTGAGTTTGCCTCAACATGGCAAATGTATGAATGAAGCACTTGTAAGCCCCTCTTGTCCTGAATTGCTTTGCTCAGATCCTGTAGGCTCAGGACTATGGCCTCCTTGATTGGGTCTGTTCATCTCATATGTGGTCTTCCTCTCTTTCTCCTGCTCTCCACTTTTCCTAGCATTATAGTCTTTTCTAGTGAGTCATCTCTTCTCGTGATGTGGCTGACGTAGGACAGTCTCAATTTAGTCATCTTGACTTCCAGGGAGAGCTCAGGCTTGATCTGTTCTAAGACCCATTTGTTTATCTTTTTGGCTAGCCACAGTATCCATAGCACTCTTCTCCAGCACCACATCTCAAATGAGTTGATTTTCTTCCTATCAGCTTTCTTCAGTGTCTAGCTTTCACATCATACATGGTGATGGGAAATATGATGGCTTGGATGATTCTAACTTTGGTATTCAGTTTAATATCTTTGCACTTGAAGATTTTGTCTAGTTCTTTCATAGCTTCCCTTCCTAGACCTAGTCTTTTTCTGATTTCTTGATTGCAATCCTCATACTGATCAATGAATGATCCAGGGTATAGGAAATCTTTAACTATTTCAGTTTCCTCCTCATCTGTATTTAATTCCTGTAGCAAATCTGTGGTTATTATTTTTGTTTACTTTTGTTTCAAATAGTCTGCTTTAGCACTTTCCTCTCCGACTTTCATTAGTAATTGTTTCAAGTCTTTGATGTTTTCTGCTAGTAGTATGGCGTCATCTGCATATCTTTCATAGTTGTTATTCCTTCCTCTTCAGTGGACATTAGCAGAATAATCAGAGATAGATTACACGACTGAGGTATCATTATGAGAAACAGCGCCACTATTCCCCCCCCTCAGCCCAGCCGAGACCTGGGCTACGGGAGACCGGCCAAGGTCTTAAAAAGGTTGCTTTCCCCTGGTATAAACAGTGGAATACTTGTGGTGAGCAAGCGCAAATGGATAGGAATGGGACATTTTGAGTCAGATTATTACACAGTGTTTTCTTCAGGAAATGAAACTAAGAAAAAATGGGGTGGCATTAACAATGAGGAGAGATGTAGCAAAAACAATCAATGAATATTATGCAGACTCTGACTAAATACTATCAGTAAGACCTCAGGGAAAATCCATCAATATAACCATAATCAAAGTTTATGCTCCAACTGCAGAGGTAGAGGAGGAAAAAATTGAAAGATTCTACACTGGAGTCCAGGAGGAAGTTGATCATACACCAAAGCAGGATATGTTGTGAATTATAGGCAACTGGAATGCAAAAGAAGGAAACAGTAGAACCAAACACTGTTGGATAATTTGGCCTAGGATCAAGGTATGAAGCAGGAGAGTGACTGATTGAATTTTGTTCATTACAAACACATTCTTCAAGCAACCAAGGATGTAACTATTTAAAGAAATATAGAAATAGAGATTTCATAATTGGAAGCACAAGCTATAGAAGCTCCATTCCCTACAAAAACAATACTGGGAGCAGATTTTGACACAGACCAAGAACTGCTAATATCAAAAATTAGAGTAAAGCTAAAGGAGAAGACGTAATCCTTGTGCCAAAATACAATCTCACGGACATCCCTATAGAAATAATGTAAAAAAAAGTAGATTTGCACTGTTAAGCATAATTGACTGGGAGCCAGAAGAACTCTGGACTAAAGCCAGGGATAGTGAGGGAAGAATGCAAAAAGACAGTATCTCTAGTCAAAAAGAAGGAAAAGCCTGGATGACTAAAAAAGACAAATAAATGAATCCTAGAGCTAATCAAGCCTGAACTCTCCCTAGAAGCCAAGATGACTAAACTAAGACTATCCATACTTTTACCATATTATAAGACATGACTCACTATAATGTATGGAAAGTGGAAGGCAGTAGAAAGAGAGGAAGACTGCATTATAGATGGATAAAATCAATCAAAGAAGCCATGGCCCTGAGTCTACAAGACCTGAGCAGGGCTGTTGAGGATAGGATGACTTGGGGGCATCTCATTCATGGAGTTGCCAGTTGATTTAATGGCAGTTAACAACTAGTCTCTTGGTTTCAAATTAAACTTATCAAATTATAATGGCTATCTATATAACTTTCTTTCACCCAAACAATTTCCATCTCCCATGGTTATATATAGTGTGCTATCATTTTAAGGTAATTGAGGTCCATAAAATAAGGTCTTTTATAAACTGCTTCCATCAATAAGATGTCTGTTCTCTCTCCTTTGACCCATTAATTGCCTATGCTACTGTTAATATAACTTTTCAGCACCACAGACTACGGCTCCTGTTCATTGTAATCCTCAGACAAGCTGTTTCTCATAATGATACCTCAGTCGTGTAATCTATCTTTGATTATTCTGCTAATGTCCACTGAAATATATTATGATGACACTCTACGATTATATCCACATTAAGGAAGCTCTATAGATTTAATAGGTCTTGTCAGTATGCCAAATAATAATATATACACCAATGTCAGTTTTTGCCCTGGAGCAAAACTACATGGGGCAGTCATGCAAATCTTGCATGATAAAATAATGTAATTAAAATTAAATTAAATTTAACACAGAAACATTTTCAATTTGACAGACAGTTCTAGTGGCTGGATATTAAACATGCTTTTCTAGAAGATAAGTTCCACAGATGTTTATTTCCAAGTGGTTAAATTCAAGATGTGAGTGCCAGTATACATCCCCCTTATTTCAAACTTGTCAAATAAAAGGATCGATTCTTCAGAATCAGGCAACTTGAAGTCCCTTGATTTCAATGGGACAGCTAAGGGCATGCTTCATTTTCAGTTGAAATCATTGAGACCTAAAAGTACTTGGAAAACATGCTTAACTTTTTCATCCTCCCAAAGTCCATGAATCAGCTTCTGAATGAGGAAGGAATGTGGTTCTTTAAACTGTAATAAATCAAACAGTTATTTTTATGTATCACTGTTGTTAGCAATACACTCGAATATGGCCTGTTCAAAAACAGTAAGCTACGCTTTCTATCTGTATTTTCTCTAAAACAATAATGAATTCTTTTAAGGATGAAAGAAATACTCACTTTGTTTGCTGGGCAGATATCTCAATATGATCAAATAAATTTCACACTTTCCTTCAGAATCAGGCCTGATCTTGGAGGTACTGTAGTAATCAAGGTACACAGATTGTATAGATCAATAGTAAATAGTCAAAACAAACACACATACTCCCCCCAAATACTAGCTAAACAAAATTTTGCAAGATTTTTAAAATAAGAAAATCTAGACAACATTAGGGAAGGGCACAATGCAGACATAATGGGAAACCGTGGTTTTCTGAAACAAGAGCAAATCATGGTAAAGCTGATATGCTCATCCCTGTCATTTTTCAGTCTTCTATAAACACAAGGAAGAGATCTGATGTTAAACAAACACAGCTTCCCCCACTGGATTGGAACCCAGGAAATTATGTTTGTTTAAACTCAAGTAAAGGCAAGCTAGGATCAAACCATGGTTTCGGAATCATAGTTTAAAAAATAAATCACTCCCCCATCCCAGAATTTGGATGTCACAGAATATGTGTTTTTTCCAAAATTGGAAGCATAAGCTTCTCCATGGAAATCCGTGGTTTTGTGTTATGTCCCAAGCAGACCTAAAAATACAATCTTGAAAATATTTATTCAGCAGACAATTCTAATATTTGGAAAACGGAAAGTTCCCTGTTTTTCACCTGTCCACACACCAAATTGCAGTACACATTTTAAAATCTCTGGCATCTTTATCTAAATAAATAATTTTTATCTAAATTTAAATAAATAATTTTAATCTAAATTTTTATGCTGACATTATCCTCAATGGAACATCCAGTGAAACTATACCGACAACATTCTTGATATGGCACAGTTTCTGAATTCCTACACTTAATTAAAGTAGGAGTGTATTCAGATAGATTTTTTTTTAAAAAAAGAGCAATTTTGTGACTCGTATCTGGGAGCTATATTCTATAACTTGAAAATTGTGTTCCTTAATTTAATGTGTAGGTAAGCTAAACCTTGTCTGTGTGAATAGATCTTAAATCTTGAAACACCTGGCTGAAATTAAGCAAACAGGACTGGGTCCAGACTAGACCCATTTAAATGTCTATGATTCTGTGGTTCTAAATCAATTAGATTTAATAGGATTCTGGATGCACAGCAGCCCAGGGCCAGGACTGTTTGCCATTTCAGGCCTTCAGCCAGATATTTTTTTGGAGAGATCCACTGGAATTCAAGGAGCTTTCTACCTTGCTTCATCCATCCCTCATATGACTGGATGAGTGCCTTCTATATTTCTTCTTTTTTTTTTTTAATAAGTTATAATTTCCAGCAACCACTCCCCAAAACCTTCAAGTGCAAATGTTTTACTGCCTTTTAAAAATCTAGTTTTGAAAGATGCAAAAGTCACATTGCAGCTAAATATAGATAGTAATACTTTTCTTCTTGAATAAGAGCTCTTAGAAGTGTAAGGGAAAATATGTACCTCACATGTATCTGTAAAACAAGAGCTAGCTGAGGGGATTGTTTTATTCCCCCAATTATTTTAGTGAGTATAAAGTAAAAAGAATAAAAGAACCCTCCCACCAATGATATAAATAACAACCAAAGACTACAAATTATATATAAAACAACCTTATTTTTTGTTGTTAACTGCCCTACCAACAAGAAAAATCATAACTAACAAAACAACATTTAAAAAATGATAACTTCCAACTATTTCTTCTGCAGGTACAATTCATTATAAGCCACCCATCATTATTATCCCCAATCATTATCCTTCATCTATATATTTAACTCATATTAATTAATAAAACCAACAATAATCAAAATCACCTTTGTTATTTCTCAAAAAGTTCACTAATTTCCAATCTTTCCAAAATCTTGTTAATGAAGTTTCTTTAACTAAAACAATTTGTCCATATTTGCTAAATCCTTCAGTTTAGATAGCCACTTTTAGATGCTATCTAGGTAAAACATGCCAAATGCAGTCTCAATTCATAAAAAATATTTTACCTTTATCGGAGGTAAAAACCTCAAAGACCTAAGTCCCAGTTGCTTGGCTCCACCACCCCAAGAAATATATTAAACCTAATCTCCTAATTTACCAAAACTCTCAACACAGAGGCCAGACAAATGTTCTGGCTAGGAATTGCAGGAATTTCCAGGTGCCCTTGGGATATTACTGACAGAACCACTAACACCTTAGTCCATTGGAGTTTCAGGTGTATTGATTCCAATTTTCACCTGTTAAGACAGTAATTAGATCTTCTATGGCATCCAATATTACTGACATCACTTCACATCCTCTCACTTCTTACATATTCAAGTGACCTTGGAAGAACAGAGATCTCACTATTGTTGAACAGATTTTAATTGATTAACAAACTGGGGAAGGGGGATTTGAGAGTCAACTGGGGTGCACTGCTTTAACTGCCGTTGTTCAATGTTATGGAACCCTGGGATTTGTAGTTTGTTATGACACCAGAACTCTCCGACAGAGAAGACCAAAGATCTCACAAAACTACTAATCCCAGAATTCCATAGCATAGAGCCATGGCAGTTAAAGCAATGTCAAACTGCATTGTTTCTGCAGTGCAAATGCAACCTTAGTGTCCTCTATGGCACACCTCAGTGTGGGTTTTCCACTTTGTTACATAAGAGATTAATTCCAGGTTATGAGGTGGAATAATAATTAGGAGATTAAACATATAGAAATTCTGTTCTGTGTTATATATTCTTTTGGACAAACTTGGACCTTTGACTGGCCATTTATTTTATCTGTTAGCATTTGCTAAGACCTTATAAGCTAAATTCCATCTCAGGAATCTAGTCTTGAGAGGAGGTGGAAGGTTAAGTTACTTGTAACAGCTGCCAAATTGTCTGTGACAACTCCTCAGTGTTATTGCTGTCCATTTATTTACCTCATCAACAGCTTGACTGAGATTCATTAAGCATTTCAGTGCAGAACAGTACTCTAGTCCAAAGCATATGTTTTGCATACAGAAGGTCTCATGTGTAACCACCAGCATCTTCAAACAGGGATGGGAAGAATCCTGCCTGAATCCCCGGTGAGCTGCTGCCAGTTAGAATTGGCAGTACTGGGTATATCATTTAAATCAATATAAGTCATCTTCTGATGCTTTTGTTCCACTTTTGTATGCAGTACTTAGACATAAGATTGCAGTGTGAATGAGGACTGCTAATGCTATAGAAAACCAATTTCTTTCCTTCATACTCTTACAATAAAATAATTTAAGTAGATACAGATTCAGAAAGCAAGTACAGTCACCCCTCCATTCTCATGGACTTGAAGTCCACGTTTTTGCATATTCACGGAGGGGCGATCTCCGTTAAAATTAATGGGGCTTGAATATTGCTGAATCTCCATTTTCACGGGGTAAGGGTTCTAGAACACAAAAATGGAGGGCAGCTAGATTAGACATATTCTGGAATGTCTCATCACAGGAATCCAGTTGCCACTCCCAGCTACACCAGGCCAGATGAATCAATTGCAAAGTGGTAAGCATCAGCAGCGGTGGCGCAGCAGTAACAATAGCAGCAGCGGCAGCAACAAGGGTTATGTGGGTGGTGGCGGAGGCCTCAAAAATGCCCTCCTGCCCCCCCACCACCATCAGCAGCGGTGGCATAGCAGTAACAATAGCAGCAGCAGTAGCAACAAGGGCCACATGGGCAGCGATGAAGGCCTCAAAAATGCCCCCTGCCCCCCATCATCAGCAGCAGTGTGGCCCCCCACCATCAGCAGCAGTGGTGCAGCAGTAACAACAGCAGTAGTAGCAGCAACAAGGGCCACGTGGCTGGCGGCGGAGGCCTCAAAAATGCCTTCCTACTCCTCCTCCACCATCATCAGCGGCACGGCAGTAATAGCAGCAGCTGGGCAGCGGTGGCAGCCTCAAAAATGCCCTCCCCCCACCATCAGCAACAGCAGTAGATGTCTTTTCCCCCCTTGCCACCCCATTACCAACAGCTAAGCCCTTTATAGCCTTCTTATCCTGATCAAACAAAATTCATAAAATGTTTAAATAATAATTTTGCAGCCTTGGAGAGAAAAGACCAAGGCTACAAATCAAATAACACATTTGTATTCATATTTTATACTTAGAGCTCTTGGAAGATAATATACACTGAATTCCAGATTACTTAACTTTCCTTTTCTCCAGGTTTATTGTCTAACCAATATTAAGTCTCGCAGATTAAAATTGATAGTTTTTTACAAATTGATTTTATGTTATTTTATTCTGTCTTGCAATGGTTTTCAAATAATTTAAGGGTTAGAGAATACAAGGGATAAAACACTGAAAATAATTTGATTTGAAGATGGTGGTCCTAACTAGACAGGGATATAAAAAACTAGGTATCTCTTCAACTGATAAAGTTCCTCAGGCTAATAACAATGCTTATATGAAACAATCAAAGCAAACAGATTCTGCAGTATTTTCCCTCAATTGTTAAAATCACAAATGAAGGGACTGATCAACCATCTGAAACAATTTTGGAATAGACACTCAGTCACAAACAAATGCTATTCCACCCACATTATGGGAACAATTTTAGCTTGGACAAGGAAATTGCCCTGGCCAATAGAATTTGTAATAATACTGTGTCATGGGTTGGGGGGGGGGGGGGGAAAGAACCTATACCAAATGCTGTAAAAGAAAATTACTCCCATTATGTAATAGAAAGTGTACCTAATCTAAGTATAACCTCAGGAGAAACCTTGATTCCTAAACAACTCACAAAACTGACAGATTATGTCAGAGGTCTGATAAAAGATTTACATTCCATTAAAATTTATCTGTCTGAATGTAATGGCCTATTAACAACCATTTCTAAATTACTGGTACAGAGTAATTTCCACTCTGAAACTAAATGGGTTGATGTTGAGTCTGTTGTACTTCATGACAGCACCAGAAAAAAAGAAAGTTAAAATGAGGAAGGCTAAAGAGGCTAAAGGTGTTAAAAAGTCTCTTCAACTTAGATTAAATACAACAAAGATACCAAAGAATATAAAGAGGACTAGCAAATATTACAGTTCTCTAGCCAAATGGGTAAAGATGAATTTTAAGAATCTGTTTAAATTGTTAGATGAGGATTTCTTGTCAACCAAATGTCTGAAGATAAAAAGTAATGGTGCAAACTTAAATATAACACCTTGCTCAATAGAGGAGGTTCCAAAATCTATCCCCGAATGAAAAATTGCACTTAATGACTTTTTAAGTGAAGACTTTCACATTGGAAGTAGCAAATTAGACTACCAGGATCCCCGGGATAAAGTTCTTAAAAATGATTTACACCATCGAAATATAGTGGCTGTTCAGGATAAATGTCACTCAATACCTAAATTGGTAAATCAAATTAGTAAAACATGGAATTTGATGTTAAATAAAAATAAACTTACCATTAGTAACTATCCCAAAGACAAGGGTGTCCTATCTCAAAGAGCACGAAGGGAACACTTACTTGATAGGATCTTTGACCAACAAGATCATATATCCTTGGGAAATCATATAGGTGGAATACCAACTCTATAAATGCAATCAAGCTCGAGCAATAATAACATTTACAAATGAATATATAGTAAAGAAATTGTACTCTCTTAGAGAGTTCTTTTTGGACATAAGCATGATAATATCTTGCTTTTTCAAAAATGACGCTCCACCTGAACCACTAGACAGCCACCTGTTGCTAATTTTGAGAGTGAGGCCAATCAAAACTTTACAACTAACTTTATTGATCTATCAGTTCCCTTGTATGAAAATTCACAGCTTCATGACAAAGACCCTCAAAAGGCTCCACGGGTAGAAATAACTCCATTAAATGCCTTTAATGCAACTTTTATTGAGGAAGAAGACACCCTCTTGAAAGCTTTCCAGTTTATGCCTCCATTCGTACAATCTGAAATCTTAGATAGACTGATGCCCCTTTGTACGTAGAATCATGGAATCATAGAGTTGGAAGAGACCACAAGGGCCATCCAGTCCAACCCCCTGCCATGCAGGAACTCAAAATCGACCCATCCCCAACAGGTGGCCATCCAGCCTCTGTTTAAAGATCTCTCAAGAAGGAGACTCTCCGAGGGAGTGTGTTCCACTGTCGAACAGTTCTCACTGTCAGG
>CM034701.1:269262930-269275362 GCA_020142125.1 Phrynosoma platyrhinos | reverse complement strand
AAAATTGCATTGGCCTTTTTAGCTGTGGCATCACGCTGTTGACTCATGATCAACTCTTGGTCTACTAGGACTCTTAGATCCCTTTCACATGGAGTCTCCTTAAGCCAGGCGTCCCCCATCTTATATCTATGCATTTCATTTTTTTGCCCCAAGTGCAGTACCTTACATTTCTGTGTTGACATTTATTTTGTTAGCTTTGGCCCACCTTTCTAATTTATTAAGGTCTTTTGAATTTTCATCCTGTTCTGGGGTATTAGCGATTCCTCCTAATCTAGTACAGCATTACTAGATCTACAGTGAGGAGGGAAAATGGGGGAAATAAAACCAATTAATATCCAGAAGACTCCCTCATTGGAGCTTCTCAATGAAAACATGGTAACTGTCAGTCTACAAATGATGGAAGAGCCAATAGGTGTCAGCACAATTCAGGTCAAGGAAATATCTAGCACCAACAAGGGAGCCCCTGAGAGAAATGCAGTATCCCTAGCCCCAGGCATAACAAAAAGATGGGGCCCTAAGAAAATGGTGTAGTTTATCTTGACTAGATAGGATATCTTGATCAGATCCAAGTATTAAAATGACAAATGGAAAGAAATGTGATATTTAATATCACTAACTTGGCCAATGTGGCACCCTTCACAATAGACCCTGTCAATATATCTGTCCCTTCTTATGTTCCTTTAAGCCTCAATAGTGTTAATTTGTCAACTCCAGGTAAACTACATCTTAACTGTCTATCCTGGAATATAGCAGAGTGGAAGATGAAATCTAGGGAGCCCAAGTGTATTGACCTTTTACAGAAATATGATATAATTCTGATGCAAGAGACTTGGTGTACATCTCATTTAGATCTTAATGGTTACTGTGTAATAGAAGCACCTGCTAGAACACCTTCTGGTAAAGGAAGGCCTAAAGCAGGGTTGGCGATTTTAATCACTACCTCTCTCAAGGCTTCTAACACCATTCTGCCACATTGTGAACACCTTGCCACTGCAAGCTTAATAGATTTTGGATACATGAGTCTTATAATGGTCAATGTCTATGTTCCTCCTATTAGTAAGAGGGAAGAGTTAAACCATATCTGGGAAACCCTAAAATATTACTTAATAAATTTAGAAGCTATTTCACCCAAATCACATTTAATTGTGTTGGGTGATCTAAATGCCAGCATTGGAGCCAATAATGAGGCTGTCTTCTCTTTTCGAGATTGGCATTTAAATAAAATCACAGAACATAAATTAAATACCAAGAGGCATTCTAAAGATGTTAGGATTAACCATACCAGCATAAATCTTTTACAAATGATGGGGCACCTATCCTTAAGAATTATAAACGGAGATCCAAAGTTTGAACAGCATGGAGAATTCACGTACATCTCTGGAAAAGGAAGCAGTACAATAGATTATGCTATCATATCAAACTCCCTTTATAAACAGATAATGAAATTCTCCATGGTATACATACTTGTGAGCGACCATTTGCCTCTATCTCTCACTATTAGCTCCCCTTATGAAATATCCCCCAACCCCCAACATTACCTTGATAATACGCAAATTGATATTGGGTATAGAAGATTGAGATGAACAGACAATATTAACAATAAGATCTCATCATTATTAGACTCCTCTAGATATAGGGAGATTAAAAATTCAATTATTGACACTCTAGACTCACAAGTCGCCATAGCTAATTATTCTATCCTCATGGAAATGCTGTCTAAAAGTATGAGGGATGCTCAAACTTACACCCAAAAGAGAAATAAAAACAACATCACTACAGACTTAGGGCCTAAGCAGACTGGAGGCCATGGGCCACCCTGGGAAGGTGCACCACGGGACCGAGGCATCCTCATGCCTTGATCCTGTGGCGCCCCTTCACCGCCCCTGAAAGGAGCGCTAAATTAGTGCTCCTTTCACAAGTCAGTGAAAGTGCGCCCCAAAATGTTGCGGCGCACTTTCTCTGACTCCTCCGCTGCAGTGTGTCCGGACGCTGTGGTGAGAGGTTGTCCTCGGAGCGTCGGCCGTGCGGAGGGCCGGCGGCTCTGAGGATGACCTCGGGAGGGGGATGGGGCGCCGAGCGTGCGGCTGCCCCTCCCCTTCCCTGCCTCCAAGATGGCTCTATTAGCCGTCTGCTGAGGCCCTTAGATAGAGAATGTTTAGAAACCAAAAATAACTTGAGGAAATTATATACTAAATATCGGACAGATAATAGCCAAACCTTTCTTGAATCATATTATATTATCAAAAAAATGTCATAAATCTCTAATTGTAAGAAAGAATAAAGAGGCAATGGTTGACATTATTAGGTGTTTCATTTGATAAGAACACTGAACAGTTCTGGTCTACTGTAACAAGTGCACTAAGTAATTTTGACGGAGTACCCCAATGCAATATACCAGGGCAAACATGGAAGGATTATTTCTTACAGATTGGGTGGAGGAGGAAAAAATACTGGAGGATGAACAAGCTGGCTTTAGAAAAGGCAAGTCAACTACTGACCACTGTGTAGTTTTAAGTCATTTTGTAGAAAAGTATTCCAGATCTCACAATCATAGTCTATTTATTGCTTTCATGGATTTGAAATCAGCATTTGACTCAATACCAAATATACAACTTTGGGAAAAACTTCTTGCTTCCTCTGTTGATAAAAGGTTACTTGGTCTGATTATGAAGCTATACAGTAATACCACTGTATGGGTAAGGTATGGCTTACAAGGCAATCTTCCTAACTCCATTAAGGCCACAAGAGGTGTACGTCAGAGGTGCATCCTTGCTCCCATCCTCTTTAATTTATATTTTAGTGATCTCTCTCCAACTATACCCTCTAACATCTCTCACCCTCCCAAGTTAGCCTCAACCAGCATTCCTTTACTTTTGTATGCAGATGCTGCTGCCCTCCTTTCTTTCTCAAAAGTTGGACTTTTGAGAGCAGTGAGAGCTTTTATTGAATACTGTGAAAAATGATCAGCTAAGCATTAATTATAAGTCCAAAATTATCTAAGAAGCGATCTCTACATGTATGGAGGTTTGCTGACCATAAAATAGAGCAAATTTAAAGTTAGGAAATGTAAATATGTGGGAATTACATTTAATGCATCTGGAGCCTGGACATCACAACGAGCAATTGCTATTCAAAATGCTTCTAATATTAGTAAGGCAATTGTTCTTTTCTTTTCTTTCTTTCTTCTTCTTCTTTTTTTTACAAAAGATAGGCAACTGCCACCTTAAGGTCTTCAGGGCTAAGGTCCTTCCCTGATTATTGTTTAGCATACCAGTTTGGATCCTAGGTTTTACACCAATTATAGAAAGAATTCTTTCTTCCTGTCTTAGAAATGTTTTTTCCATGCCTAATTGTGTTCCAACAGCAGCACTGCATCTTGAGGCTGGGTGCTCCTCAGTAGAATGTTTAGCATGGAAGTGGACCCTAAGATATTTCCTGAAACTTAATTTTATATGGCCAGAGGCTGATTATGTCTACCTATTACAAAAAAAACCAACAAAAAACACTTATGCTAGCACACTGTGCAAATCAGTAAAGGAAAAGTAACAGAGATTAGGTCTGTCACAAGACTTTCTCTCCACCCTCGACTGGTTTAAGGCAAAACAGATCCTTGCACAACAAATTAAAGATATTGCCATGCAACACTCAGTATCGCTCGCACATTCTACTTGTTGCCCAATCAGGCTGTCCTTTAACAAAAAGGGTGAAAACTATTTGGAACATTTAACAATTCCTAAATACAGGCTGGCATTTAGCAAAGACCAATTCAATGTAATTCCTTCTGCTACGCTAGAGGGATGTTTCCTTCGAACTGAGTACAAGGATCGTGTTTGCCCGTGTGGAGACATTTTCCCATGTGTTTCTTCATTGCACTTTCTATAAGGATGACAGACTACAAGTAATCTCACCTTTGTTAAACAATAAACCAGGTAGATCTTCTGAATGGTACCTGAAATTTTTATTAGCTGATGATGATGGGGAATTTTGTCTGCTATCAAAACCCAGAAAATTATGTACCATAAAAAATAATTTTTAAGTAAAATATTGTACAAAAAACTTTTAAGTAAGAAAAGGATAATCTGGTTTCTCTGATGATGAACTTAAGGTACATCTCTCTCTGGGAGCTGTTTCAAACTTTTTATTTTATAAATAATATTTTTATTCATCCCTCTTATCAGGTAGTAATCATCTTTACAATTGTAATATTGTATTTTATGTGGTTTCTCAAATTTTTTTGTTGTTGTAAATTTCATGTATTTTGTCTTTTATGTTTGTCTATGGTCTGTTGACTACAATAAAGGCTTATATGTATATGTATGCAAAGTGGTAAGTCAACACCTATTCAAATCCCATTGATTCAGTAGGTCTGCTCAATGGGATTTAGATGTTGACTTAATATACCATGCAGCAGTTAATGGATGTAATCTAGTTAGGACTTTTGACCTCTGTGTCCTAATAGTGCAATTGAAATGATTACTGAAGATTCTGGTTATCCTGGCATTAAACTGATTCAGTGTTACCAATACACACATATGTGTTTTTGAATTATTATATTGTTCTTGTTCATTTCTTGTTTCTTTTCCATTCAGGTTTGGAGAGAGAGAGGGAGAAGAGGAAGTACTTTGTTGTAGAAAATAGTATAGTTAATTAATTTATCAAAAAGCAAAGGTTTTGACATTTTCAACCTCTGCAAGAAACATAGTTTATTATTTTTTTAAATCGTAAAATTATGCAGAGATATGGGGAAATGAGGGGGAGACATGGGCAGAAACACCATTCTTCATAGTAAAGAGAAGAAGAAATGTTGCTCTAAGCTAACTGAAAACTTTGCAAAGGCAGAGAAGAAAGATGACAGAAGGCTGAACTCCTAGGAAATTGTAGCTCTTCTCTCAGTGACAAAGAGGCAAATAATTAAATCCTGACAGGGGAGCTGACAAAAACTTATTTGCAGTTGTGCTAGATCATATTAAGTGCCATCTCAGTATGCGATTGCTAAAGTATCATGGCCACATGAGGATATTTTTTTCTGGGGAAAGAATAGAAAGACAAGAACAATAAAGGAGCCAGTGGGAGGCAGCTAGAGTCCTTCAGTGATAACACAAATTCAGGAATGTGAAGTAGATCACTGTACTGAAATGATGGCGCTTGTTTAGAGTGCTAAAGCATTTTGATGGCAAAAAAAAAAAAAAAACAGCCTTGAGTGAATAAGCAAAAAAGGACTGGGTACAGCAGTAGATACAAAAAGCAGAGTAAATGAATGGAGCATGTGCAATATTATTCTGACTACACCATCTACTAGAACAGAATTCTAGGATTTTAGGATTTGCAGGTTTAGGGTAAATATGTGCAAACACAATCCATTTTATAATGGAAAGGGCTTGGCTTTATTTAAGAATGGTGTGTGTGAGAGAGATAGAGAATGTTCAGTCCTTGGCACCTTCCTTTGAAGGTAAAATTCAAGACTTCAGTAATATTTGTTTGCCAGTTCTTACCACAGAGTAACCACAGCAGGCACAGCTAGTAAGTGAGTTTTGCAGATCAGAGAAGTTGGCTCCTAGGTGGGCTCAAGATATTTCTTCCAAGATATTATTCAGCGTAAACTCATTGCATGTTAGCAGCAGTTGTTACTCTAACAGTTTTCGCATGAAACACACTTACAGGGGAAAAAGAAAAACAGTGAATGAGAATCTCTTTAAAAGGGCGGAAATTTTCTTTCTGTCCCGGAAGGCATTATCAAGTGATCGGTCTGGTAGCAGCCACTGGAGGTATCTGTAGGAAAAAGCTTCTCCAAGCCCTTCCCAAGTAGAAGATTCCTCCAAGAAGAGGAAGGCTGGAGAGTGGGGTTACTGTTTCTCCTGGGGCTTGTGTGGGGTGGGTGTTGAAGACTCCATTCACTGAGGCTACAGTGCACAATTAATGCAGTTTGACACCGCTTTGACTACCATGGCTTAATGCTGTGATTTGCTCTGGTGTTACAACCTACAAATTCCAGGATTCCATAGGATGGAGTCATGGCAGTTTAAGTGGTGTCAAACTGCATTAACTCTGCAGTGTAGCAGCAGCTTAAGTCTTTTAAGGCAAGACATGTTAGGAACAGTATAGTCATTCAATGTTGAAGGCATTTCAAAATGAAAATTTACAGACATATTCCTTTCACTATCAGAGCTGCCCTCTTATGCTCCTTCTAAAACAAATAATCCAATTCAACAATGGATATTATGTGGCCGGGGAATTGGGGGAAAAATGGGGAGAAGGTATACTCTTGGCAAAGTAGTGTGATCATGCTGAAGATTTTCAGACAACATTGTGCTTATACTGAACTTAACCCATGATGAACCATGACTTCCTCATGAATGGTTCTTTATGGGTTAATTCCTGGGTAAGTGCAATGTGTCTGAAAAATCTTCAGCATGATTGCACAATTCTGCTAGGAGTATGCCTTTTACTCCTGGCTTCCCCCATCTCCAATTTCTAGTAGTTAATTATTTGAGATTAATACTGAATAAGGATCTCCCATCATATCATATTGATTATTGATTTGAAATATTACATACCTCTCTCTCCCTCCCTCCCTCCCTCTCCAGATGTGCAACTGATCAAGAGAGGGAACTATGTACCTATCTATCCCCAAAGGTGTTTTTATATGTTCAAGAGAATACTCATAGAGTTTCTAAATACTTGCCATGTCATCTATGATTGGCCCAAAGTACATTACTGTTATACACAATGTTAAATGGTTTTTTAAAAATTTGGAGTCTCTCTGTTTCCATGTTTTCAGTGTCTACACATGTATTTGATATATAAATCTTTATTTTTTCCATTTTGACACTTCATAATTCTATGACCATGCTGAGAGGCACAGGTAAACTTCAGGATTCAACAGGAGTTTTCCATCTGGCAAGTACGAATGACAGTGCGAATAAAGACTCCTACCCTTGATGAGCCTATTTTTATGGAAGCTGGCTGTGCATGTCCCATAGTCCGTACTGTTATTTCATGTCCCACACAAACAGATGATGAGTCCATAGTGGACTAAAGTGTAGACAGACTGTAGGTACTGGCAGTGTAGCACAGTCACTCATGTCCAGACCTCAATATATTTGGCCTGTAGTATTGTTGGGCTCTCACGCAGAATGCACAGTGTCAAAAGTGCAGTAGCCAAATGAACAAACAGTGTCGCATAACATACAGTCTGGGAATCAGGAGCCATAAGAGTCAGGAAACAGTTCAAGGTCGTAAATCACAGGGTTGTATCTCACAGTAGACACAGCCTGAGAGAGAAATCAAGTTTGCTTCCAACAAACCAAATGCGGAGAGACCTCTGACTTTTAAAACCAGCCAACTCAGCCCCACCCAACTTGCAAACCACATTTCAAGAAGGTGTTTTCCCAGCTGCGTGTGCACAGCCTCTCACTTCACCTGTGAGTTTGTGCCAAACACTGAAGCCTTTGCCTTTTCTGATGACTTGGAGCTATCTGTCCTACCTCCTCGTCCTCTGAAGAACTCAGATGGCTGCCAAACTGAGCTGAAAGAGGGCATGGCTGTGGTAGGAATGTTTTGTCTTCTGAAGCCAAAACCTTGTCTTGGGCATGTCAGATATGGGCATCCCCTTGAGACTGGGTGCCTAAGAGAAGATATTTGGGAAGGGCTGGAAATCCATGCCTCTCCAGCTGTTTTCTCCACATGATGTAAAAGCAAAGCAGCTTCATTTATATACTGTTTCATACCATGCAATGCAGTGCCTAAGCAGTTTACAACTGTAAACTCATTGTCCCCCAACAGCTGGGTACTCATTTTAGTGACCTCAAAAGGATGCAGGCCTGAGTCGAACCTGCGCCCTGGCTAGTATTGAGCTTGCAACCTTGTGGTTTATGAGTGAGTGGCTGCAGTACAGGCATTTAACCACTGTGCCAACCAGGGCTCCTATGATGTAGTCAGCATAACCAGTGGTGACAGATGGAAGATACAGTCTGAAAGCATTGGGAGTTCTACATTTTCCTCATCCTGGCCTATGGTATTATGACTGTGTATATGCTGGTGTTCTTCCTTCCAGTGATGCCATGCTTCATAGCTGCTGGTTTCTCCCATGTTGGTGGGGGCAGTGAATCTGCTCTGGATTTTAGTCTGAACTTTGAAACTGGTCTCCAAGCTGCCGAACCTATTTGAGGATTGGGTTCTGCACCTTTGATAGCTCCTATAAAGTTCAGACTAACCTCAAAGCAGATTCAGCCCTGTAATGACATGAAAGCTACTGGTCACTGTTGACATGCTGAGACTAGCAGAAAAGAACAAATGGCATATTGGTTGTCCTTTAAACAGTATAGGTCTGAGTTTGTTGCCATATTTTCAGTGGTGCACAACACTGGGAAAATACTGGGCAAGACCAGAAAGTGAGGAATAGCCAGAGTCATTTCTCTCCCTGTCTCCTAGGGGAACCTTCAGGCATTTATTTAAACATTCTATACTCTATTTATACCATAGATAAGGAAATGCCAGTCACTCTGTCCTTATCTGACACATTGTCCAAGATGGATACTAGCCAGAAGAACTCTGTTTTTTTACCATTTTGCCTTCACAAAGAATGTGCACAAAGGCAGCCGAAAGCAGCAGCACAAACAGAAAAGTGCAGTGTAGCATCATTCTAAATGGAAATCGAGAGACAAAAGAACCTGAGAGGCAATATGGTGTAGCTGATAATGCTTCGACTGGAATCAGCCATAAAACCTGCAGGGAAGCGAATACCTCAGAAATGTAACCTACCTCACAGAGTTGTTATGAAGGTAAAATGCAATATTGTTGTTGTGGTGTGCCTCAAGTCAGTTCCAATGACCTTAAGCTGAACCTATAATAGGGGTTTTATGGTAAGATTTGTTCCAAGGGGAAGGGGGGGGGTTGCCATTGCCTTCTTCTGGGGCTGAGAGAGTATGACTTGCCCAGGGTCACAGTGGGTTTCCATGGCTAATCAGGGAGCCAAGTCCTGGTCCCCAGAGTCTTAGTCCAACTATGAAAGCACTACACTCTCAAAATGAAGTAGCCCATCTTGAATTCCGTGAAAATGTGAGTGATAAAAAAATCTCAGGGGAGTAGATGTTACTGGGGTTTGGTTTCCTTAAGAAGGCAACAACACAAAGGCTTCCATCACATGAATGCACACCTATAGATTCACACTTGCATGCATACAGAGTCAGAAGAGACTGCCACTCAGTTCACAGTACCTGATGGCAGTGTCAGATGAAGACAAGGCTATATTGTTTAGCTGGTTCTAACAGGCTGGATTTTGAAGCCAGCTCAAATACCTCTGAATGCTGGAAGAGGAGGAACAATGCAGAAACCATCAGATATGCCTCCCATGTGCACTTCTATTTTTTTGATGGGCTTTGGCAGAACTATATAGGAAAGGGCTTCAGTCTATGCTTATTTGAAATTCATTTATGACACTGCAAAAGAAGACACAAGGGAAAAGCAATTGGCCCACAGACCTTTTGTCTGGCAGGCCTGGCTTTGATGGACTGAGCCAACTAACACCGCATGTACAAGACAATTTATAATGTGGTCTTGGCATTAGATTCAGCTCCTATAAAAGATTATACATTTGGCCATTAAATATACTGTATTATTGAAAAGTCTACCTTTGCAGTTTCCTGCACTTCCAATGCAGATGTACAAAGAGCGGCTTCTCCACATAGGTTAACCTTACCAGGAATAAGTAAGTAGAAACCTGGACCCCAGATCACCATCCTTTTATGGCTTAGTTCTGGATGACTTCAGCCACTCACAGTAATCATTCTTGTCTGCAAATTATGCAATAGGAGCCTCTTACTGCATGGTCCTATGCACTGGGGCTTACTTTCAAGTAAGAGTGCACAGATCTGCAGCCTTAGCCTATGATGAATGGCTTGTGAAGCACTGGATTTAGAAAAGTAAAATAGTGCCACTGTCGCATAAAATATACTTTCGAGTCAAAATTGGGTTTTCATCTGGATTACGGACGTAGCAAATTTAAGGCCTTACTATTCAATTGTTCCTTAAAATTCTACCTCTGTCTTGCCTGTTTAATTTTTTTTTTTAACTGAAGGCTTTAAAAAAATTACATGAACATGTAACCTGTTGTTCTTTAGGTTTCACCCTCCTGTCTTGGGTATCTATAACTTAAGTAGCTGAGCATGGGATGCAAGCATCAATTCTAGGCTAGGCAACTTGCATACAAATGCTGTCACATGGACACCCTCTTTCCCAGATTAAAACCTGGACTAAGGGACATTTTGAAATAATCATAATATTTATTTATACCCGCCCCTCTGACAAGCAATCAGGGTGGTTTACAACAATATCTAACAGGTTTAATGGTAGTGTTAGCATTTGCTCTGATTTCATAGAGCTCTGTCAATCCTGCTTTTTAAATATCTCTTGTAGCTTTCCTCCCCTTCTTTTTAAAAAGAATCTTTGGAAGGGACTGCAAGGGCCATCATCCAGCATGCTGCCATGCAAGACTACCCAATTAAAGCACTCCTGTTTAAAAACATCTAAAGAAGGAGACACAATTCCAGGCAGCCTATTCTACTCTTAAATGCCTTGTATAGTAAAGAAGTTCTTCCTAATGTTTAGATGGAATCTCTTTTCTTCTTATTTGAATCCAATGTCCATGTTATAGTCCCTGGAGCAGCAGGAAACAATTTTGCTCCATGATCTCCATGACATCCCTTCAGATATTTAAAGATGGCTGTCATGTCATCCCTTAGTCTTCTCTTCCCTAAGTTAAACACACCCAATTCTTTAAGTCATTCCTCATAAGGCTTGGTTTCCATACCTTTTCATCATCTTGGGGGCAAAACAGACCACCCCGAAAGGCTGGCTCTGCACCATGCCTTTGAACGCCGGATCAGGGTCATGGCAACAGCACACCATGGCCCCAATCTGGTGTTTTTCCACTCCCAAAAGAAGCAGCAAAATGCCGCTCCTTTTTGGGGCAGAAAAAAAGCACCCTTTTTGCTGGCACTGCATCTTTTCCCCACTTTTGTGGTGTGGTGCATGTAAACGCTGCACCGCAAAAGCATCACAATGCTGTCTGACATCTGGTCGGGTGGACGGTGTGACCCTACTTGGAGGTGGAGTTGAGGCATCCACTGTGCATACACCACACCCCCACACCACCCCAAAGCTGGCATTTCTTGCTGGTCTGCTTTGCACCTTGGTTACTCTTCCTTGCACACTTTTCAGCTTGTCAGTATCTTTCATGAACTGTGGTACCTAGAATTGGACACATTATTCCAGATGAGATCTGACCAAAGCAAAATAGAGTTACACTAGTACGTCCTTTCATCTGGATTCTATGCCCTTATTGATGCATCCTAGAACTGCATTGGCTTTTTTTGGCCACTGCATCACAGCAGCCTGTAGTCTGCTAAGATCTCTAGATACTTTTCACATGTGTTTTCAAGCCTGTATCACCCATCACTTATTTGTGCATTTCATTTTTCTTGCCTAGATGCAGTACCTTATATTTATCCTTGCTGAAATTCATTTTGTTTGTTTTGGCCCAATTCTTCAGTCTGTCAAGGTCATTTTAAATTTTAATCCTGTCCTCTGGAGTATTTACTAGACCTTAATTTGTTATTGTCTGCATATTTGTTAAGCATGCCTTCTATTCCATCCCCTCAGTTATCTGTAAGGATTTTGAATAATACTGGGCTTCTCTTTCTTCTTTCAGTCATTGTCCTTTTCTGCCTTCCTTCATGCCTGTGGATTCTTGGGAAGGAGGGCTTGAAGGTGGATCAACACATGATCTAATGGCAAGAGGTTTGGATGGCAGGGTTTGGGCAGAGGTTAGAAGGTAGAACTGTGGCAAGAAAACTCAATAGGGCTTGATACTGGCTACTCATGCATAAAAGGGATGGAGAAATGCAGTTTTCCAGATTTATTTGACAGTAATTTCCATCAGCCTAGCCAGCACAGCCAACAGTGAAGTATCATAGGAGCATCATGTAAGTTATAGTCCAACTGCATCTGGAAGGCCACACATTCCCTGTTTCTGATATACAGGATTGCACTGTTATACTGTTACTTTGTATTAGACAGATGGGAAGAGATGTATCAGAAGAATATACCCTGTATGCCTTCAGCCCAGGCTATCTGAAAAACTTTATCCTACCATAAAAGCCTGCCTGAGGAGGTTCATATAAAGATCTTTGGGGGAGGCCCATATTTCAGTCCTGCCACTCTCCAAGGCATGTCTGGTGGGAAATATAGGAAATAAATGGCCTTGTCAGAGGCTGTTCCCTAGCTCTGTAACTCCTTTCCTAGGGAGAGCAGATTTGTCTCTTCACTGTTCTTCCAGCAGCTAGTGAAAACGTTTTTTCTTCCTCGTAGCACTAGAGAACTGTTTTTGAGGATTATGTCTTTAATACCGTATTTTCCGGCGTATAAGACGACCGG
>CM034701.1:269230598-269240712 GCA_020142125.1 Phrynosoma platyrhinos | reverse complement strand
AAGCTGGGCCAAAGCTAACAAAATGAATTTCAACACAGAGAAATGTTAATATACTGCACTTAGGGATACTGCACTACAGGAAAAGAGATTCCACCTGAACATTAGGAGGAACTTCCTGACAGTGAGAGCTGTTCAACAATGGTGGAGTGATGGAGTCTCCTTCTTTGAAGGTCTTTAAACAGAGGCTGGATGGCTGTTGGGGATGTTTGATTGAGAGTGCTGGCAGGGGGTTGGACTCGTTGGCCCTCATGATCTCTTCCAACTCTATGATTCTATGATCCAAGAATGTTCACAATTCAGCTTTTATGATGGATGGAAAAGTTGTTCAGATTACTTGGATTAATTTGGGGTTGGAGAGCTTGTAGCCTTATATCACTCATTGGCCCTAGCTGTGTAGCCAAAAGGCAGTTGATATCAGCAACATTTAGAGAAGATATTGCCACCCTTGAATTAACCCCAAGACAGGCTTTAGTGATAGATATTTTACAGTCACATTTAGGACTGAGAAGAGGAGTAGAAAATTAAGGAAGTTAAGGTGGACAGTGCTGAAACAAGGTACCTGAAGAGCAGTTCAGGAGATGGATGGGGTAAATGAAGGGGAAAATTCTAGGGTGAAGAGCTAATGAACAAGGAACGAGATGTAAGGACAAGGTTGTTTTGGAGGGCTTGTTCTACTCCTGCCCAATGCTGAATTATAGATGAAGGAAGGATGCAAATAAGTTGGCAATCTTGTGTGGCAATTTCCCTTCCTCCCTTTCTTACTCCTGGATTTTATGAGATTTCTTTGGATATCACTTCTATGCCCATAGCAATGTGAATAATGTCTGTTGAAGTAGCTCTTTAAATATGAGAACAGTCATATAGAAAGTGAATGTTACTAAATTAACTAATTACTAAATTGGCCCTCTATTTCCTTTTCTTTTGGTCCTCCATGGCAATCAGTTGCTTATGCTCCATGCTATTATTTCAAAAGGTAATTTGAAGGATATATACCAAAGGTTTTCTTTCTTTCTTTCTTTCTTTCTTTCTTTCTTTCTTTCTTTCTTTCTTTCAACAAACCTACTCACCATCTGCAATTGGCAAATCTCAGTGACATGAGTCTGCGTTGCTTAGCAATAAATACATGTGCAGTGGTTCCAGAGTCACAAAGAGCCTTCATTACTTTATCATCCAGCCATTTTGCACAGACTTCAGGGCTAAAAAGTCCCCTTTATTCACTTATGCTGGGTGAGAAGAACAAAGATGGGTGGCTGGGGCTACTGGTGGGGGTAGAATACATCCCGGATGGTCTGATAAATGTGCAGCATCATGAAAAACTGCAAGCTGTTCACAAGATGGAGAAATAAAAGCAAATTAACTTATTTATCAGCCAATCTGGAACATAATTAAAGTGTAGACTGTACCCAAGAACAGTATTTGAAACACAGACAAAAGGTCTATATAGATTATTGAATTTGCATGTAAAATACACTCATCCCTCCACATTTGTGGCTTTGACTTTTGTGGATTTGATTATTCATAGATTTTATTAATATGTTCTCTCTAGGAATATCTAGGTCCTCCAGTGCAACTCTATGGTCAACCTTCACCAAAAATTGCACTGAAGGACCTAGAGATTCCTAGAGAGAACACTCCACTAGGCATTGGTAGCTCCTCCAGCACAATTCTATGGTCAATGTCTGGCAGATATTGACTACAGAGTTGCACTGGAGGACTAGAGAGGTGTTTCCTCACATAAAAACATAGTGTTTTGTTATTTGCATTTCTTCCACATTCACTAGGGTCCTGTGCCCCTAATCCCAGTGAATGTGGAGGGATGAATGTATTGTGAACATGGAGGGAACTGTGTGTATGTGCCTTCAAATCACCTGTCAGTTTATGGCAACCTCATGATCTTTTCACAAGGTTTCCTTAGGCAAGGAATAGTCAGAGGTGGCTAACCCTGCTTAGCTTCCAAGATCAGACAGAAATTGGTACTTTTAGGGTATCTATGCCCCTTAAGGTGAGGATTAGAACCTAAATAACTGAAAAGGACCAGATCCCATCTGATTTTGGAAGCTGAGCAGGATCAGCCCTTGTTCATTCTGGGATGGGAGATCACCAAAGAAAACCAGATGATACAGGCTATGTTTTTAGAGGCAAGAACTGGCAAAACTAAGAAAACCCTGTGAAATTCATGAGGTTGCCATAAGTTGACAGGTGACTTGAAGGCACATGCACACACACACACACACATGATGTGAACTATACTGGCACAATTATTTTTATTGTAGCACTCCAAGATGTTTCACCCGCTCGGTAGCACATAGCAAAGATGCTACCGAGCTATCAATAATTGCAATATGCCATTTATTTACTGCTCTAATTACATATTAACAATGACAAGCCATCTGAGCTATGAGCAAAATAGGACTGCCTGCTTGCCAGCACCAACTGATCAGACAGCTTTGTGTACACATATTTGAATAGAATAAAATAGAGTAATTGGGATGGATGCTTGAGATCCCCCAGGATCAATAAAGCTAGTTAAGGATACATCTCTAGAAGCTATCCAGGGAGAAATGCCAGAGAGGATGTCTTGTTGTCCAGTCACAATGGTGATCTATCCAACATGCTAGTTCATCCCTGTGTCCATGCCATTCTTGTTGGGAGATGGTCTGGTGCTGTGGTTAGGATGTTGGCCTGGAATGGTGGTATAGTGGTTAGGTTTGTAGTTTGCAGTGAAGCTTATGTTGTAACCATGGGCCAATCACTGTCTCTCAGCCTTACCTTTCATAAAAGGTTGTGATAAATATAAAAGTGCAGAAGAAGAAAGCCATCATCATCATCATCATCATCTTATTTATATCCCACTATTTCCTCAGTCTTGGGACTCTAGTATACTGATACAGCTCAAAGATCATGACTTTACTGGAGACAAGGCAGTATATACATACAGCTGTTAAGTAAAATAAATTAGCAAACTACATACTACCCTCAGCACCTGAATAGGAATGCTGCCATTGCATTCTTCCCAGGACTGCCATGTGCAATATGGAGTATGTGATCAGGATTTGGAAGTTTTCATCCCTGTGGAGAGACACTCCTTACCTAATCTTGCTTTGTAGTTGCAGTGTCAGGGCAAATGTCGCTGCTTTGTTGTTAATTTGCTCAAGTACTTTGGTATACGTTTGTAGGGTGTTCCACAGAAGCTGCTTTGAGCTGCCTAGATCAATTTTTAGATGGGTTTATTATTTGATAGCACATTATGCTATACCTGCCTGCTTCTCAGTGGCCAGTATATTCAGCAAATATTTGTACCACTTGATGGCTGAGTCACTCTAAGGTAAAGGCCATGCACTGCCTGTAGTGAAATTCCCAAGTCAAATATGTAAGAGATAAAACCAACACTCGGTAAGAAGAAAATGGGATGGTAACAAAAAATTATATACACTTCTCTTAGGTTTTTCTGTTTTGACAAAGGATCATTTAGTGCAGATCACAACACTCATGTAATCCATTGGTGGTTCTCATGCAAGATATTTTAATATATGATAGGAGCTTAATAGGTTGGACGAATATTGCATTTTGTAGGAATATTATTCTATTTTATTAGAAGAAATACTTAATTATATTGTTGTTAATGTTCATCAACAAAGATACAGGGTAGCTTCCCTTTGACCTGGTTCTATCAGAACCTGGAATTATTACTTTCTATATTCAAGTTCAGGAATGCCCTGGAATTCTGGGTGTTGTAGTGCAAACTTTCTGAGCTTTGATCAGTTCTAAAAGTAAGGTGCAATTTGTCTACATGTTTAATCAAAATATGCGTGTATGTGTGGATATGGATGGGGGAAGAGATCCTGAGTATTTCTGATCTTTGTTTTACGTAGTTTTCATGAAACATTTCCCTTCTGTGAAATACACTGTATTTGGGATCATAGAGATCATAGTTTAATAGTAGAGCAGGAAGTCTCTGCTTCAGTCTCTTATCCCACCAACATCAATAATCAAGTAGCAAGTGACAGGAGAAACTCAGGCTTGAAGTTAAGCTGTATAGAAGCTGGTGTTTGGAGTCATCAACAAAAACCTTCAGCAGTGAATGTTTTATTAGAGTGAACTACATATCTAGGAGAGAGAGAGTATAGATGAAATTTTCTGGCAAAATCACTAAGAAAGAAGTGGATGACAGGAGGTGGAATGAAGGCTGTGTCTGAAGAAAGAACAGACCAGGGAAGACAAAGTGTCTCTACTTCTATTGCCCCATAGCAGAGGCATCACTAGGGGGGTGCAGGACATGAGGACTACACTGAGTGAAAAGCCTGGGGGAGGATACCTGGTGGGGCAGTTGCTTGTTGTCCATCTTAAACCCCTTATTTGATGCTGTCAGCCAGGGCTCCAATGTAAATGGGAGGGTGGATGCCTCCATTGCAAAGTGCCACCTTACCCTCCCTCCCCTCCCAGGTCTTTCTCACCCATCCACCATTCCAGCCACCTGGTTCTGTGGCTGGATGGCTGGGCACGTGGACAGGTGAAGCTGAGGGCGACAAGGGGTTGGCGCCATCTACTGCCTCACCTGCCCTCCCAGACAACTGTCCAAGTCCTTCCAAGTCTGGAAGAACAGGTGAGGAAGAACAAGAGAAGGGGGGGTGATGTTTGTGGGTTTGCTTGCCCACTTGCTCATCCATTCAGCTGCCCTGGTCTTTCCGGGTCTGGCCAGGTGGGTGGGTGAGGGAAAGGGGGAAGGTGATGGGGTTGTCTGCTGCTGCCTCTTCTTCCCCCACTAGGTGGCATCAACCCTAGTGACACCACTGCTCCCTGGTAATGAACAATCACTTGTGATCACCTAGTTGTTCACTTCTGTCACTTGAGATCTGGTAGATCTGCTGCTGCCATTCAAAGAAGATAATACTAGCCTGGCTGGGCAAATGGCCTGAGCACCAGCTGTAACCTGAATGAGAAAACAGGAGAAAAGCCTATGGGGACAGACTTGTTAAATTTGTTATATTAATCCTACCCTCTGCTGCCAACACTTGAAAAGTTTTCAAGTTTGGATATTTCATAAAATATTTCCTATGAAAATTCCATCTGTTTTATGAACATAGTATAATAAGGATCTGTTCTTAAAACAAAGAAAAAACCAAAGAAAACAGTCATAGTGACTGATATGATCTATGGTACATGTTTACATGCATTTTGTTTTTGCCTGGGGATTTTAAAGCAACAAAACCCGGATATTTGTGGATTATAATGTTTAGGAATGGAAGAGTGAAGTCATCCCTGTTGAAGTGTCTGTGAGGATCATGAAATATCAATTAACAAAAATTTAGTACTCACAAAGACAAATACAGCAAATGGAACTTTATTAGCAAATGCCCCTATCTAGCAGGTATGGGCATCTAATGTTCACCTGGCCTCTACTGAACCTACAGATGTCTATAATGAAGATGCAGAAACAGTAAAAGCTGCTAGATATCATTGGTCGGTCTAACTCAGTATTGTCTATAGAAGTGTCATCCAATACTGGGTTCCCAGATGTTATTGCATTACATCTCCTGAATCCATGCCCACTGGCCATGCTGTATGAGAGTCCTGAGCATGTGAAGTTCAGCAACATCTGGGAACCTAACTTTAGAAACCACTGGGCTGCAGTGAAGAGCAGCACAGAGTTGGCATTATGCAGCCTCCAAGATATTATCAGATTACATCTCTCAGCATTCATCATCATCAGCTGTTCTGGCTAGAGCTTCTGGGACTTATAGCCCAACAATATCTGAATGGTTTCATGATTCCAACCACTTCTGCTATAGACATTACTGTGACTTCCAGTGGCATTGCTTTTTCTACCTGAAGATGCAAGAGATTATGACCTTCTGCATGCAATTTATATGCTTTTCCAGTGAGCTACAGCCCTTTGTCTACCTATCTATGGTCACAGTCAAGAAATTGCAACTAGAGTTACATTGGGAGTACTATGTTTGCTTGAGTAGGAATTATTTGGATGGGAATTTGATCTTATATTGGATGGCATATATACCAACAGATATGAATAAAAGGTCAATTTATCATCATCTATCAAACACTTTGCTATACATGACATATTTGAATACACAGGGATCTAAAAAGAGCAGTGGTTGATGAATTATACGCTTTATCAAGGAAATTATAACAGAATAATGAATGTTTAGGGAAAAGACCTAGAATGCTGAAAAGTAGAGATGTAAATCTCCCGTAGGCTGCAATTTTATTTTGAAATGCTGAATTAGTTACTTGACTCTTTCAGACCCATGATGAATGTGGTGAATAGTGGAAGAAATTAGATAAAAGTTCAGTGTTACAGAATGGAACTGTGTAAAACACCAACAGAATAATTTGACCAGAATGTGTGTGTGTGTGGCCCATGATTATGATTATTGTCAAAGTTACTAATGGAAAAACACTCAGAAATAGCCATCTGACAATTATGGTTTTAACAAACTGAATGATGAACATGTCAAATCCAAACTCAATAAAGCAGCACTAATAAACACACTAGTCTGAAAGCTAGATTTAGAGACAGAAATAAAGGCTTACAACAGTGTAGAACAAAGCAGGCACCAAACTGAAAACAGGACCTGGGTACTTGAGAACTTGTAAGAAAATGGGGTGATATAATGGATCCAACCATTTTTGACCACAAAGAAGGTAGAAGGAAAGCATGGAGATCACCATCCCCTGAGAGAAAGCCCATGTGCACCCACTGTCATGTCGAATCCAAGACAATGGAGTGCAATTTCTAAAGAGAGCCTATGTGTGAAAAAAATATCATGACAAATGATGAAAACACAAATACACATTGAAAGGAAAAACAAAGGCTTGAATGGACAGATTTGTCACTTCGGAATAGAAAATACCCACCCCTTTGATTAAAATGCTATCTACAATGGCATTTCTATTCAAATGAGCCATATGGCTGTTGGGGATAGCTTGTCTAAAAAATCATGCTGTGGGGATCAATTCTGACAAGTCAGAGTGGAAATATTTTCATCTTCATGCCTGATTTGCAAAGTCACTAAAATGAGGCTTTTGATTAGAGTTTATGGGAGCTATTAGGCAGAAATCCTAATGAATCTTTCAAATTCAAAATATCCCTGCCTGCTGTCCATCTCTTATCTATCCGGATGACTAATCTTTTGCTTCCTGTCCATGGGACATTTTTCTGGCATGAATATACTTTGTTGGATACAGGCATGAATATATGTGGAATTACATTCTCTCTATCATCTGGGTAATTCACATTTCTCTTTATTAAATGCTGGTGTTTCCTATTTGAAATGTGTTCCATTTTTTGTTTATTCCTCCCAACACCACCAAGGTGTTGCATTATGAAATGTTCTGTACTTGAAATGAAAACCATATTGATGGAAAGAAGTAGGGAGCTGCTTTATAAATCATTAGCCCAGTACCTCATTGGGAGTGGTTCACCAGGAATTTCAGGCAAGAATATTGTGTAGCCCTACCTAGAAACACCTGGTTTTCCCTGATGCTCTCCCATGTACAAACTAAGAACATAGTAACTAAGGTTGTTTCACGTAGTAACCCTGTTCCACAACCAGGGTTCCACAACACTGCTCAGCTTCCAAAATCAAGCATGATTAGGTGTGCTCAGGGAGGTACAGTGCTTCTTTAAATTTTATACACCTTTTATTCCCAAAACCTGGGAATTAAGTCCCATTAATACAGTTGGGACTTTTAGGGAATCATGCATAATATTGCTCTTTCAGGCCACATACAGATCATCCTCCAAATCAGGGGGCCCAGCTCCACATCTAGTCCTTTCTAGTCCTTCTGAGGACAAGCCAATCAGCTTACTGTGATCTGGAATATACAGTCAGGCTATCACAGGGAGACCAGCCATCCTTTTTTTTCCAGGACATGTTTTAAATTTCCACCTTCTGTCCAGGAGGAATTTCAAAATGTCCTCTGTTTCGAGCATGACTAAGAAGCATGCATTTATATTTATATTTATATGAGTATTTTAAGCTTTTATTTAGTAATGTCCTACATTTTTCTTGAATGTCTTATGTTTTGCAGTGTCTCATCTTCCTTTAAGGCAAGGACATCTGGTCACCTTGGGCTGTCACAACAGGGATCACAGTGCATTTGGGCACTCTCAGAGGAAAGGCAAATCACGTCTCCCAGCTTTCACTCTGAATACTTTTACAAGCACAATGTCTGCTTATAGGTGTGCCCCCCCCCCAAAAAAATGTTCAGTGCCTAGGACTGATTGCATACAGCCTTCATTATTCCTGGGATGAGTCAACTGCAATAGCTGCTTCAGTGCTTGATCATTCAGGCGATTTCTAATTCTTGAGGCAGCTCAACTACACAGGAATCTTGGAGGCCCAATTTTTCAGGAGGGTCCCTGAACAGCCTAGTGTGGGTAGAGATTAAGCCCCTCGACTCCCTTCTAGAGTCCATGGCTGAAGGGATTGCAGAAGCAGGTAAAGTTCTCCCAAACTCTGAACAGATACACGGCTCTTTTACTGTTCTGTAAAAAAGTAGAATTCACTGTTGGGAGTCGCAAGGCAAAGAATATGTGATCTTTTTGAAAGGGTTTGCTCCTCGTCTGTGGCAAAAATTCACAAAACCAGGCTGAAGTGACTCTGGCTTTTCAAAATGAATCATTCCCTCCTCTAATAGAATGCCAATGGGTCAAGCTGCTTGTTTAATGAGCCAGAGAAATTAGTGATCCAGGGGTCTCGCACAACTAAAAGGGTACTACATTTTAACCACTATCCTAACATCTATTTTACTGCATTATCAAGAGTCACAAACACTGGATAGGAATAGCATAATATTTCTTTTACATTTTTTTAAAAAACCCAACCCTGCTGCCTTTCAGCGCAAAACTATTCCTTTATCTGCTATAATCACTGGTCCAATAGGAATGTATATGATAAACAATGTTAGAAGCCCTGAGAAAAAGAAATAAGGTGATTGCATTGTATCAGGCCTATTCATTCCAAGAAAATCAAATACCTACATCCAGGTAAAGCATTATTGAGTGACAATACGCAAACCCCACCCTCTAGTGTATAGGAGGCAAATAAACATTATCCAATGTATTTAAAAGGTGGGACAACAGCTTTGACTGCTGGATTGTTGTTTTTTTTAATTCATCATGGATGGAGAAGTGGATAACTAGGTTTTTATTTCACATAACCAATGGAACAATCTCATCCCAGATAATTTCCAGTTTGGCTTACCAAAACTATGGGCAGAGGTGTGTCTCCAGTATGAATAAATTGCTGTCAAAGGACATTTCATACATTACAGTTGTTGAAAAATACATGCTTAAGATGTTATTTGGGGGAAAAATACACCTAAAAATTGTAAAACCTGAAGGGATAAATGGTGTTTCTGGCTATAGTATGCCAGGGAGCAGGCATATATACAGAGAGAGCATGTGTGTGTGTGTTTCCAACAGATTTACGGATCAGAGAACTGTAATTGACAGCAAATCCCTGAGCATACATTCAGTGACAAATTCAGATTTGTTGTCGTGTGATGTTGTGATCTGAGATTTGCTTCAAGATTCTGCAAGCATACACAATTTTAAAATTCATTTAGGTGGAGGCAGAATTTATTTAGTGTTCTTTCCAACTACCCATATCTATCTATCTTATGATATACTACAGCATGGTCACAAAAAGCTGTTTCTCATGTCATTTGTGCCAGACCTTAAATCTTTTACACACTCACACCTTTCATAAATTTCCAGAGAGGTCTAGCTCATTCTAATGTAGCAAGAAGGGCAAAGAATTCTATGGCACTAGTCCACCAGTTTCTGAAAACCTATAATACATTTCTTAATTGTTAAGGTGCCACAGAACTCTTCTTACTTTTTCTTATCATAATCTTGATTCCTTAAAGCTGTAAGTATGGAAAACACGCGCAACATTTTCCGGTGTATAAGACGACCCCCAACGTTTCCAGTTAAAACATAGAGTTTGGTATATACTCGCTGTATAAGATGACCCCTCTTCCAAGGTGGGGAAATGAGAAAGAGTTGGGGGGAAAGGACTGCCATTATACTAGGTAATGCATTCTGGAGTATGTACAATTTGTGGCTAAGTAAGTGACCCTGGGCATC
>CM034701.1:269164945-269180771 GCA_020142125.1 Phrynosoma platyrhinos | reverse complement strand
AAACTGGCCTGGAGAGCCTCCTCCTCCTCCTCCTTCCCCTGTCCTGACATGATGAAACTTCACCTTCTACAAACTATTATAGATAGGACTAAATCCCTTTTATCAAATTTTGTTTCTTGCCACCCAGTAGGAAGTATGTGAATGGCACAGTAAAACACATTAACTGGAATTTGGTATCACACATATGGATGCTTATAGTTACACATCCATAGTGGATCTGTATTCATGATCCCTGTATAGTCCTATTACCATAATAATAATTGTCCCCCAAACCTTCTTTACTAGACATCAACTGCACAAAAAGAAGTGGATCCATTCTGCTGGGTGTACAATGGTTCCAGCCCTCGTTAGCCATCAACCAAGGCTGCAACAATAAAAAACACAAACTATTCTTACACTTCTGCTGATAAAGCCTTGTTTGCTGGTGGAAGGCAGGTGGAAATATAATCTAGTTGTGCACTGATCACCATCACAAAGGGCTTGCCTATCTCAATGTGATTGATGCCTAGTAAAGAAGATTTAGTGGGCCAGGCCAAGAGATGTTATGCAAATATAACGTACCCCATGTAGAATTCCAGCTGAAGTGCATAAACTCTAGTGAGTCCAGTTATACAGTCATGTAAAAATTTCATTATTTGAGAGTTCAGGAATTTTCAGAACAATAAAAGGGGAATCTGCAGTTTTGACCCCAAAAGCTTAATTCAAACAGTACATCTTTTTTTAAAAAAATGTGATCATACATTTTCTCCCCTTCACTACTCCAATGATTATTACGTTTAGTAACCAGGTTGACAAGAAGGAAAAAAATGAACGGAAATTAAAAGCTGTAGAATTCTTATCCTGCTCTCTTATCTCTTGTGCCTTTTTTTTTTAAATCATAGTTTGTATCCTCTGGAGCTGCACATCCATGGATCGCAATTTTGCAATGTTGCCATGTGCTGCTTCTGTTATTTGCAATGAGGGTTGTTGTTGTTTGTTTGCTTTTATTGTGAAATTAGCTTTACAAAAGACACTGAGAACCCTTTATAGCTTGTCTCACAAGTTCATTTCTCATATTATGCTTACATATAAGCAAACCCAAACAAAAAACAAAGCTGAGATCTGTGACCAGAAACAAGGAAATCAGCTGTTGCTGCTGCTTTATGCCTTCAAGTAGTTTGCAACTTATGCTGACCCTAAGGAGACCCTACTCTTGTCAGTATATCATAGGGGTTTCTGGGGCTGAGAGTGAGTGACTTGTCCAAGGTCACCCAGCAGATTTCCATGGCTGATATGGGAACTGAACCCTGATCTCTAGAATCATAGTCCAGTGCACAAACCACTACATCACACTTACCAAAACTACAGAAAGAAGCACCAGAATTAGGATTTTATAGAGCTAACAATAAACGTTTCTATATCATTTTTTTCCCTTTAAATCAAACCTTTCCCCTTTAATAATATATAAAACTGAGACACTGCTTATAGGAGTATTCAGTAAAGGTTTTCGTGAGAAAAGATGTGCCTTTACTAATATGACAAGCAATCAAAGACATGTTATTATGTTATTATTCTACTTACCATAGAAGATAGATGTATTAGGCCAGGGGTTTGCAACCTACAGCCTGTGGAGGTCTTGGGACTGGCCTGTGGCTGGTTCTGTCGCTGCCGTGTGACCATGGGTGCCATTTTGGCATCCAAAATGGTGCCCATGCTTGCATATGCACGTGCACAACAGCGGACGCATGCACACAGCGGCGGGTGCCATTTTGGAAGGCCCGAAATTCGCACGGTGCCGGCGTGGTTGGGCCTTCCAAAATGGCACCCTGTGTTGTGAGTGCATGTGTGCGTGATGCCGAGTGCCATTTCGGAACACCCAATGGTGCTGCACCGTGCGTATTCCAAAATGGCGCCCCTACACGTGCACGCATGTGCACGATGATGGGCATAGTGCGCATGCATGTCCCAGCCCCCCGCGCCATTTCCTCCCCCCTCCCAGCAAAAAAAAATTGCCGACCCCTTATTAGGGCTATAGACCAAATTCAGTGTGAAGTTTATCTGAAATGTGTGGGAGCTCTCTCTTTCTCAGATGCAAAGTTCCCAAGAGCAGGACTCCATTAATGGCTAGGGCTATATTGGCAGGGATCGTCTTTCAGCCACTAAACCCACCTCAAAATCATATTTTGAAATCAAATATGTAGTGAAATGTTCACAAGGGCAAGATAATTGGAAGAACTCCAAATTATACATCTCAGAGTATACTGTTTTGAGCTGCTTTTTGAATTTGGGGATAGTGTTGTTTTTTAATTTTGGGGAATTAAAAATGCCTGCCACTACAACAAATGAATACCTCTTTTGATACTCACTGGGGACTGCTATTCTATTGGGGAGCAGTTGAATGGCTAGAAAAAGTCATTCCTCTGGCATTCATTTTATATGAGGGCAACAGTACTCTAAAATATCTTTTCAAAATATTTCTTCAAAGAAAATGCAGTGATAAAAGCATACATGTTAAAAATATGTGCCACTCCATGCAACCCTATTTTTAAGCCTGAAATAAGAAAAATGTGTTTTATACATTTGCAGAGAGAGGGATGGAGGGGGGAGGGAAAGAGAGAACGTATCTTGCAAAAAAAAAAAAAAAATGACAGAAGAAAAGCAGACTCAAAGGTTTAAAAAGCATACCACACCCATTTTTTATATGGGATGGAGGAGGGAGAATTAGAGACTGCAGTCCAATGCATATAAGTAAAAGCAAGACCCATTGCACCAAGTTCACTGGGACTAACTCCCAAGCAAATGTACTGACATTGGGAAAGGGGTGATTTCACAAAACAATTTCTCCTCAAATTACTGGCTCACTTTCATGAATGGTTGGGTAAATCACTATTTCTTCTCATCCCCAGTCACGATACATTGAACTGAAGGATCCCTCCAGAATAACATGTCAGGTGACATAAAGAATATGGGGAAAAACACAGGCTCCTAGACTTTTTGTGGTAGCCCATTTACAGGCTGTGGGACAGTGTGAGCAGTTGGCAGTGTCCTGTTCACCAAACACCCACACCGGCTGGCTGGGAGGGAACTACTAACTGATAATGTAGGTAGAGGCAGCTATTCACAAGCAGATAGAAAGTATCTTTGCCTGCGAGAATCTCAGGATAACTCAGGATTCAGCTCACAGTTATTTAAAATATATATAGTGTTGCTTTTTTTGCAGTGACAATTCACTTTAATGGATCAGCTCCATGTTACTGGGACACTCAGGGGTGAAACAGACTGCCCCTTTGTGACACCTTCTAGGCAGCTTGGCAGCATGACATTTACATGCCACATGCTCCCAAGCCTCCCTGAAGCCACCCAGTCATTTACATGGGGCAGCTTCATGACGCTCCATCGGCATAGCATTTACATGCTGAACGCCACCAGAGTGTGATGAAGCTGGCTTCCAGCCATGGTGTGGGTGGAAAGGCCAGCTTTTTGCCACTTGAAAAAGGTGGATTGGGTGAGTTCAAGGGAGATTTGGGCTGCAGTGTGCAGTTACTGCAGCCCCAATCCAGCTTTGGAAGAGGTGGCTACAAGTCTCCCCTTCCACTGGTTTATTTCGCCCCTCAATTTGCTTTGGATTTCAGTTCAAAGTTTAAACAAAGTAATTGTAATTGAATATTATAAAAAACATTGTGACAAAAAAAATGAGAATAATATTTTTTGAATTAGAGAAAGCATTTGATTCCATTAATCGGGTGACATTAGTGGGAATTATAAAGCAAATGGACATAGGAGAAAATTTTCAAATCTGGATTAAAGAGATATACAAGAATCAAAGAGCACCTATTATAATTAATGGTGATAAAACCAAAGCGGTCCAAATTTGTAGAGGAACAAGACAGGGATGCCACCTATCACCACTGATTTTTCTGATCATAATAGAACTATTAATTAGGAAAATTAATAAAGAGGACAAATTACAGAGGATTAAGATTAAGAAGTATACATATAAAATAAGAGCGTTTGTGGATGATCTAGTAGTTAACTTGGAAAATCCATCAGAAAACATTGAGAGACTAATGAAATTAATGAAAGAATTTGGAGATATAAGTGGATGTATGATAAATAAATTGAAATCAGCAATAATTACAAAAAACATAGATTCAAAGGAAGAGGGAAAATTACAAGAGAAAACAGGAATGAAAATAAAGAAAAAGGTGAGATATTTAGGAATTCAAATTACAAAAAAAACACAAATGAGTTATTCGAAAATAATTATGTAAGGCTATGAAAGGAGATCAAAATCTTTCTCTCTTAGGAAGAATATCAGTAATTAAAATGACAATTTTACCTTAAATGCTATTTTTGTTTCATATGTTACCAATTATAAATAACAAAGAACCTTTTGTGAATTGGCATAGAGACATCTCAAGATTTATATGGCAAGGGAAAAAAATGAGGATTAGATTCAAAGTAATTCAAGATTCTCTAGAAAGATTTGAGGATATACTTTGAAGCCTGCAGATTGGAATGGGTTAAAGATTGGTTGAAACTAGAAGATAAAAGACTCCTAGAACAGGAAAGAGAAGGGATAAAATTTGGTCTGCATGCTTCTTTAGCATATGATAAAGAAAGGACAAATCAGGCTTTTAATAACCATAGAATAAGGAAAGCCCTCCTGAAAATATGGAAAAAACATAAAAACAAGATAATGGATAAAACACCTATGTGGTTATCTCCCCAAGAGGCATTTTATATGTAGGAAATAGATAGAGATGACAAATGGATCACTTACAAAGACTGAATAGATAAACAAAGAGGGAAGATGAAAATAGTGAAACGAGAAATATTGGAGAATAAAGGGTACAATCTTGAATGGTTCCAATATAAACAGATTTATGAGAAGGCTACACTAGATATTAAAACCCAAGGAATAGTGGTGGGAAAGACATAATTAGAAGAAATTTTGCTTAGGAAAAATAAGAAGATAATAGAATCACTATATAAAAAACTATTGCAAATGCAAATGGAGGAAGAGGTGGTAAAGGATGTAACGATAAGGTGGGCAAAGGATATAGGATATCCAATTCAACTGGACCAATGGAAAAGAATTTGGAAAAAAGGATTGAAATACACAGTTTCACAAGGACTAAGAGAAAACTGGTATGTTTTTTAGATGGTACTTGTCTCCAGATAAAATAGCTAAAATGTATAAAGGGGTTAATAATTGTTGTTGGAAGTGTAAGGAGTCACCCAGAACCGTCTATCATTGTTGGTGGAAATGCAAATTTCCACTAAATATTGGAAAATGATCAGTAAAACAGTTAATGAAATGTTAGGAATACAAATAGAAATGAAACCTGAAATCTTTTTGTTAGGAATATTAGAGGGGAAATTAGGGGAAAAAAACACGGGAAAGTATTATTTTACTTACTCACTATGGCAAGAATTACCTTTGCTCAAAATTGGGGAAAAAAGGAAATACCCACAAAAGAGGCTTGGATATGGAAACTATACGATAGGATAGAAGCAGATAAGCTAACTCAACTATTGAAAGACAATACACTGAAGGATTTTAATAAAGATTAGGAACCGGCAATCAAATATCCGAGACAACAATGGGGAGAACTGGCAACTATAAGCCTGTTAGAGAAGGAAAATAATGAGAAATAAAAAAGGAAATGGAAAAAGAAAAAAAAAAAGAAAAAGAATATAAGGTTGTATATAAGGTTACAGTAGACTAATATGGGGAATAAGTGAATATGATAATGGATTCAAGAGAAAGAATTGAAGTGATTTGATAATAGAAATGATAGGCAGAAAGAATAGTAGTAAAGAAGTTCAATAAATTAATAATAAGAAGGACACAGAATGGTGCTCCAGATATTTTGGACTTCAGCTCCTAGAATTCCTGGCTGTTGGTCAAACTGGCTAGGGCTTCTGGGAGTTGGAGTCCAAAACACCTGGAGAATCAAAGTTTGGGAAACACTGGTGTAAAGAATGGAAAGAAATTGGAGGTGAGGAAGTTATGAATGATGAAGTGAAATGAGAAGCAAGTAAAGAGAGTAGAGAATGTAGATGAGGGTTTGAGTAGGTAGATGAAGGGTCAGTGCAGGTAGATGAAAGAGAGAGAGGACGGAGAGTTGTTGAGGTGAAGATGTAGAAGGGAGAGGAGAAGAAGGGAAGAAGAGAAAGGTTGAAGGGTATCAAGAAAGGTAGAAATAAGAAGATAGGAAGAAGAAAGAAAGGTTGGAAGTAACAGATGTAAATGTGAGAAAGGTATGTATATGATTGTGTCTTTGTATGATGTTTTGAATAATAAACTCAATTAAACAAAGTATCCAAGGTGCTGGTTTCAGTACTTGGACAGTGCCTTTAAATTTCAAGCTAAAACCTACAGGAGGTTCGCCATCCCATCAACATAGAAGCCACAAGATGTCAGTTTCTATTTTATCTGTCTGTTAGGCTATGCAAACCAAAATGCTTGATGACAGAGAAACCAAAGTTGGTTGTTATACAATAGATAGAAACAAGGACAGTAGTAATGGTTTGGACTGTATATGTCAATTGCTTCAAGTACCTCTTCAACAACAGTTTAGACAATTGTATTTTTGTCTCTGGAATGCACATTTATGAACTGGTCTTGACCAAACTTTAGACTTAGCTGACATTGTGATTAGTTTTTGGTAAACTGTGTCCTATGACTGTTAAAGACCCTCCCAACGTCATGTGTTTCCTGCTAGTGTTCTTTAGACCACCCATCACATTGTCATATGTTAGAAGCCTTCATAATTATTCATACACTTTCTGTTCTGCCTCAGTCTTCCCAGAATTATGTAGCCAATATTAAATAAATCCTCACTTTTAAACACAGGTTAATTAGCTCAGTTGCAAGGGAAGCCTTTGCACAAAATTAATCATTCTCATGTAGAGATGCTTCTGAAATTCACTTCTTCTGAAATTCTTCCTAGATTTAGCAGCTATGATTTATTCTGTCTTGAAATGGCATGACAATGCTTGCTTTTAACTGGTTTTTCCACCCACCAGCTTGAATTTTCAGAATTTAAATAGACTGCCATGTAGATTGAGGATTTTTTTAAATGCACAATTTCTTCTTTAAACAATAAAAATAAAAGTAGACATACAGTCAAGAATTGCATATTTAAAAATGAGGAATGGATAACAGGGTAGAATCTATATTAATGTGTGTAAATGATACCACTTTCATATAGAAAATAAAATATCATCTGAAATTGTCAATTGCTGTTTCCACATGTCTCATTGCTGATTATTATAGCAAATAAAAGGAAACCAAATTTCTGTAAAGGTGTCTGTGTCTCCATTCAGTTCTTTATGTATTAGTGTTTTTCCAGTACTGCAAGATCCCAGACCTTAGCATACCATTTATTGATATTTAAACTGTCAGTGGTTTTCCAATCATACGGTATCAACTGCCAAGCTCCTAACAATAAAAATGTAATAAGATTTTTATGGAATAAATTAGCATTTGGACCAGAAAAAATATTTCGCTAAGTTGTTGATTAGCAGTATTACCAATTTCTTTCCAGTGCATGGGTGTTTTTTCAAATTTTACTACATAAGAAAATAATTGCCTGTCACTTCATTTTTCAAATGCAGGATCCAAAAGTGTTAGGTTGACTGAAGCAAAGCAGCAAACAAAACATTTTCCTATCCAAATTAGCCTGCATGATACTCAAAGCCAAACATCTGATTTTAGCCCATGGGCCAAACACTTTCATTCTGAATAGATTTCCCCTCTTTTCTCTATGTCCTTGCTTCTCATCACAACAATTCAAATAATAATGAATTGCTGCCCTTTCATGACTTCCCAAATTTACTGTCTGAGTTGGTTACCTCATTTTGCTTAATGGTAGAAATTATCCTGCTTCTATTCCTGTTAAATGTGGCTTCCAACCCACTTTCAAATATCTTTTCAAGCTCTAGGTTGAAGAGAGATTGAAATTAAAAAAAACAACAACAACAGTGTTTGTTTAGCTCTCCATGTAAATGTAACTCCAAACCAGAACTTAGAAACATTCCTCTTTTGAACTAAAATTTTCAGAATTCCCCAACAGCCTTAGGAGTTTGAAAGCTGGAGTCAAATAAAGTAATGTTTCTAAGCTCTGCTCCTGCCTGCTAGTGCTCATTTTGTCCTGGTCTCAGCCTTCTCTCTCAAGAAGACTCATCATGTGTGACATTGGAGACCCACTTTCCAGATCAGCCGAGCCCTTAAGAGCACCCTCTTTTAGTCCTAAGTGAAAACTTCTGAATGAAGATGCTGGTGTTATGCATCACTTTCTTTTTAGCCATAAGGCTGTAGTGGGCCAACCAATGGGCCAAATGGATATAAGTCTAAAATAGACATTCTGCTTGGCTTTGTGCTAATAACAAAAACCTTTCACCACACCAATTAACATCCAGAAATGTTTGGCAAAGCCATTTAAAAAAAAAGACTACAAAACCCAGAATTTCCCTGGTTGGTATGGCTACTTACCATGTTGCCTGAAGGATTCTGGAAACTGCCATCCACACTGCAAGTAATGTTTCTGTATCCACACAGTTTAGAGGAACACATGCACCTACTTGTTTTGTGAGTGCACCAGAGTTTGTCCCCTCTCTAGCAAAGCTAGGATAGTGGTTTGAAGTTTTAAGGTGGTAGCAATGTTAGAGGCAAGTTTGTAATGTAAAAGGAGAAAAGACCTGGATGCCTAGTTTCTTCCTAGTTCCATGGGGCCCTGAGTAAAACGCAGAACTAGGAATTTCTTTCCTTTTTAAATCTATGATGGAGGTGGGGTTCAAGGGAGCCATAAGTAATGAATTCAACCTGGGAGCTGTTCAAGGATCGTTCAAGGATACCAGAGGCTCTTAGACCTGGTACCACAACCATCATATTTGCTGTTTGTTGCTTCATTAGGTGACCATCCTAGTAACGTTAGTAGGTTAGATCTAGATGTAAGGATACTCAGAATAGACCCATTCATGGGCCTTAAATTAGTCAAGGCTGGTTTGAATCTAGTCCGTTATATTATTTGGGATTATTTATGCTGGTTTCTGTGAACTGATTAAATAGCTTGTAAAATGAATGACTTTATAATAGTAAAGCATTAAATAATGTATCTATGATGTTTTAGGAAACAATTCACATTTACTAACAAAAATACTACCAGTACCATAACATACATATCCAATAACTAAAGATATATTTATTACAGATGTTTGCAAAGAATTATGACCTGAATATATTAATGTTGTAATAATGCAGCATTTGTTAGCAGACATTGAAAAAGTCATAATTGTAGACAAGTCCATTAATTGTGATTAATGTTGCCAGGTTTTCAAAACAGCAATAAGGGACAGTGAAGATTCATGAAATGCAGGGTTGACAATCAGGAAGTAGCTATTAACAAGTTTGTATTCTAACTAAATACCAAAAGGAAGTGTTGATTTCAGTTAACATAGCCCTGTATTTCTCTGTAAAGCTAACACATTGACCACATTCCTGAGTTACATGATACATCCATTTCTGTCCTTATGATGGGCACAAACCCCACAAATGCAGGATTATTATTATTATTTTTTGAAATCTCATTCAGATCTGTGTAAAAGGAAAAGCTGTCCAACCTTTAAATAAGGGATATCTGCCAGCTCCATTATGAATTGAGGGAGGAAAGAAGGGAATAACAGACATAAAACAATATAGGAACAGCTTCTGGGCTGCAGCAGTAGTGGTGAGTGACACTTAAATCAGCTCTCACAGAGAGAACATAGAGTCACTATAGCTGACACTTGTCATTACTGCATGAAAGGAGGCAAAAGGTGTCCATTTCACTAAGAAAACCCTTTAGGTGAGACAGCTCAAAAACCAACAACTAGAGAGGGGGAGGCTAGACAAAAAACATGTTCAATAAAAAAAAGCATAGTTAGAACAATACTATGCATGGAATTGGAACATGGAATGTGTTGGTTAAAATGTCCCTTTAAGAAGTGGTAAAATAATTTCTATGGCTGTAAATGTTAAGAAATACCAGGTGTCAACCCTAATGGTATTACCACTGTATATAAGGGCTCTGGAACCCAGGACAGGTGTAGGTTGAAGAGAGGAGTTGGTGTGGTGGGTTGGAAAGTTTGTAGAGTGTGTTTGTTGGAGAAGTAGATTGTAGCAGACAGGGTATGTTAACAGAAGTCAGAGCTTCTGTTGTAAATACTTTGTATATATTTTGCAACAGGAAGATAAAAGCCTTCAAGGACTTTGGAAAAAGTCAACTGTGTCTATGCCTTATTTCAGGTTATTCAGTGCTTTATTGCCAAATACTGCATACTGGTTGTGCTTCTGCACTCTGATGTGAATTACTGTTGAAGTCAAGCACCTCAGACAGTGCTGAATGTTGGCACCTCAACTGGGAACCTGAAAAACTGTGGACAGAAGTCAAAGGCATAATTAAGGATGAATGCAAGAAAACACTTAACAGTGGCAAAAAAAAAAAAGAGAGAGAGATGGGAAACAATGGATGACAGATAAAACATTTCATGCAATAAAAGAAAGAAGAAAAGCAAAAGCAAAGAGAGATAGAAGCAAACCCAGAAGTATGAACACAACTGTGTAGCGTCTGACACACCGGGATAAGGAGAACTAATGCAGTGCCCAATGCAGAGAAATAGAAGACAACAACAAAAAGGGAAGAACAAGAGACCTCTATCAAAAATCTGAGAAATTAAAGCCAAGTTCAAACCAAGGGCAAGGCTGCTCTATGGAGAAAAAAAGAACATAATACAGGGACAAGAAGAAATTTAAAAAAAGATGCTGGAGGCAATACACAGAAGATTTATACAAAAAAGAGGAGGAAATGAATGACATTTGGAATGAGGAGCCATATGAAGACAAGCCCCAAATTCTAAGAAGTGAAGTGGAATCTGCAATAAAGGAAATAGAAAAAAATAAATCACCAGGCACAATTGATATCCCAATTGAACTGCTGCAGTGCCTACAGACAGATACAACTTTAGTGCTAAGTGAAATATGCCAGCAAATATGGAAAACAAAGCAGTGGCCAACAGACTGGAAGTGCTCGATATACATACCAATCCACAAGAAAGGAAAGACTGCAGCAACTATTGGCCAATAGCACTAATCTCACATGCATGCAAAATAATGCTCAAAATTCTGCAGCATAGACTCCAAACATACATGGAGAGAGAAATTCTAGAAGTGCAAGTAGGATTCAAAAAAGGAAGGGGCACTAGGGACCACATTGCAAACATATGATGGCTAATGGAGCACACCAAGGAATTCAAAAAAAGAATCAGCATGTGTTTCATAACTACAGCAAAGCATTTGACTGTATAGATCACTAAAAGCTATGGAGCACACTCAAAGACATGGGGGTGCCACTGCATCTTATAGTGCTGATGAGGAATTTGTATCAAGGACAAGATGCCACCATCAGAACAGAATATGGAACAGTAGTTCCATATAGGCAAAGAGGTCAGACAAGGATTCATCCTATCACCCTACTTGTCTAACTTATATGCTGAAAACATCATAAGAGAAACAGAATTAGAATCAGAAAAAGGAGTTAATAATAATAATAATTTATTTTTATCCCGCCCCTCTGCTTATGCAAAAGATAGGAGGAAGCAACATTAACAACCTAAGATAATGTGGATGATACCATATTATTAGCAGAAGACATTCAGGAATTGGAACAGTTAATAAGAAAGGTCAAAGCTGAAAGTGCAAAGGCAGGTCTGATGGTGAACATAAAACAAAAATAATAACCACAGAAGCAATACATAAATTCTAGACAACGAGGAAATTGAAATAGTTAAAGAATTCCCATATCTAGGATCAAAACATTGACCAGAATAAAGACTGCAGTGAAGAAATAAGAAGACTAGCAATGGGAAGGGCAGTTATGAAAGAACTGGAAAAGATACTGAGGAGCAAGAAATACAACTGAGCACTAAAGTCAGAATAGTTCAGGCTATTATATTCCCAATTACCATGTACGGATGTGAGAGCTGGAGAGTGAAGGAAGCAGACAGAAAGATCAACTCATTTGAGATGTGGTGCTGGAGAAGAGTACTTAGGATACCATGGACAACCAAGAAGACAAACAAATGGGTTCTTGAACAGATCAGACCAGGGTTCTTCCTGGAAGCAAAGATTATCAAGTTAAGGCTATCGGACTTTGGCCACATAATGAGAAGACACAGATCACTAGGAAAAACAATAATGCTAGGAAAGGTAGAGGGTAGAAGAAAGAGAGGAAGACCACAGGCCAGATGGGTAGACTCGATCAGGGGGATTATGAGCAAGGGCTTGCGGGATCGGGGCAATGCAGTGGAAGACAGGGATTCTTGGAGATGGTCTCATCCACAGGGTCGCCATGAGTCAGAACCAACTCAAGGGCAGCTAACAACAGCAAAAATCCAGCTCAGCTCAATAAGGTACAATCTTCTGGCCATCAAATAAGGAACATTCTTTGAAACCTGGCAACCCTAATTGTAATGGAAAGCCTAATCAGTAAATCTGCAGCATGTACGTAAGTGAACTAGGATTCAGGCTGCATCTGCACTGCATAAATAATGCAGTTTGGCAACACTTTAACTGTTTTGGTTCAAAGCTATGGAATCCTGGGATTTGTGGTTTGTTGTGGCACAAGCTCTCTGACAAAGAAGGCTAAATAGCTCACAAAACTACAAAGCCCAGCATTCCATAGCATTGAGCCATGGCAGTTAAAGCAGTGTCAAACTGCATTATTTCTGCAGTGCAGACATAGTCCAAGGCCAGTATTAAAGAGTGATATCCAATTAATCAGTCCCACTAAAGGAGCAGATCCTAGCACTGAAATCAAGAAGGAGCAATTCTCCCCTTACATATGAAAGTCTCCTGTAATCCTTCAAATTTAACTCTGGAGCTGTGAGGGGACTGTCCAAGGTAGATGGAAGGGGTGTACCTAGAGAACAGAAACAAACATTTATTTGTGATCAAAAACATCTCAATGCAGTAGAGCATATTGAAATGCCAACCCAAAGGTAAAAAGCATTCATGCCAGAGATGGAGAAACTCTAGTCTGTGGGCCTATGCAGCCTGCAAGGGTATGCCATCCATCCTGCAAGTGCCTTCTGCCATCACCTATCAGGAATAAGGGGTTGTTCAGATGGTAGAAATAATCCAGGATGAATCCAGATTGAATCTTCATTGTTCACATGCATCCCAAATACACTCAATTATGTTTCTTCTTGTGGGGCTACCAAAAAACCACTTAACCCAGGATAATCAATACTGGGAGTTTTTTCAAGTTTTTAAAAGAGATTTTCATTGTTGACAGTGTGAATAACCAATGCAAATGTACTCAGGATTAAACTCTGAATACATTGAATGTATTTCAAATACATTTACATTGTTGACTCTATGTTTATTTCAGTGCTGGCATATGGGTCACCAAACTCACAGAGATGTTCCATAGTATGAATAACAAACCTGAAATGCATGAGTCAGGATATTCTCATTGTTCCACAAAAACCCCTACATCTGAATGACCCCTAAGAGAGTTGATACAAACCCCAGGAATCTCTTGCATTGAACTGAGTTCACAGCTCACAACTAATATTGATGCTTACATATGAGTAGGCATATATAGACGAGCTGTGCTTGGATGCTGGGATAGAATTTATCTTCAAGAAACTCATATAAGGAAAAAAGATATCAAATATTTGAGCTATAAAAATCAGCCAAGTATTTGTTTCTCCAGGATTAAAAAAGTAGAATTGTTCTGTATATTCTGCAGTGAAATGTGCAAATTAGTACAAATTAAATCTGGCCTTGCTCATTTTGCTGGCTTTGGACCCACCTCATGCCCTTAGCCTCATCCACTGATAGTGTGCAGCCTTTGAGACCTAGGAGCTTCTCACAAGACACTGTCATACAGCAGTTGCACTGCATTAGTCCTATCTTTGTCTGGAGACAATTACATGATTCAGTGGCTCTCCAAAGTTGCACCTTGCTGTGCCACTGTTGGGTCATTTGGAAATCACTTGTTTTTTCACTTGAACTAATCCATTAAAGACTATGGTTTAGTAACTACTTTGGATGCAAATGTATCATTCTGCTTCACTGTGATACTGGGAGCATAGTGGGTGCAATCTTGGTGTGGTTTCACTGCTCTTCCCTTGGGGATTCACCACGGATCTCCAGCAGTGAAATTTCAGAATACTTTCAGTGGTTGGGCTGGAAGTATACCAAAATTCCCAAGATAACTGCAGAACATTTGTTCACTGTTTTCTGGCACTTAAACAACAACAACAGCAGCAACATTATTTATTTTACACTTAATAAAGTAAGTAGCACAATAGTGCGATTCTGATGGAATCCTGTGAAGGATGAATGCCCAGAGAAACCATGGGGTTTGGCAAAATATTAAAGAATAAAAAAAGAATAAATATAGAAAATTTTGAAGAGTAATATGCAGATGCAGAACTGGGGAAGTGCTGGTTCACGGTGGGGACGAGGAAGAAAAAAATGAGGTGGAGTTTCAGATTGGGATGGGGGGGGTGTTTCCATAATAGCATCATTATGCAATTGTGTAATTGCCTGATAATGGCTTCCCTCTTTTTTAAAAAAAGAAAAACCACTAATCATCACTAACCACTAATCAGCAGGAGATGGACCAAACACAATAGTGTAAATGGTAATGTTGTATTTCAAGTATGAGAAACCAAACATGGGAACCAACACCACTGAAGTGCAAATGTAGTTATGGGGCAAAAGATTGCCTTGCCATTCTGCTACCTCAACAAGTACAGGATAACTGTTTTTCAATGGAAAAACCTGAAACAATTGACTAGGAATTTGGCCCTGATGGTAAAAATGGTTCCCTACCGGTGAAGCATACTATCCTTGTTCAGCAAAGTGTGGGAAGACTCCCCTCCCCATTCTGCTGAGAGAAAGACTCAGTTGGATGCCATCCAGCATATTTAATGAGTCAATCTAAGAAATTCCACTCCATGTATCTGATGAAATAGACTTAGGCTAGTGCCTCAATGCAGAATGAATGCAGTTTGACACTACTTTCAGTGCCATGACTCAATGCTATGGTATCCTGGGAATTACAGTTTGTTGTAGTGCCAGAGCTCTCTGACAGAGAAGGATAAATATCTCACAGAATTACAAATCCCAGAATTCCAAAGCATTGAGCCATGGCACTTAAAGCAGTATCATACAGCAGTGGAAATGCAGACTTAGTGTATGAAGTTTTTGCTACCAATGTTTTTCTCTCAGTCTCAAAGGTGCTACAAGATCCCTTTGCATATCTAAGCAACTGTCTGCAATTATACAATTTTAACCTTATGTTAATAAGAATGACTGCAGTGTAATTATATTTACAATGGAAATACATTCCTTTGAAATCCTGCTTTACGGAAGCAATAAAAATCCTGCTGTGACCCAAGGTAAATCATACTTTTTAAATATTTATTGTAAATGTTACACATATAAATAATTTCTCTCTTAAACTTACAGTACTGATTTTTGAAAATAACATCAAGCATAACAACAACTTTATTTTTAGAGTTTTCTTACATATATGAAAGCTCTAAACTTTTATTTCTTCATTCAGATCTTGTAGTGCTAATGAAAGAAGAACTGAAGTGTCAAGTGACACATCTCGGTCACTGTGGGTTATCTGGCTTTTGTTTCTCTTTCAGTAATGGATTGTCAATATTTGCTGACCTGAACATTTGAAAGGGATGATTTTATATATATATATCTTAGAAAGCCAGGATCCATAGTTTTAGCTGGAAATACATAAGATTAGTCCCCAGCTTAAGGAAAAAAAAA
>CM034701.1:269137882-269150952 GCA_020142125.1 Phrynosoma platyrhinos | reverse complement strand
TATATAAAACACACCAGCCAGGATCAAGTGGAGTGGCTACTCTGATGGAAATGCTTCTGTAAGTAGAACCAAGAGAGGGGTCATTTCCCATCATCCTACAGCCTGCTTGTTTATCCAATGCAGATTTGGAGGGCTGGGAGACTCACTGGAACCAGTTTACACATAAGGAAGAGGGACACAGAATGGAGAGTTGGGAACAAACTTCTTGCAAAGTTGGATGCCTGTCTTTCACGATGACTGTTAGAAGCAAGCCCTAATGTTCACAATGAATCCCCAAATCTCAATAAAAACATGAAGAAAAGAATCAGGAACATTATTTTGTTATTACTACCTTGAGTCACTCATTCAGGGATGAGTCATACCTTTCCGGGACTTTAAAAACAAAGGAATATTTCCATGTACAAACTTCATTTCATGGTGATTTGAGATTTGGGCATCAAGAAGACACAGAAAATTAACTTCAAATAAGCAAATGTCAGCTGCTCCAAAATTATTCATGCATTTTATATCATCCTCGAAATTCTAATTACAATATTCAGGCTCTTTTGGTTGTTGTTTTTTATGGGAAGGTTTGAATATTTTAAAATGCTAATCCTAAATGTGTTAGGATTGGCAAAAGTGTCAGTTTCTCAAAATTAAATCAAACTATCTTGATGCCACATCAAGTGTTAAGAGTTAATTTTCAGAACTTGACATAATTCCTCCTTTACTGGAAGTACAAAAGATACACAGCATGTGAAAACTGTGGCTGTAGCTGTAGTTTTATTACAATTGCCTAAAGATAATTAACTGTCATTTTCTAAGGTTCACTAGGCACATTTTAGGGTTTTTGCTCCTGTACTCACCCAACAACTCAGCATACACACTCTGGCTCTTTGAATCCCAGCAGCTTCTGTGACTACATTAATCATCAGTTTTGGCATGTTTATTTTTCTTCCATTCCTCCATTACCAAAATGATATTCTTTAGGCTCATCATGCTTATAAGAATTTTTTTTAGAACTTCAGAGGAGTTTTTTGGAAAATAAATTATAATATGGTTTGTTTCCTATTCTGTAGCAATTTAGAAAGTTTATTTTTGTATAAAACATTGTGTAAATACACAATGTTGAACACCACCTTGTTTTCTAAAAAAGAAATTTAAAAAGACAATACCACATTGTCTTATTCAAAAGTTTTTTAAAAAGTTTGCCATTCATATTGCATTTCTGAAGAGAGAAGTTACACAGTTCTCTTCTCTAGAGAAACTCTAAACTTGTCAGAAGACTAATAAAAAGAATAGCTGAAATACCAAGTAATAGCAAAATGTTGGCCGCTAATTCTAAAAACACATTGACTTCAACATTCTCAATTTATGTTCCTGTTTTCTACAGAACTAACTGAAGTTTTTTTAAAAAATTCTTTCACCCTCCAGTAGTGACTTTCTCCAAACCATTCAAAATGGGAATGAGGTAGGTGGTAGATGGAGCACTGCAAATAGAAAGATCCGGGTGGATCAATGGAAGAAAGCATTTCGCTCCCACAAAATCACACTATTTCTTCTCTCTTGCCACAAATTCCCTATATGGTACTTTTGCTTAAATGAATGTCTGTCCGTTGAAAGCCATTGATCATATGGCTGCAGTGATTTATGGTTGTGTTTATGACTATGGCAAAAAAAAAAAAAAGCATAAGTAGAAATGTCTGCTACCACATTTCCTCAGACAAGTATTGAATGTGGACTAAGTTCAGTCAACCACAAATTTTGTTGCAACTTCTTGAATGTTGACCTGTATAGTATCATGTGGGCCAGTATAGCTTTCAGCTGCACAGTTCAGTATTGTGTCTATCATCCCATACAATACCAGAAAGCTGCTCATGCTGGACTGAGTGTTGGGATACATGGTTACAGATGTCATGCAGTATGACTTCCTTCTACTATAAAGTTCTTAGATATGTATACATAGTCTGTCTCCACTGATATTCTGGCCTGGTCACTGTTTCCAGCAGAACACTTGGATACAGACCAGTAGGAAATCTCATTTCCACAACATCCCCTGTGGCAAAGCCATGTACACAATAATTTCTTATCCAATGTATGTCTTTGCACAGTATGAATTTTCCCTGCCCCCAAATTCCCACATAGGGAAATGTCGCATGAGATTTGTTGGTTGGGGTAGGTTGAAATGCCAACTCTTACCTGCCATTTTATTAACAGTGAAGAGTCCCCCTCTCTTCTTGATAATTTTTCAGGTGGCTTTCAAACTAGAGGCTAAAATGACTCCCTCCTTGCTCTCTTTCTGCCATTAAGTGAAATCTATCTTGTTCATATATGAGGCTTTTCAAGCTTAGATCTCCAGGAGATGCCCTTCTCTTTGTCCCACTAATTTCCCAGATATGTTTGGTGGGAACAAGAGAGAGGTCCTTCACTGGGGTCCCTCCCATACTTTTGAACTTCTTACCTGATGGGTCCTTCCTGTCCTTCCACCACCAACTGAAAATCTTTCTATTCCATCAGGCTTTTATGAATTAATTGCAAGGAGATTTTATGGTGTCCTGTATTTTTTTTTTAAAATAGTTTAACTTTTAATGAATTTTAAAAAGTTTTAAACTCTATAGATTGGTTGTTTTATATAGATAGACACTTATGTTTTTGTCTTTTTAATGTGGTTTTAATACTTTGTAAGCTTGCATGAGTCCTAATATTGGGGAAAAAGTGAGATATAGATACATCTAACAACAACAATAACCAGTAATAAACAATAATGATAACAATGTACAGCAGACTGTTAAGAATGGACTAAAGTCAGCTTTTAATCATTCATTTTATTTTTGGTTTTATAGGTTGTCTTTTAATGAATTATTTAAAAGGTTTAAATGGTTTTAATTTTATGCATCAATTCCTTTTCAAATTCCTTTTTATGTATTTTTACTGAGACAAGGGTGATAATATGATAAAAGGACTGGAAACCAAGCATGTATGGAACTGGGTATGTTTAACATGGAGAAGAGAAGACAGAGAGATGTAGATACATGATAGGATGTCATGTAGAAGATGGAGCAAGCTTGTTTTCTGACTGGAACATGAAGCAATGGGTTCAAATTACAGGAAAAGAGATCCCACCTAAAACTAGGAAGAACTTCTTGACTATAAGAACTGGTTGAGAGTGGAATGGATTGCCTCAGAGGGTACTGGAATCTTCTTCTATGGAGGATTTTAAACAGAGATTGGATGGACATCTTTCAGAGTGCTGTAATGGTGTTGGCCCTTGAACCCCCTTCCAGTTCTCTTATTCTATTATTCTAAGAGTCTCCTGATGTTTTCAGTCTGTCCTGGTTTTAATATTCTGTAAACCACTTTGAGACCTAATATTGGGCAAAAGGCTGGATATACATGAATAAAACAAATAAACAAATAATAATGGCTGGCATTCTGTAGTACTGTTAGATACCACCCACACTCTTCAGTTCAGCAAACCAGTCTTCCATGAATTAACAGCAAAACATTAATTCAACAACTAAAACATAGTGAACAGCTTGACCTCAGCAGGCAAAACTACCATAATCCCCCATTTATAGGCATATAGAAAGTAATATACCCTTCAAAAGTTTTGTGGGCTTTTCTTTCATTTGCCAGTTCTTCAGAACATTTACTCATCCCCTCTTGCCTACTTACATTCTCCTTGCTGAGACTTCTGCTATTACTTTCCATGAGACTGACCTTGGTATTAGGGAGTGCTAGCACTACTCCCACATACATCTGCTCAGCATCCAGCCAGGCATTCTTTTCTCTCCCTGCCATCTACAAGTACAATATATCCCATCATACACTAATCCATATTCCTGTATTGCGTTACATGAATAGCACTGTGACACTAAATGAACATAACTGTAATTAAAAAATGATAATCTTAGACCCAATAATAGTGTCATATCCAATAATAAAGGCCTAGGATAACATTTATAAGGGAAAATCAGCAATAATATTTCATGACAGGACTTTAACTGATCAGATCCTGACAATTACTGTTACAGATTTATCATTGCTTTGTGTTCAGTAATACTACATAAATGCCCTCTCCAAGCCCACCCTAAGAGCCAAGCGCCCCATCAGGCAAAGGAAGTCAGTAGGGTTGTTGATCAGAGTCCAAGGAGGGTGACTTTTCCAGCCCAATCCTGCTAGTGAGTGAAGCTGTGATGAGGACTTGTAACAGGAGTCCTGCTTCTGGTTGTCACAGCCTTACTTACTTTTTGGCTTTGTGACAAAGCTGTATGACCAATCAGAATCACAGTATATGTTAACATCCAAAATCAAATTGTAATAATAATTGTAATAAGAGTATGCAGAAGGATCTTGTAGCACCTTTGAGACTAACTGAAAGAAAGAAGTTGACAGCATGCACTTTTGTAAATTAAAGCCTATTTCTTCAGATGCATCTGTAATAAGGGTAGTCTTAGGAGTTTATCACACCCAAAATAAAAGTTCCTTACCTCTCCTGGGTTAGAGTCTCTTATGGGATGCAGCTGGGTATTATCACATGGAACTTGCCACTGATGTCACCCCGCAACTGCATCCCGCCTAAATCCTGGCTAAAAGCTGTGCTCAGCCGGCCGATTTTTACACACAGGAAGCTCCCTACTTTGCAAACTGGCCAGCTGAGTGTGTCTAGGAGCTAGGATTTAGGCGGGATGCAGTTGGGTGGTGGCATCACCAGCATTTTCCATGCAATAATACCTGGCTGCATCCCGTAAGCAACTCTAACCCGGAGAGATAAGTCACTTTTATTTTGGGTGAGATAAACTTCTTAGTTCTTGTTGTTATTGGGGTTGTGCAATATAAACAGAACAAAAGAGGTGACAGTACAAGGTTTGTGTGATTGTCACTCAGGGAAGACAGTCAAAAGTTGAGCTGATTTTATTTGTGAAACCAAACTCCTGAAAACTTCATCCCAGGGCTGAAAAAATTACTGTAGGAGATTGAGCTCTGTATTAAGCATTACTCACTTAATTTTGAAGTAAAAGTGTTGCTAGGTTGACAGACCAATATCCCATCACAGTCATTGACTTATCCTTGCAAGCACTATACAAATTGGTTAAAAGTAGTAAGGAGTCATGTCCTCCTTACTTCAGGAAACGAGAACAGCATCATTGTCACGGCCTGGATCTCTTACAAGGAAAGTGTGGGTGGATGAGTTGGAAGATCACCATGATTGGACAGAGCAGGTGTTCCTTTGGTCTAGGCTGCCATAGTTTCTGAGCTTCATCCATCAGCAGATCATGTAGCAGATGTCAGATGCTGCAACTTTTGGCTTCAGTGGCTTCAAAGAACCCCTGCAGACATCTCTAGCAAGCACACTATTTCAGTGACATGTCACCCACATAAACCAGTGGTAGTTATTCCTGACACATTTTTGAACAGTTTCCATCATATTACTTATTCTTAAAGTTGCCCTAGCCACAAAGATTCATGCTAGAACACTGAGTAGTGTTTATGATATATATTTCAACATGACAGGTAGAGATACAAACGAATGGTAAAATATAGTTCTGAGGGGCTATTTTTAGTGATAACCAATGTATTTACAGAAATGCACCCCATATCTTATTGGATCTCTGACCATTGGCCATGTTGGCTAGGGCTGTTGGACAATTATAGCCTCAAACATCTAAAAGGAATCAGGTTTGAGAATGCTGCATTAATGAGATCAGCTTCTTTCAGCTTTGCTTCAAATGACTGAGGGCAAAGCTACTGTTCTGTATGCAATTCAGGAGCACAGTAATGTCTATATAGAGGAAATGAATGAGTCAGAGGAGTAGGTAGAGGACAATGTAGTCATGGAAGATTAAAGCTGTATCTGCACTGCAGAATACATGCAGCTTTACACCATTTTAACTGCCATGGCTCCATCCTAGGGTTTGTAGTTTATTGTGGCAGCAGAACTCTTTAACAGAAAAGGCTAACTTTCTCACACATCCCAGAATTCCATAGCATTGAGTCATGGTAATTAAAGTAGTGTCAAACTGCATTATTTCTGCAAATGCAAATGCAACCTAAGAAACCACCGTTAGTCTGAACTCTACAATCATCATATATAGGGGTAGCTGTCACATCACTTTCCCTTTTTGGGGGGACTATAACTCCCAGAATTCTTAAGACAACATGGTCAACTTATTGTTTGAGAGATTCTTGGTGTTATAGTACAAAAAATAACAGTCAATCTCTAAGTGGACCTGATTTTCTTTAAGATGTTCACTAGCTCTAAATATGTTTGTGCCTGGCACAATGGAAGCCAAATTTTGATTAAGACTGCATATGTTCACAGTTAAGGTTGCCAACAGCCCTTTCCAGTCACATTGAAGAAAGTGTTACAACTCAATTCCATGAAAGACTGAGTCAAACAACAAAGCATGGCTGGCCAATAATTATACATGATATACAGCTTGTAAGTGATGCCCAGCTAAGCTATCCAAGAAATAAAATGCTAGAATACATAAACAATGAAGACAGATACAGAAAGTATAAAGCAATATTTGAAACACTTTACACAAGCACATTGTTAAATAATGTACTGATACAATATCTCAAGGGTAACAATGTTTATACTAGAGATAAATGAAGAGGGAATGAAAAGAGTTACAAGAAGCACACAACTTCCTTGTTACAACATTTGCTTCACTGGCTACCAGTCTGTTTCTAGATACAACCCAATGTGCTGATTATGACCTATAAAGTCCTATATAATTTGGATCCAGGCTATCTGAAGAACTGGATTTTTCCATACAATAGACTACCATCATTTAACTGTTTTTAATTATCATGCAAAGGGATCTTGTAGCAACTCTTAGAATAATTGAAAGAAACAAGTTGGTAGCATGAGCTTTTGTAGACTTGAGCCTACTTCCTCAGATGCATGTTTGCCCAAACGTGCATCTGAGGAAATAGGCTCAAGTCTGCAAAAGCTCATGCTACCAACTTCTTTCTTTCAGTTAGTCTCAAAGGTGTTACAAGATCCCTTTGCATACTGATCTTCAACATTAACTTGCCAATGTTTTTGTGTTTAATTATATTAGTATTATAGGTTTTTGTTGGTTTGCTCTTTACTCATCACTATGTTTTACCTATACCTTAATCTATTTGTACATGTAGCTTTTATAATATTTTTAAGCCATCTTGAGCTCCATTCTAGAGGGAAAGGTAAGTTAAATATATTTATAAATAACAACATTAAATTCAGAACTTGAAAAAGTTCTCTGGAATCCTACATTGGCAACTTATGGCTAAGGAAAAAGCAGGGCAATACTGTTTCCCTCCAAAATGGTTGGAAACCCCACTGTCTGCACAGCCCACTCCCAAGATGGGCTGAACATCTATGGGCAGTCAACACCTGGTGGCATCAAGCTTCACCTCTTAGTTTTTGTGGGGTTTTTTTTGCCTCCCCACCATGCAAGCACACTATTGTATGAACACACCACCAAAGACCAACAATTACCTCCCTCTTCCTGTCCAGGTGCCATTCCATTGGATGCCCCATGTGACCAGCCACACAATTGCATGAGCGATACACAGCCTGTACAGTGCATTGGTGCACCCAATGCCACATGGCAAACCACAATCATGGAGGCCCGCCATATATGCCTCTTCCCTCCCCCTTTGCCCTATGCCCCAATATTGGATTGTCTGATTTGTTATGCTTTAAGTACATTGCATTGTTGGTAACCTGCTGTGTTTATTGTACTTTCACATCATGAGGTGTGTGACAGCTTGATGGTGCGGTGGGTCGATGGGGCAGCTGGGCACTCATGTGCCTGTATGCTCAAACAAACAAACAAACAAAAAAAGCATATGGTGAGCAATGACACTGATGGCTGCATCCTATCAGTCCCAGGGTGCATGCTCCAGACTGGTTCCATATGCTACTTGGGATTTCACACATTCCTACACTTGTGCTGTGCTCTTTAGCAGAGCTTTTTTTTCCCCTCTGGTTTTAAGCCCTGGAGTGTGGCTTCATTTCAGTTTCCACCTGGTTTGACATCATACGTCATCTGGACAGGAGATTTCATGTTGGTTTATTGCTTTATTTTGCCAGTTCTGACAACCACTTTGTTACAGATATGTAACTCATAAGTAACAGATATGTAACTAAGGGCCTCAGCACACGGAGGCCCTGGAGCCGCCGCCGGACGGAGCGCCGGTGGTGCGGAGCCTCCGCACCGCGGCGCACCGTCGGCGCATCTAAAAGGAGCACCAAATTGGCGCTCCTTTTAGATCTAAGGGAAAGTGCGCCCCAAAAGCGGCGGGCGCACTTTCCCTGGCTCAAACGGTGCAGCGCATGTGGGCGCTGCGCCGTGAGGTCATCCCCAATGTGCCGGTCGTGCGGACGGCCGGCGCATCTGGGGGCGACCTCGGAGAGAGGAAGGGGCGCCGCTCGTGCGGCTGCCCCTCCTCTTCTCTGCCCAGAAGACGACTTTATTAGTCATCTGCTTAGGGCCTAAGTAACACCTCCTAGCTTGACCCCCCCCTTTGCAGCTCACCTTAAGAGACAGTCACCAGATTGGGTGAAAGAGAGCCATTCAGCTTCTGATTAGAGTACAAGGAGGACAATGTTTCCACCCCTCCCACCGTTGAGTGAGCCTGCACCAAGAACCTATGACAGAGATGCTGATTTTGACTATCACAGCTTCTGCATGGGGATGGAAATGTCATCCTCCTTGCCCCTCCCCCCATCAGAAGCTGAATGGAGCTCTTTCACCTGATCTAGGGACTTGTTCTTAAGGTAGAGTGGGATAGTATTTATGTTGGTTTCCTTAAATACTACCCTATTGCCAACCCATACTGATTATAGACCAGTTACAGATTCACAACTCAAGATTATGAATCCATAACTGCATTACTGAATACCAGTGTTGTTGTAAGCCACCCTGATTGCACTGCAGAGGGACAGGATAGAAATTATTATTATTATTATTATTATTATTATTATTATTATTACCAGCTGTTGTTTCTTTGAACTTTGAACTATATCTGCCAGAAACCCACAGTCAGCTGGCTACAGAATGTGGGGAGATGTAAAAGCTCTGATTAAACTATAAACTTGAACTCTATGCTTCCTGTTCTTCCTTTGCTCAAGTTCCTTTTTAGCACAATTAACAACCTATCCTGTGATTCTAGAAAAGGCTGAAAATATAACCATAGTCAGGTGTTCTTGACTCAACATGGGGACCTGTTCTTGACAGGAAGATTGTGGCCTTAGCCTGTGACTGTTCTGTAAGCACTGAAATATATGAATAACTACTCCTGAAGATGATGATGATGATGATGATCTTTGATTTGTTTGAATATAAGAATGCTCCTGCTTGCTAAACACTAATTACCTTCAAAAGAAGGATTAGTTTCTTCATTTATACATTTTAAGGAAACCAGTTTTGAAGGCCAAGAAGTAAAGAAATAAAGCCACGGAGAAGCTCTAATACCTACAAATTAAGCTTAGTGAAAAGTTCCTACAAATTAAAGTTACCAAAAAATCTAGAAGTTGTTAGAATTACCAGGAAGGCACATAAAGCCCAAACAAAATTAGAAGAAAAAAAATCAACCAAAGGTCAAGAACTGACATAAGGGAGACAACTAATGTATACTTTAAGCAATTTGGGCAGAATTCCTTTAGGTCTGTCTGGCCAGAATAGAGATGTGATTACAAAAGTCAGAAATTGATGGAAATGTAAATTACTTCTCAAGGCAGCCGGAGACATCTTGAAGAATGAGATCATTGAGATGCTGAGCTACTAATGAGATACGTGGAGTTAAATGGATAATAAGATGAAGAGAGAGAGGTCAGGTGGAATGTCTCATGTTGGAGGTGACTCATCTCTGGCCAAACATACATAATCAACATATTCCTCTAACTGTAGAGAATCTGACTTGCCATATTTTCATGTCACTAGTTACAGTCTCAATACCAATTGCGTACTGATCAAATCACCAGAATTACTATACACTTTCCATTGATCTTTGCTTAGGTAAAAGAGAAAAAGAATAAAAAGATATAAGTGAGCCCTATTTGCATCACTCTAAGCAAATAGATGACTCTTTTTTTGGAGACTTGATAAGACAAGCTATCCATCACTAGGGTATGGTTTTTGTCCCATTTCCCTTTCTTTTTAATCACAACACATCATTTTAAATTCACATATGCAAACCCTCTTGTACTCATTCATTCCTGTGAATGCCAGTCTGCAACTGACATCTCTTCTAGTTTTCATCATTTGCATCACAAGCCAAGCAATTTTATCTATGAGTGTTTCCTTAGGAACTGTCAGATGCAGATAGATATATAGATACAGGCTCATGTTTTGCTGGTCCTCTTGCAAACAGGCCCTTCTTTTGCACTGCAGTTTTATGCCCACACTTGAAATAAAGCCTGTTGAATTCCATGGGACAGGCATCCCAGTAAACATGCACAGATTGCAGTGTTAGATCTCTTATTGCCTTTTTCTACTAAAATATATTTGTGGAAGCTCTCAAGACTAATATAGTAGTGTTTGTCTTTTCCTCTGAGACTTTAAATGGAAGAGAGAACCAAGAAGCAGAAGACCCCTGAAAATACCTTGTAGCATCAGTCAATGTGCTTTGGAACTAAATAAATAATATTGCAAAGTGTGATTACTTCTTAACCTTCTTGCTTTGGAAATGGAACAAATTTAGTTCCCTGGAACAGGGAAAATCTGTCCTGCTCTCAACCTTAAAGTTCAGTGTTCCCAAGTCAGTAAGCCATGAAATCAAGAGGTAGCTGGTGTCAAAACACTCCAGGTTGAAAAAGCCATAAATCAGAGTCAGGTTTCCAGAGAGTTATCATAGCTGAGTTGTTAAACAATCCAGGAATTGTAAATCTGATAAGCATGCTTGCCCAAGCTGAGTTGTTGAGAGAAAGACTGAAAGATAGATAGTGGATGGGACTTCCTTATAGACAGCATGTTCAGCCAGTGCCCAGATCCCAGGTAGTATTCTACCACTGTGCTCCTCCCAACATCTTGACTACAGCCTCTCACTTTGTCTGCAGGGGATGGTCTAAGGCAAACACTTGATCCTCTGCCTTTTTCTGGGACTGGGGGTGGGGTTTCTCCTCCAGCTCTTCATCCTGCTCTGAACCTCACCTGAACTGCTGAACCAAAGGAAGACTTTATGGCTATCAAGAGTGGCTCTTCAGAAGGTAAGTCTGGTCCATCATCCAATGAAGATGAACTCTCAAGTGGGATGGGAGCATAACAAAATCTACTACCAGCAGATTCCATTGAGGATTTTGATGGCATCTCTAGCAGTCACCTGGTCCTCGGCAGCACAAGAATATAAGGTGCAAATTGGGTTGTCCAACAGATGTAGATGTCCCAGACTGAGGAACATAACAACTGAGGAACAGTTTTTATGTGTCTTCAAGTTGACTCTGATTTATGTGACCCCCTCCTGGGGTTTTCTTGGCAAGATTTATTCAGAGGTGGTTTGCTATTGCTTTCCTCTTAGGCTGAAAGAGCACGACTTGCCCAAGATCTCCTGGAGAACATAATCCCCAATCCTTACATGTAAGTCAATTCTTAGTTCCCATTGCTTTTACTAGGAGCAAACACTTAACTCTCCCATTGAAGTCAATGGGAGTTAAACATATTTGCAGTGGAAATCATATGGGCCTAAATCACAAAGAATTGGTGGGACATACTTCTGAATAGATGTCTACAGTATTGCACTGTCAATTTCTGATGCATTTTTACATATTTAGTCATTGTCTTCTGTAAAAGAGTCAGAGAACAACAGTGAGCAGGGAAAAAATATATTTTTCCCATTCAGATCTTTCCCATTCTTAAAGTTTTTGCATCTTCTTTTAATTTAGCATGCAGGTCCCTCATGCATACATAAGTGTGTGCATGTGCACACACACACACACACTCAAGTTGCTATTGAACCCTGTGTGCTAAATGCAAAAGACAAATATAACCATTACAATTATTTGAAGAGCAACATGAATATAGACATGGCCACATACCATCCTGAAAAAGTGGAAACATTCAGCTCCATAATATCATATTTTGAATTAGGCTGTCTCCTTTACTTACTGAGAAGGGCATGAGCCAGAGCTTTTACAATATTTCTTTGTGTGCGACATTGGACACAGCTTGTAAAGGCCCACCAGATATGAACAGGAGAACCATGCAAAGTGATGCATAGGGCAGTTAAGTAGAAAACAGACTCAAGAAAGGAAAGCTTGGTGGAACATGATAAGATACTATTTTAAGGTAATTTGTTCCCATTACTCATTACCCAATCTCAGAAGTAGCATGTGACTGTTACTCACTGTAGTGCCAAAAGGGGGAATTCATGATGTTGCTGGTTGCCTTGGTCTTTACACTTCTATCACTCTTTATTACTTTTTACTGATGGTAAAACTTTTGGTATTGATAAGAAAATGGCATAAAATATGAAAAATCCTTCAGAAAATGGCTCTTAGTAACTATGGGCCTCGGCAGACGGGTAATTGGGCTGTCTCCGAGGCCCGGAAGAGGAGGAGCCGCCGCACGTTTGGCGGCCCTTCCTCTTCCTGAGGGCGCACCCGGAAGCGCCGGCCGTCCGCACGGCCGGCGACTGCGGGTTGCCCTCACGCTGCAACAGCCGAATGCGCCGCGGCGTTTGAGCCCCGGAAAGTGTGCCCGCCGCTTTTAGGGCACACTTTCTGGAGAATCTAAAAGGATCGCCATTTTGGCGGTCCTTTTAGATTCGCCGCAGGAGCGCCGTGGTCCAGAGGCTGAACTCCGGCGGCGCTCCGGACCAGGGCGTCTCCGACGCCCTGGTCTGCATCCCCCCTATGAAATCTTACTGATTACAACAGTAATGTTGCTCTTGCCCATTGTATTACATTTGAAATATAACTTCACTTTGCCCCGCTAACTACTTTAGTTAACACTGTTACTTATAACTCATTACTTCCAAGCTTTAGTTCTTGGCAGCATTACCCAGTTATTAGGAAAGTAGGTTTAGCCCAGGGGTCAGCAATGTTAGCTTACCTGGGGCTGGTCGCTGGTCCCCAGGTCTTCTAGTGGGCTGGGGGGGGG
>CM034701.1:269126410-269137657 GCA_020142125.1 Phrynosoma platyrhinos | reverse complement strand
TTAGCCTTTGAAGCCTTCAAATAATTATTTCCCAACTCCACCATCCATTCAGATGATGTTAAAAACACTCTGAGGGGTTTTATATTCCCATAATTAGCTGAAAAGAGAGTGAAATTAACATCTTCATGGTTAATTAAATACAAGTTGCTCCACACACTTGACCTGCTTGAGAGAAAATCACCATTGACTGGCACAGCTCATTATAATCTGAAAAACAAAGACAAAGAATAAGAAGATTCAATTCTCCTTTAAACCTCTGGTTCAGTATTGTGATCTAAAATAATAATAATAATAATAATAATAATAATAAATATTTCTTACCCGTCTCTCCTCGCGGTTCGAGCTGGGTTACAGCATAGTTAAAAAACACAATCATTACATGAAATACACATATTAAAATGCATCTCTACACAATATTTATATTAAAATACATAAAACAATAATTAAATATAAAATTCATGTTTAAAATTAATGATTAAAACTGCCTGGGTAGGCCTGCCAGAAGAGATAGGTTTTCAAATGTGTTTTATATTCCAACAGCTGGTTTAGTTCCAGCAGCCCCTAGCTGGTGTAGCTAATGCTGAGAAATGCTGGGAGCTGCAGTCCTACAACATCTGGAGCTTGGAAGCCATGCAGGGTCAGTCAGCTCTGGTTAGTACTTGGATGGGAGGCCACCAGGGCATACCAGGTGTGTAGGCTAGCTTTCAGGGGAAGGAACTGGGAAAATCACCTTTCAGGATTTCTCACCTAAGAAAACCCTAGGAAATTCACACACACATACCATAGGTTGATGGGCTTCTTGAAGGTGCATGCAGGAATACACAAAATCCCAAGAGACTCCATAACTCAGTTCAGTGCAGTGTGTGTGCTGAAGAGAGCAGGGGAGAGTAAGAAAACTAGAGCTTGGAAAAAGTTTGGACTACAGCTCTAACAAACTCTCTTCTAGCTGTAGGACTTGTAGACAAAACTGCATCTCAACACCTTGTTGGCAAGTCAGCTTTACCTTCACTAGTGTGTGAAAATTCACACCCTCTTGGGCCCCTGGGGTTTTAGTGAAATGATGATCTAAAGCAAATAAATGAGCTTCAAAAGAAATCCCCCCCCCAGCCCTTTTCTTCATTTGCAAGTGAACCATTTGTAAATTCTTACACCTAGGCGATCAGGTGGCACATTTCTTGGCTCATACAAAAAGCCATTAAAGGGCCCAAGAAATCCACAATTCATGTATTTAGCAAAACCATGATGAATAATTATCACATCATTACCAAGTGAGGCTTTTCACCAGAACAGAGCCCCATCCAATGAGTTGTATCCCAAACCTTTGGTATCAGGCCCCAAAGCAAAGACATGGTACTTTATTAGGAGAAATATCAACAGTGTTGTCTGCACTGGCTAGGATACTCTGGGGAGATCCTGGAATATTCTGATCCCAGAAATGCCCTGGCTTGTCCCCATTATAAAGCCCCCCCCCCAATTCCATCACCAGGCTGCTGTTTGCACCTGCATCCTACGGAGCTTCCCAGTGCATCCACCGCCACCATGGGTCACTTCATTCTGAGGTGAAAACAAAGCACCAAGTGACAATGACATGGCTGGGCACCCCATTTTGACCTCTGAGCAAGCAACTGGCAGCCACGACAGATGTACCAGATGGCAGAGTGGAATGTGTTTTAAACAGCAGCACCGTGTTCAAATAGGGGACTGCAAATCATCCCAAAAGATTCAGAGCAAACAGGGAGGCATTTTAAGGCATGTTAAATTTGGAGCAAGCAAGGATGGGCTGGACATCATCTGATCTGTTCACATCAGAACCAAGGTTTGGGCTGTGCATTGCCCGGTCCCCCCACCAAGAACATGGGTGGGGGAGTCATTTTATTTGCCCCTTGCAGATAGGGCCTGCATAGTTAAATAACGGGATATAGAACAAAAAATAATCTGAGGAAATATGTCACAAAGAAAATGATGATGTAAAACAACATTTTGGGGCTTGGAAAACTTAACTTTTTTAGAGCCATGCAGGCTGGGAGATTCTGTGAGCCATGGGATCAAGAAATTAATAAGTAATATTTTATCTCTATGTATTTTACAAACCTGTAAAATATATTAGGCTTGGTTGACTTCAGACTTGTGAGTCTCACTTCAGTGGGTTTTTTTTTAACCAGAATACTGAACTTCAAGCAGAGCTAGGCACAAAATAGTATATATCTGTTCAGAGGGTAATCGAATTGTAAAGTTCAAACTATCTTGCTATTCCTGACTAGAGCAGACACATTGAATCAATAGGATTTACCTAAGTGTTGAGTCACCATTCAACAATTGAGCCAGTGAGTCTACTCTAGTTGAAACATACCAAGTTAGAGGACATAACCACTCATTTATTCTAAACAGTTAATATCCTTCAGAATCTTTCAATGGGATTCTCAAAGCATGCTACAGAATCATTTATTGTACCTAGTACAAATCTACAACTGGGTGTTAAACTATATGATGCATTTAATGTGTATAATGTAATTTAAAATCCTTTTGGTTTTACTTACCCCCTATGAATTATTGGTTTGCCTCAGTTGGAGCAGAACCCAGTTCAGTTCAGAAAGATGAGTGAGTGCATGAGGGAGTTGGAGAGAGTGCCGATTCCTTGAGTTTTATGGGACCAATTACAAATAAACACTGGGAAAAAGAAGCACAGTGATTTAAACAGTTTGCAAAATTCAATCAAATTTGATAATAAACAGCAGCAATACAATAACACCTATACTAAATCCAACACAAATTCAATGCCCTAAAATTCAGTCTCCCAAACACAAATGAGGTGCCAGTGCAAATGTGTTTGTGGATCTCTTCTGTGTATGCTGTTCAACAGTATGCAACCTTAGATTTAACTTTAAAGCCCTATGTCAAAATACAAAACAGAAAATAAAAACACTATACAAATTCCACTGTAAGGAATTTGCCCTTTGGTTCCCTCCAAAATCCAGACATTAAAAATCCTATTACCTAATTGAAGGTGACAAAGGCTTAGGTCCAGACTACAGCCCTCTGCAGATGGCACAAAGCACCATCTTGGAGGCACGGAAGGGGAGGGGCAGCCTCAACCCCTCCTCGAGGATGTCATCAAGGCACATGCCATTATGTATGGCATGCCCCCGAATACGTCCTCCCAGCACAGCATCATTATGTGATGCCCCCATGACGACTCTTGATGCACCCCTTCTGCTGGCTCTGGAAGGACTGGCATTTTAGTGCTCCTTCCTGGGCCAGAAGAAAGGAGGATTGGGGACGAGGTGTGGAGCAGCCTCGGCCCCAATCCTCTGCTTTCCAGGGCGCCCCCCCATCTATCTCCCTAAGTTCTAAAATCTACAGGGGAAGGCTTTCTCTGGGTCCCACCACAATTGCTGGCTCACTTAGGGCCTAAGCAGACGGGCGGCCATGGGCCGCCCTGAGAAGGTGTGCTGTGGGACTCAGGCATCCCCATGCCTCGATCCTGCAGCGCACCATCGTTGCCCCTGGAAAGGAGCTCTAAAACAGCGCTCCTTTCATACGTTGCCGAAAGTGCGCCGCAAAAGGTTGCGGCGCACTTTTGGCGACTTTTCTGCCGCAGCGTGTCCAGACGCTGCTGTGGGAGGTCCTCCTTGGAGTGCCGGCCGTGCGGAAGGCCAGCGGCTCTGAGGACGACCTCGGGAGGGGGAGGGGGCGCTGAGCGTGTGGCTGCCCCTCCCCTTCCCTGTGCTGAAGACGGCCCAATAAGCCGTCTGCTTAGGCCCTTAGTAAGGACACAAAGACAGCCTTCTCAGTTGCTGCTCCCACCCTCTCAAATCCCCTTCTGCAGAAGGCTAGGCTAGACGCTTCCCTGCTTTCCTTTTACCAACAGGCAAAGATCAGTGTAATTGCCCAAAGAGAGACTTCTTATTGGGGGGTGAGGGCTTTATTTTAAACATTTTGTAAGCCTTTCAAATAGCTTTATGCTGTTTTAATATGATGTTTTTAACTGTGTTTTTAAAAATTATTCTTCGATTTTAATTATTCCTTTTATTATTTCTTTGAGAGAAAGGCAGCATATAAATAAATAAATAGATAAAATCACTAAGGAGTTAATTCTTATCCCTAGCAATTGTTGCTCCTTTTCTTTCCATTTTTTTTTCTCTCTTTCTGAACTGTGTTAATTTCATCAACCTCTGCAATAGCCCATAGGGATTACATTAGCACACATGACTCCAGACTGGGGATAGATCCTCTGCATTTGGACTCGATGGGGGCAAAAAAGTTGAAACTTAGGGGCTTTGCAGGCGGGTGGCTTTGGGCCGCCCCTGCTAATGGCAGTTTGGGGCCATGGCAACCTCACGCCATGGCTCCGATCTTCCCTTTTGCCGTCCCTAAAAGAGCAGCAAAATGCCATTCCTTTTGGGGCAGCAAAAGGCTGCCCTTAGAGCCATTGCCGTGGCTCTTCTGTGCCCTTTTGTGCAGTGTGTCTACACACTTCTCTAGGAGGTTATCCTGACACCATGTGCCGTGTGTATGGGCACGCAGCATCAGGATGTTGTCGGGCTAGGTTTGGGGCGGCCAGCGTGTGGCTACTCCACCCCAACTTCACCCCCAGGCTGCCCTTTAGGCCGGTCTGCAATGTCCCATAATCAGAAAAGCCAGAGGTGCTCCTGGTCAGTTGGAAAGCAGGCGCTGGTTCTGGCCTGAGTGGTGCATGCCTTGGTTACATCCCACTTGGATTACTGTAACACACTCTACTTGGGGCTGCCTTTGAAGAGTATTCAGAAACTTTGATGGCCCATGCATTCAGGCTGTTAACCAGGGCAGAGACCATACAATGTTGAAAGAGCTTCACCGGCTACCAGTTTGTTTCTGGGCACAACTCAAAGTGCTGGTTATGACCAACGAAGCCCTATATGGCTCAAGTTCAGGTATTTGGCAGAGTGTATCCCCTTCTATGAACTGGCCCAGGCTCTGAGGTCCTCTGGAGAGGACCTTCTCTCTGTCCCACCACCGTTGCAAACACGGTTGGTTGGGACATGAGAGAGGGCCTTTTCTGTGGCTGCCCCTAGACTCTGGAACTCCTTGCCCAGGGAGACCAGAATGGTCCCTTCCTTGTTGTCCTTCTGCCGACAGGCTAGGACCTACCTGTTCAGACAGGCTTTTAAAACAGAATGTTTTTAAAGAACTGGCTTGGGGTGTTATATTGTTTTAATGTGTTTTACACATTCATTTATATTTTTAAACTGCATTTGATATTTTAACATGCAATTTGTTTTAATATTGTAGTAATTTAATTCTCTTCTAATGCACTATTTTTGTATGTTTTAATTGTATTGTTTTTTAATATTGTAAGCCACCTCGAGTTCTTCTTCTTCTTCTTCTTCTTCTAATAATAATAATAATAATAATAATAATAATGTTTAAACGTTTGTACAAAAAATAACACTTTTGAGCAAACAGTTGTCATTTCTGAACATGGTTCTCTGCACAGACAAGAAATTGCGGGGGGAAACCTGTTCTGTGCAAAATGCAACATGTCTTCACAGAAAAAGGATTTCAGCCTACAAGACTGCTTCAGTGCAAAATACTATGTTTCTTTTTTAAAAAAATCTAAACTGTGGGTTCTGTGCATATGAATTTTTCACACTGTCCCAGAATGTGGAAAAAGTGCACAGTGGCTGACCATTTTCTCAACAGCATATTGAAACAATCTCTCCCATTGAGAATGAGAAAAACTGTGAGTATTCTTTACATCTTAATCCTGTTGGTCAAAAATTGTTCACCAGGAACATTACAGAGTTTGCCCATGCCTGGTCTAGAAGTTCTGCTTTGTTTTGCTTGAATACAGTGAAATGTATTGTAACATTGCTCCTACTAGCTTCATCAGAGTGACCAGAAATTTCAAGGAAGAGAAAGCTGTGGAGTCATTGTCTGAATTATTATAACCAAAGGAGCAGGAACAGGTGCACCTTGCAGGATAGCTTCATCTGGGAGTACTGTTTTCCTGCTTAGTCACATAAAACGGGATTACTTCCAACAAGGTGGCAGAGGCTGTTATTGAAATTAATTTGCTTTAAAAATAGTTTTCCCCTGATGCCTACTATATGAACCACACAGCAGAAAATACTGGATGAGGTGACCTGCCAACCTGGGAAACAGAGTTGTATGTGTCTGCAACTGAGGGCCAATCCACTTTGAGGACCAAGCATCACTTACCAGCAGGAATCCCACCAGGACTGCAGTCTGACCTATGCTGCAATTGGGAGATCATCTGAGTCCAAAAATCAAATTGCTTAATAGCTGGTGTAGTAGACTGTGAACACATTAGCAGACAGGGCAAAAACATGGGAAGACTGTGGGGAAATTAGCATGCTGATGCAACAAGCTTTGGACAAGCAGCAGGTGCTTGAAGGAAGGGCTTGGCAGCATATCTCTAGGGATGATTACAGAATGACCACAAGGATTGCTCTATGCAGAAAGGCAACACACATAGCAGATGCTGGATTTGTTGAGCAGCTGGCAAGGAAGCAGAGCAGCACTGCAGTCCAGCTCTGTAGGACCGAAGCATTGTTGATGGTTCATTAACTTCATGAATGCTTGTTTATGGTTATGGCTGTTGCTTTTGCCAGATTTCAACTGACAAGGAAAGAGGCTGTCTTGCCTTCAAAGGCAGACACAACAAAGGAAATCAATTTATACACTCAGCTGGTTCTTCTTTGATTCCCCCCTGCCACTGCTCAGAAATAACCAAGCAACAGTTATAAAAGACAGCTGACTTTCAGCATTCCAGTGGCATCTATGAAGAGTCCTGCTGGATCAAGCTAAAGACCAGAGAGGTAAACTACATGCTTGTAGAAGCTTTTCAGCTGACATGAGAAAAGAGATTCTATTAAATTTGCAAAATAGAAATGTTTCCAGCACCCATGGATGACACCATACTCTGCTGTAATATATGTTCCTTGCCAGCAGAAGGTCCTGGGTGCAAATCTTAGCATTTCCAGTTTGAAAGATTTCTGATAGTAGGGCTAGGAAAAGGCACAGGAATATAAAGAGCTGTCATTACCCAAGAGTAAATAGGAACCTAGCAGATGTCAAATGGTCTAACAGTGGAAAGAAGCCCCAGATCAAGTTCCTCAAAATGTAATTCCATTAGAAAAATATTTGTCTAGTGATCTGTATATAGTTCAGATAAAGCTGAACGATATCCCCCACTAGTGAGTCTTCTTAAATCAAGAAAACTAATATTCAAACCTTCACTGCAGAGCTCAAATAATCTGGCAATAAGACTCATCTGACAACTCTTACATCTTTGTGACTTCATGGTTGAGGTAGGAAAAAAGGAAACAAATGGCCTCACAGTACATTGGGAGAAAGGCTTCTATGAAAGCCTCAAGTTATGGAACAAAATAAAACATAGCACTACTCAGCCACCATTATAGACAAAAAAATTCAACAGGACAAGGGTGATAGGTGCATCTAGTAGTGAGCCTTGTTGCCCAATAATTCAAGATAGCAACTGAGATAGAAGGATTTGGTGACTCTGACAATTGCACAATAGCAGATATACTTTATCTAAGGTTATAGGTAAATGTTCTGCTCAGATAGTCTCCTCCGCCCCACCACCATGCAATATGGAGAGTTGGAGACACATTTATATAATATCCTTTTTGTTATATAGAAATACATTTTAATGGCATAATTCCAATCATTCTTTGAGAAAAATGGATATGTTGCATAAGGGAATGGGCCAAAAAAATTCTTTCTTTCTTTCTTTCTTTCTTTCTTTCTTTCTTTCTTTCTTTCTTTCTTTCTTTCTTTCTTTTTTCTTCTTCTTTTGGCATGGGGTGGCATGGGGACATCTGCAACTGCACAATAAAGTTAGAATTGTCCATGCCATCATTATGTAGGGTTTGATAGGCTGGACAGTAAATAAAGCAGACAGAAAGAAAAGCTTTGGGTGGGGAAATGGAGACCACTTTGTTTGTGGAAGGATGTCAACAAATGAACCTTGGAGGCCAATGGAACCAAAAATCCAAAAGAATGAGAGCTGAATTTCAAATATTGACTTGCATTTAGTAAAAGTTAGTGTTGTTAAAAGTAGTAATGGTGTTCGTATTGAATTTATTGGGGAAAGAATACACTTTCCAGCACTGTCTCAAGACATTTTTCTGCCTGAGGTGAAACACAACACTCTCTCTGTTTCATGCATAGAAGCCAACTGAACTGGCAGTTAAATCTTCCTTCAACACTAGTGATAGCACAGACTCCTCCATTAGCTGAGAGGACAGATGGAAGGCTGCATGATATACATACAGTTTCATCTCTTAAAAGAGGCTAGGGAATGACTTCTTTACTTACTTACCAAGGCAGATGTCTCACAATCTCTTGATCCTTTATTTTCCAGCTTTCAGTATGCCATTACCTACATTCTTCTTAAAATTAACTTTCCGATCTCTTCTGGAAAGAAAGCAAAGAGCAATATACATTCTTTGTTTCAGGTGGCCACATGTACCTTAAGATACCTTTGGTACAGAAACTGGAAAATTGATTTGTTCAGAGTGCAAATCCCTTTGTTTAAACTACAGGTCCTGTAGCTAAGAATGTTATTAAGGGGAATTTATAATTAGCTTAAATTACAAGAGGGGCTGGCTACAACAGCCCTGCGGATATTGCCTCTTGCTATGTATACCAAGCAGACAGGAGATTCAAGGAATGGAGCAGAGATAGGCTTCTCCAATTAATATCCTAATTTATTAATAACAATTGCAACATGCACAATGCACAAGCACACACACACTCATACAAGGCTCAGGAGATCAGGGATTGCTTGGGTAAAGTTTCGAGGCAAAACTACAGGTGATATTCACTATAGATGAAGCCTTCTCTGGGGTCTAGTTGGATGAAATGGCAGGAGACACAACCATTCTGAGAGTGTGGGGTGAACAGAGGTGCTGGTAAATAGATCAGAGAACAAAGTGATGCAGGGTCCCCCTGAACTCAGACTAGTGACCCTGAGTGGAAGAATCCAGGGGTTTTAAAAGGAAAAATTGAGCCCCTGGCGATGTGCTTATCAGCTTGGCTAATGTCTAGACAAAAGGGTTTGATTGTTCAGCCATAGCCTGGGTTGTTTGGTAAAGGTTTAGACAAAGGTTTTAGATTGCCTATCTGAGGTAATCTGGTCTGGTAATATTCAAGGAGAAATGAGAGGGGATTGAGTTGTCTGCCCAGCCCATCAGGTGAGATATCTCGGTCATTATTATTCATCCTTCTGATTATGGAGGTGATGATAGCCCATTTGTGACTCCCACACTATCTGCCTGACTCAGGATTTGGGGATTTTCCAGTCTTCCAGGTGACCTGGGCATGACCTCTTACCATGCCATGGAGGGACATGGAATTCCCTGCAGAGTACATCTGGGGCCATGTGGAGTTCATACACACACCAAAATTTAGAAAAAATGCACTTATGGTAACAGGTCCCTGTGGCCATGCTGGCTGGAGGACTCTGGGAGTTAATGGGAAATGTGAGAGGTAGTACTGGGTTTTTCAGAGTAATCAAACTAGTAAAGCAGAAGCTGAACAATAACCACTCTCATGCTCACCCACACAGTGTCTAGTAGAAAAAAGACACAAACATAGCCTTCTTTGTCAAACATATAAAAACAGTAAGAAATTACTTAGAAATAATTAGAAATTACTTGTATCTAATCAAATACATGGTCTTATGGAGAAGAGAGAGAAAATAAGGGGGGAAATGTCCAAAAGTGGGAGTGATACAGGAAGTGTGTGTGTATGTGTGTAAAAAAAAAGCCATCAAGGTCTGTAAACATGCAAACTAACAATTAATGAGCATAGCAATGTAAAGGTTGCCACATATAATAGCTGTAATTTATAAAGCATTTTTTTTTCAAATCAGCTTAGGTAATCACATGTCTCTTGATGTTCTAGTTGGGCCTTTACAACAGGACCAACATGGGATTTTGCTATCATGAGGGATGTCAGGCCAGGATGTCACCTGCATCTTTATAGTTATGAGACAAGAAGAACTCTGCCCATTCCAAGCAGATGATTGCCCTTCCAGTTTCTGCAGATGAGAGCCCATAGCATTCTGCACAGAATCTCATCACCAGCTGTAAATGATATCATTATGTTGTGCTACAACAAAATAAGCATTGTGGTTTCATTTAAAGAACACAATAGCTGAACCCTTGACTAATAACCATCAACATGTAGCCAAACCAAATGGTTCACTGGCTAAGGTACTCCCATTAATTCCCCTTGTGTTCTGTACTATAATTGTTTTTAAATTCATAATTTTATCCCAAAATAAAGGACAATCCCAAAATAAAGGATAATTATAGAATGCATCAATATTTAAAGAGAATGTTGATGTAGCTCTAACATAAATATCAAAAGGTTAAACCAGGGGTAGGCAACCTTTCCCCTTTAAGGGCCGAGGGACTTCAGCTCCCAGAAGCCTCAGCCATGTTGGCTAATAGTCCCATGTTGGCCAATAGCTCCTGGGATTCTGGGAGCTGAAGTCCCTCGGCCCTTAAAGGGGAAAGGTTGCCTACCCCTGGGTTAGACAGTGGAAAGTCAATTTAAAATGACTGACCAAGAAGTAATTGCTTTGCCAATAATTGTCTGCATCTCCTTTGTTGTCATTACATTTATTTATGTTTGATGTGTAATCTCCCCCCCCCCCCCCCCGCTGGAGTGCCATTAAAAGACATGTAAATCAATGCCTGGCCCCACTCACCTGGGGTAAAATATTTTCATACAAATATCACATTGCCTCCTGTTTGCTACAGGATCAGCTGGGTAAGGAAAATTGGGTTTGAGAAACTGAATGTTTCAATAAAATAAAGATCAAACTATATTTTGATGGTTTCCAAATCTATTCTGTATTAATGTGTGACAGAAACTTCTTATTCTGTGCCACAAGCTTTTGCTTCCTTTCTTAAAACCATTGTAAATAATACTACACCTAGAAAGTAGATGATAAAAAGGCAATTTATGCTATCCTGCAGGATAATCTTTAGGTTCAGTTCTTCTGACAGATGATTTCACCTGGTTGTTATTATTATTATTATTATTATTATTATTATTATTATTATTATTATTATTATTATTATTTATAACCAGCCCCTCTGCTTGGCAATCGGGGCGGTGTTCAACAAATTAAAAGACAACAGTTTAAAACATTCCATCATCCCAACCCCTAACCCTCCCACCCCTTAAAACAGGATTAAACTAAGATAAAGT
>CM034701.1:269107094-269123353 GCA_020142125.1 Phrynosoma platyrhinos | reverse complement strand
TGGCACCCCACTGGTCACTTCTTTCCAAGTTGAAAAGGAGCTATTGTTTGTTCTTGTTGGGATTGCGTGTCTAACACCCTTGGTGCTTGATGCTTGGTACTTCAGTGGGGGCATAATAACACTGGGACATAACCTTCTTTCATGAGTGCAATGGTGAATTTGAGGCTGCTTCCTAAGAATGATTTCACACTCTATAGCTTTAGCTAATCCTTGCTCTGCCACACGTATCTAGACTTAAGGTCTGAACCTAAAGGAACCAATCAGAAATACTGTGGCTCTGACCTTTTCAGTCAACCCCCCATTCCCTGAAGGCAGAGCTCGAAATGTGTATATTTGAAGGTCAGATTGGCAGTTGTGTGACACGCCCTTTCCCCTGCCCATTTATCATATATACTTTGCCCTTTTTCTAAAGAACTGTTCAGGGATCATATGTCTCAGATGAATGTAGTGCCAAAGAGCATGCTTAAGGAGAAAGTCATATGAAAAGAAGGAACAGACAGAATAATTAATCCTTTATTGATTCTAGTGTCTAAAAAACCCCCAATACATTAGGGTGCCTTTGCTTTTTGCTTTTAAGGGAGGAGAATTACAGCAAATTACAGAGTACACATTTGAATATTTGATCCCCCTCCCCATTTAAGTAGCACAAATGATTTTGCTGGCACCATGTAGTGCTCTTATGCTCCCTGGGTAGATGCCTTAATTTTGTGAGTGAAATGGTAACTGCATCACAACAACTATTTAAGATAGATCATAGGCTGGCTGCATGTAGGTGGCAACAAACTCAACAGGCAGCAAGATCTTTTAATCTTTTCCCCTCCTGGGATTTACTCACTGTTCATTCCAGTACTAGCAGAGCTTAAATAGCACTGTGAGATCTATAAATTGAACATGAATGAAGTTTTATGGTAGGCTGCTGTGTCCTGCAGACACATAGTTAATCTACAATTTGCAGATAGAGGTATTTCCATTATTGTACCCAGAGCAGCTAACATCTTATCTACACTTCCTTCAAAGGTTGTTCAAACTGAAATGTGTGAAACTGAAATATGTTCATTCACACAATTTTTTATCGAGGGGGGGGGAAAGGGATGAGTTAAATCAAATCCCAATAAATCCACATGCCAGGACATGTCACCTGGAAGCAAATGCATCAGAACTTCACTCAAATAACTCCCATCCCATAATACTTATCCTCAGAAGAGTGGTGGCTTGTGGCTCCAGTCTCAATGGAGCAGGAAATCTGCTCTGGGTTTTAGTATGAACTTGAAAGAAATATCCAAGATGATGAAAAAATTCCTTTATGACTAGGCAAAGGCTCTGTTTGAATCCATTGGTTTGTGTTCTAGTTTCTGGAGCAGCAGAAAACATACTCACTCCAGTTTATATATGACATTTCTTCAGGTATTTGAAGATGGCTATTATATCATCTCTCAATTTTGTATTCTTCAAGAGAAACACGCCCTGCTCCCAAAGTATTTTCTTATAGAGGTTGGCTTCAGGCATGTAACCATCTTGGTACTCTTCCTCTGAATGTTCCAGCTTGTCAATATTCTGTTTGAACTGTGGTGCCCAGAACTAGACATTGTGTTCCAGGTGAAGTCTGACTAAAGCAGGACAGAGTGTATTATTGCTTCCCTTAGAGCTGATGCAAATCCATTTGGGGCAGCAGAGAGCCAGCAGAGAGCCAGGGAGTGGTGGATTGGGGCTGCGGCAACCCCACGCCATGGCCTTGATCCTTCCTTTTGCGACCCCTAAAAGAGCAGCAAAATTCCACGCCCTTTCAGTGTAGCGTGTCTGCACGCTGCACCGGAAGGGCGTCCTGATGTCATGCGCTTTGTGTACGGCCGTGTGGCATCAGGACGGCATCGGGGTGGGGTTGGAGCAGCTGACGTGTGGCTGCCCTGTCCCAACTGTACTCCCAGGCCAGCCCTTTAGGCTGGTCTGCAACGGCCCTTAATCTCAGTGCCAGACTCCTGTTGATGCAACCTAAAATTGCATTGGCCTTTTTGATTGTTTCATCACACTTTTCATCATGTTTAATTTGTGCTCTACTATGATTCCTAAATCCTTTTCATATGTACTGTTATCAGCCCAGGTGCCATCCATACTATATTTGTGCACTTCATTTTTCCTGTGTAAAGGTAGTATCATACATTTATCCCTGTTGAAATTCATTTTGTTAGTTTTGGCTTACCCCTCCAATTTGTTTATGGTCATTTTGAACCTAATTCTGTCCTCTGTGGTATATGTGATCCCTCCTAGTTCAGCAACACTTGCAAATTTGATAAGCATGCTTTCTATTACATCATCCAAATCACTTGGAAAAATGGTGAACAATACCAGCCTAGAGCAGAATCCTGTGGCACCCCACTAGTCACTTCTCTCCAGGATGAGTACTCTTTGTCTTTATTGGGGAGTACTTTTTGACTTCAATCTGTCAACCAATTACAATTTAATCTAAAAATATCATTGTCTATATCACATTTTAAAAGCTTGTTTGCAAGAATATTGGGAAACCTTTTCAAAAACTTTATCAAAATCAAGATATATTACATGTAGAGCATTCCTCTGATTTATCAAGCTTGTAACTCTTATAAAAATGAGATAAGATTAGTCAGGCATAACTTGTTTTTGAGAAATTAATACTAGCTCTAAGAAATCAGAACTTTTCTTCAAAGTTCTCACAGATGACTGCTTAAATATCTGTTCTAACATTTTCCTGGTATTGATATCAAGCTGACAAGTCAGTAGTTGGTTGGGTCCTCTCCCTACCCCCTTTTGAAGATGAAGACAACATTCACTATCCTCCAGTCTGCTGGGAACTCTTTTGCTCTCCAAGGATTCTCAAAGATTATTGATATATAATAGCAACTCTTTGATATTTAATAGCAACTCTTTGCTCAGGCTAGGTTTAAGATCCCCAAAATCTCAAGGCACATTGGGTCTGGTTAGATTTCATGGTGACACTGCACCACTGTGAACTCTGACTTGTGTCCTGGGTCTTCCCATTGTCCTTTCCCTTCCATAAGAGTTGAGTCTTTCTATCTTCATTCATCATTGGAGCAGACTTTTTCAGATAATTAGAAAGCCTTCTGTTTCCTCCTCAAGCTAACTATTTTATTCCTGAGTTCTTGTGCGTATGAGTGAATGTTAGAGTGTCTTTGTATGTTTGAATCCCCAAATAAATCACAAGTTCATTGGAAAGCTTTGTCTCTACCAGTCTATTTCCTCAGCCACCTCCATAAACATAGGATAAAAGATCCCATTGGAGACTTGGACTTTAGTAATTCCCCAGGTTCATGTTCTTGTTATACCACCTTTAGTGGAATGATGTGAAATATGAAATGACTGTTTCTTGCAGTGTTACCCAGCTATATATTTTGTCCTGGTCACATCAGGAAGGAGAAAAACACATCGTGCTTCTAACATGCTAACATTTAATACAATTATATGTACGGTATATTTCCTCAGAAATAAATCCCATTGTGTTCAAAGAGTTAATCACTAGTAAGTATGTTTAGGAATGTAGTTAAAGAAATAGACATTCCTTCCTCATTTTAATTCTTCTTGTGCACATATATATTTTTTAAAAATTGGATTTTTTTGAGGCACTTCATTATCCAATGTATGTTTGCAATGTGATTCCTAGTATCTCTCCCTTTCCTCAAGTGAGCATGAATGTCTGGCATTTTTAACTCCATATATAGTAGAAGCCTTTGCTGTAGAATTTTGAGCATGACTTTACTTGCATGAGTGATTAATGCAATGGCCCTTTGAGTACTGCAGCACAAGACTCATTTTTTTTTAAAGATTTGCTGCCTCATTGACAATGGAGTAACCTACCTACACTATTCCCAGATATATGGAAACCTTTCAGTAAAGTCGCCAGGGAATCTGAGACCTTCAGCATACAAAGAACATCCTCTACTCTTGACTTATGTCCTCTTTCTCATTTTCAAATGTCATTCAGTAGCTAAAAATGAGGGAACATCTCTGCATTTAAAAACTGGCAACCTTGCACATTGAACTAGAATCTCGAGAACAACATTTAATAAAGATGGTTCCCTACATATAGCATTTGGCAATAGGTCACATCACCTTCCCCTGTGCTCTGTGCTGACAATTGCCTTCAATGCAATTCAACAAGGTGCAGAAAGGACTATTGCTTTGGCAAATGTTTTCCCCAGTTAATCATTATGTGTCTTCAGAAGATACCTGCCCCCCCCCCCGAAGTGTGGCAGTAAACAATGTTATTAACATGGGCACTAAGGGGAACTATAAATTAGCCACAGAGAAGCCATGGCACAAAGCCAGTACAAGATGTCTGGGCAGTAGCAACAAATAAGTCTAAAAATCTTTACCTGTGCAGGTAGAAAATGGCTGAAACAGTAGAAGAGTGATTGCAATACATCATTTGGGAGTCATTAATAACCACAAGTGTTGTCAGGCTTATAGGGCCCTTGGAAGAAATCTATCATCCCTGCCAATATTTGAGAGCTTTTTGGCAGATTATAATAGTTCCTAAATCCATAAGCAGATTCTTCCATTTGAACAGAAATCAGTAGAGAAAAAACATAGCACCCTTCACTAGACATGGAGGAGAAATAATCATTATATATCTTCACTTTGGAAATGGAAGTTATTATTTTGCATATGCAAGTGCCCCCCCCCCCCCCTGCCCTGAATCCTGTGTGTAACTAGGTTACCACTTTCAGGATGACTGTATGAAAAAGTGTACGTATGATGAAATAATCTAGTTCATAGAATGATCAGTGGTCCATACAAAGACTGGAAAGGGTTCAGTTTGGACATTCATTTAAGCCAATGTTACAATACACAAACTTCAAAATGATAGAGTTAAATATCTTCAAATGAAAGCAAAAGAAAATCCAATTCATGAATGCTAATGATAAGCATGGAGACATGAAATTTAGAAACACTCAAAAAGAAGGAAAGATTCACAGAAGTATCCCAAGCAAAATAATTAACAATATATGGATAAGCAAAGAAATCTGCAATTACAGGGTGATTGTAATCCACAAATTATCTCTGCTAAAACCTCTGGTTTATGTTATTGATCACCTCTACAATCTTTTGTTCCATTTTACTCCTAAGATTCAACCCTGCTCCAGGCTATCAGTCATAACTTTCACTTCAAGATTTTTTTTATTGTTCCTGTTGTTTGTGCCTTCAAGTCATTTCTGACTATTGTGTTTAGTTTAACTACATTCTGGTTGCTTGGATAGCACTTGCACAGTAAGCATAGATGTACAGACAAAGAGAGACAGACATGGACACACTATATCTATCCTTGTGTTATGTGTGTCTTGAGAAGAGCACAAAAAGCAAAAGAGATTCTGGGGCTTGTCTTTGGGTCTGCTTGAATGATCCCTGTTCCATTGGCCCCTACCTTCAAGGCAGCAACTGCTGAGTTGAAAGAGACAGTCTTCAGATGTACCCCTTAGAGCTGATGGATGGGGTGAGTCAGGTTTAGCCTCTAGCTCTTAGACTTAGACCAAGGGTAGGCAACCTTTCCCCTTTAAGGGCCGAGGGACTTCAGCTCCCAGAAGCCTCAGCCACATTGGCCAATAGTCCCGTGTTGGCCAATAGCTCCTGGGATTCTGGGAGCTGAAGTCCCTCGGCCCTTAAAGGGGAAAGGTTGCCTACCCCTGACTTAGACAGTCTCCAAACTCTCCAGATTTTTCCCTGATGTGAAGAAGAAAGCTAGTTACCTCTTCTCTGTCAAAAGCAGAACCTATTTGAATTTATAGACAGCACCGTTCCTTTGCCAGATGAGTAAGTCCTGCTTCTGCACCTGTCAATAGACTTTTTATGGTAGTGACTAATAAAGGTGTTTAGTGGGAGAGTAAAGCACTTGCCTGAGCACTTCTACTGGAATAAATGGGACTTAACAGTACTTAGCTTTGCTTGAATCACTTTTATTTGGGATATTCACATCTTGAGTTTTAGTATACCATTAGTTCACAGCTTGTCAGACTTTTGCTTTTATAGGAGGAAAATACTCCATGGTCTTTCACTGAAGTTTTTCTGGGTACTTTCATTTCATGCCACCAGCACCTCCAAAAGCAGCAGCATCTTATCTCAACCTGGGACCTTTTTACAGTATACAATGATAACACTATTATTTCACTTTAACCACCAGGGCAGGTAGCTATCAACACAGTAACATTTCTCCTGATCATTTGCCACAGCTTATTCAGTCTCCAAGCATCATGTGTAAATATTCTGGTAACTGTTTTTTTGGAAGCCTCAGATCTTTCCACCAAACTCCAAACTTTAACTCTCCCTCACATCATTAGGAAGGAACAAAGAGGCTGAGTAATTTTCTGATAAGTTACAAGACTATTTTCTATTGAAACACATTCCCATAAAATGAAAGCAATCTAATTGTTCCCCAAGAGAAGAGTGACACCCTTGAAACAGGTCTGTGTGGGTGCTTTGGCTTCATCATGGCACTGAAAACACCATGAGTGTCCCTTGGAACTTATGAGGTCTTTGTTGAAAAATCAGCATGCTTGGAAAAAGGCCATCTGGTCTTCCCCTAGAGGGAGCAGATTTGTATTACTTTGTACTGACTGCACATTTAACGAGTTTGAATGGCAACTATAAAATCTAGTGATCAAATGAGTAGTAAAACCCAATGAATGCAGAATTATTCAATTTTGGCATCTAGCAAAGAGGAAAGGACACATGGGAATGAGAAAAGAAGACAGAGTGACTGGAGGGGAAACTTACTTTGCCGACATCTCTAATGCTAAAGTTAAAATCACTCATCATGAGTCAATGTTATTCTTGTTGATTTATGGGAAGCACGTGCCTCCACTGCTAGAGAGACTTGTGGCATATGGCTGGGCAGAACTTGGGGAAGCTACTTTTAGAGACTACAGTTCTCAATTTAAAAATAACATGCCTAAGAAGGGAGGTCTTGAAGTTGCCCATCAACAGCTACAAGTGGGGTAACAGATTGAGACTGTACTATGCTGAAATACACAGTACTGCAATTCTTCTAACTTTGCCTTCTACATATATATTGACATATGAGTGTCTGTGTGTGGGGGGGTGGGGGAGATAGAGAGAGGGTGGCCCTACTGCTCCTCCAGGTTGTACACATGCATTACATGTATGTATAAAGTTTTTAAAAAATGTGGATATGCTTACCCTTGGTTCAAGACAGCTTCTGGTATACAGCATTTTATGTACACATCTTTGTTTAATTTATATTCCATTTTTCTCCCAATATGGAACCAAAGTGGCTACATTTTGGACAAGTGAAGGATTTAAGGTAGGGTGCCCAGGCTTCTGGACCAGACCCTCTTCTCAGGTTCTCAGAGTGAGGGTAAGGAATATATTTTGAGAGACTGGCTTGAAATGTGTGGATATATATATTTTCCTCATTTGTTAGATTTGGCTTTTTAAAAAATTGAAATGATATCCTCTATGCAACTGTGATGCTTCAGTGCTTAATCTATCGTGGTCAGTGATATCAAAAAGGGTTGCCTTTTGTAACTCCATCCTTGTAATCCCATCCTTGTAACTTAACCAAGGCCTGCTTCTTGTGACATCCCAAAAGGTTGTCCCAGATTTTGATCCTGAAATCCTGGAGCCATGGATAATTTGGTCTGAAAACCCTAATTTCAGGTAAACAAAAATCAGGAAAGTATCAGTGAATAATCTTTGTTTATCTACAAAGAATTAAAAAAACCCTGAACAATAGTAAACACACACCCTAGCCAAATTTTCATAAAGTGAAACAGCTAAACATATGTGCATACTGATTCAGTGTTAATACAAAGTTTGTCTGGTCCACAGCTGCAACTGGTCAAGGTATAAAATACAATTTGCTACTCGCAACCATGGCAACACCTGTCCTAGGTCTAATCTGCACTGCAGAAATAATGCAGCTGTACAGCTCACCAAACTACAAATCCCAAAATTCCATATAAGATCTGCTGGGAGGGGATCTAATATGACTGCCTAGTCTCCCTCAGTTGCATATTCTTGGCCTGTTGTCTTCAACCAATTTTTACAGGATTTAGGTTTATCAAGGCCCTTACTTTTAAAAATGTTCCTTGATATTTTGCTTAAATATTTGTTTCATTTTGTACTTACTTTAACATTTTTGCAGTTATGACAGCAGATATTGGTGTGGTTGCCCTTAGAAGTCATTTCTAGCTTAAATAAAACATTTTGTCAAGTAGACAGGCAACACTTTTCTGGCTATCCTTTTTTTCACCTCAAGGCTAATATAAAGGACATATTCTACTATCCAACTGAAGTTAGTCATCAATTTGAACAGAATTGGAGGTTTTTTTATCAGCAAAATTATCCATTTATGAGGACATCATTCCCACTCATATTGCTAGAGATCTCTTTCAACACTTTTCAATAATAAAAAAAGTCTTCTCTCACATTTCTTTCATCCAAAGAATCACTCAATAAAAGGCTTTCAAAATTTAGAGAGGAAAAAAAACTATTTCAAGGTTGCAAATATTTTGAAGCAGCATAGTGAAAAGGCTACAAAATATAATGGAAATAAGTTAAAAGTAAAAGAAGAACCAGCATGGTGTAGCAGTTTGAACCATGGACTACAACACTAGAGACCAGGGGTCAAATCTCGCCCAGTGGAAACTCACTGGATGATCTTGGGCAAGGCACATTCTCTAAACCTCAGAGGAAGACAAAAGAAAATGCCTTCTGATCAAATCTTGCCAATGAGACCCCATGATGGCATCTTAGGGTCACCAAAAATGAGAAATGATTTGAAGGCACACAAGAACAAGAACAAAAAGAAAGAAACCATAAAATTAGCTGGTTGTCACTATCCCTCCTGGTACGGAGAAAGCAAAAATTCCACATGTACCCCCAAATGAGATCGTAGCTGTAATGCAAGTTCTACCAAACTGGTGATAAGGTTAATTTGTTCAATGTGACTTCGGTCTGATAAGATGGGAGAAAATAGGAAGAAAATTGAATGTTAAGCTACTGGTACTATATGCATTTAGATGCCTCATTGTATTAGATCCAGGGTCACCTCCCTTCTAGTTAATCTCAGGATCAATTGTTTTCAGGCACAGGCCTTTTGGTTATCTAGCACATTTCATCTTCTTTGCAGCCTGAACATACAATTGCTCATTGACAATATTTGAATTCATCTCTGTTACAATCCTTTGCATTTCTCTCTTAGTTCATTCACTATCTCAACATCACACTGAGCATTTGAGTCATGAGAATGATCATGCATCCTCCTGAGTAGTAAATTACTGTATTCCCTTAGTACAGTTCTTGGGGGTTTGTCCTGGTATTGCAACTCACAGTATTTCTACAGAGGATTCTGCTGCTTTTGAGAGCTGGAGTTTGGTCCATGTATGCTCTCCTTTGATGTGACACAGGCCACAATGCACCCTTTCTTCCCCTTTTCTGGGCTGGACAACATATATCCCTAGGGCAGTGGGCGACTCTTAGATCCCACTTTGTACTCAAACTCCCTTTGAATCATGTTAACCCAATCTTTAAAATCCTCTGGTGCTTCACTCTTTTCCTTCAAAAGCATCACATAAGAGTACCTGGTAAAATGATCCAGAATTACCATAAAATACTTATTGTTCCCCAGGTTTTTTAAGAAAGGCTCTGCAAGATCTGCATGGATACATTCAAAAAGTCTTTTTGTTGTGCATTTGCTGCATTTGGCCACAGGAAAAGCCTTCAACTTTATCCTGCTGCAAACCAAGCATTCCAAGTGATTTGAACAAGGAGACATTTTGAATTCTGGGCACACCATCCCCAGTTTCCCAAGACTGTTAAAGCTTGCATGTCCCAATATCTGGTGGTAGTAACGAGCACAATCTAAATGTAAAGGTACATTATTGACTACTGCACATTCTGCCCTATCCACCATATAGTACACATGCTGCATCTTATACACATAAAGTCTTCTGCACCAAATCATCCTAGACAGCACTGTGCTGGATTGATGAATATCTTTAAGAGTTGTTTTATCTTTGGCAGTTGTTTTATCTCTGACATAATTGATTTGATTGGGAGAAATCATTAACAAGATAGAAGCTTTTGCTTTTTGATCATCTTGCTGAACAACTGCTCCAGCCCCAGCTGGCACCCCAGCTTGGACCACAGCCCATAGACCCTCTCCCACTAGCAATGACTGAGCATAAGTGCTCCAGGCACTATAGTTCGATTCATCCAATTTGGGAAATTTCACAGCCTCCATAGCTAGCACTTTCTGGCTGCTTTCCCAGCTTCCACTGTCTATTGTGTTAAGTCAAAGCAATGTCCATAAATCTTAACACTTTTGCCCTCTGGCACGACAGCTTAGAAAGGATCCCTTAAAAAACAAACAAAAACAGTGTCTTTTACTCACAGCTCATGAACTCCAGAAGTCTCCAGCAGCACAGCATGGAGCGATTTGGGGCCCATAATCCTTTGTTATTGTAAGTTGAGCAGAGTAGATAAATCATTGTGGAAACCTCCACTGCTGAAGCCTTCCTCTGCTGATCTCCATGCCGTTCACCTCTGGTGCTGACCTCACTACCTAGGAATGCAGTCTTCCATGAAACAGACCGGAGGCAAAAGATAACTCTAAAGAGGCACATTTTATTCTTCAGTTGCAGTAAATACAAAGTAACTATTTACAAGTAGATCAAACATCAGCAGGCAGGAATAAAAGAATCATAAGAGCTAACCAGCTAACCAGCAAGAAGAAGAAAAAACTCCACCCCCAAGCTGAAGGCTTAATTCATTTGTGGACACTTGCTAAACAGCCTCAAAGACCAGCCACTTCTTGTGATTCATAGTCACATGGACAATGGTTCTCACAAAACATGATGATCTAATATGTTTACAACTTGCCTTCCATGTTCCCAGACACATACTGTCCTTGACTATCTTCTCTTGTGATTGTTTTCATATTCCACCTGCAGGCAAAATTTCCCATGTTGTCATTTTCCCCACATCTATACATTTCCACACAAGTTAAATTTTCCAACGCTTCTTATTTCTCCTCACACCTCTTTTCTCCATCTGCTACTTACTCTCACCTCCCCACATTCACCTACCTTCAATTCATTGATTCATTTCCTCACATTCTTCCTATATTCACTCCCTTACTGACTTTTATTTATTTCTGTTGACTTCCTGTAATCACATTTTCTTTTTGAAGCTTGTCCTTTTTTTCTACTAAATTCTGTCTTTGTATTTTATAAATTTCTAGCTTGCGCTATTTGTCTTCTATAAGCCTCTTTATCTTTCAATATTTAATTACTTTCCACATTTTATCTTTGCTTATTATCTGTTTCTTGTCATTTTCTATCTTCTGTTTCATCCTATTATCTCTCCCTTTCTCGACCAATCAGTTAGGGCTCCCATACCTTCTCAGCATATTTTGTTTAGAAAGAAAAATCTATTTTAGCTATTTTACCCCATCTTTTTTCCAAATATTTCATTACCAGTTCCCACCCTTCATTCATTTTGTCTATTGAGTTGAGCTTTAATCTTTGTGTTAATCTATCCATTTCCATGGCAACATATAGTTTGATTAACCACTCTTTCTTACTATGTATAATATCTGTTTTCCATTTCTGAGCATATAAAACCCTTGCTGTTGTGGTCATATAGAAACATATTTTCCCATGCTTTTCTCTATTTCTCCATCAAACATACTTAACAAATAGAATTCTGGTTTCATTTGTACGTCCACGTTTAAAATTCTACTCATTGTTTCCTTTATACAATTCCAGTATTTTTTTGCCTTTCTACATGACCACCAACAGTGGTAAAATGTACTTGGGTTTTCCTTGCATTTCCAACATATATTGTTTGTATTTTTATATATTTTGGAGATTTTGACTGGTATGATATACTATCTTAAATACATTTTGTAAAAGTTCTCCCTCAGATCCTGTGAGCATGTATATTTTACCACTTTAGTCCACATCATCTCCCAACTGCTTAATTCAATTGTGTATCCCAAAGCTTTCATCCACCTAATCATTTCTTCTTTTATTGTTTCTTCTTCCAACTCTAGGTTCAGTAATATTCTGTAAATATTCCCAATCATTTTGTCTTTATCATGGATTAAGAATTTGTCCAAATCTGTTTCCTTCTCTTCAAATCCATATACTTTACTATCTATTTTGTATCTCTCTTTAATTTGAAAGTATGTGAACCAATTCATCATAAACCCTTCTTTTATTATTTCTTCTTGATTTTTTAACTGTCAATTTTTTATCCCTTGTTTGATTAATAATTTATAGCTTATCCAATTATTATCTGTAATTGTTTCTCTTCTGTGAAAGGCTTCCTGGGGGGAGATCCATTGGCAGAGTTTTCTATATATTTTCTATTGATATTTTTTCCAGATTCTTAGAAGGGGTCTTCTTACACAATGATTTTTGAAACTTTTGTTAACACTTTCTTTATCATATTGTAAATATATGTGCCATCCAAATGTTAGATTGTCCCCTTCTAATTCTAACAGTCTATTGTCTTTTAAGATCACCCATTCCTTTACCCGTGCGAGAGCACACACTTCAAAATATAATTTCAAATGTGGAACTCCCAGACCTCCTCTTTCTCTCACATCTTGGAGTACATTTAATTTAATCCTTGGTTTTTCCCCTCTCCAAATAAATTTTGAAATATCCTTGTTCCATTCCTTAAAAGGTTTCTCTGAAAGAATAATTGGGATTGTTTGGAATAAAAATAACATCTTAGGTAGTACAGCCATCTTAATCAAAGAGATTCTACCTAATATTGATAAATTTAGTTTACTCCAATTAGCTAGGTCTTTTTTTTAATCTCTTTCCAGATTTTCATGTAATTGTTACCATAAAAATCTAGTTTTCTTTGAAACTTCAATACCTAAATATTTTGCCTTGTTTTGTATCTTTATCCCTATTGATTTGCTTAATTCTTGTTCTTTTACCTTCATGATGTTTTTGTTAAGATTGATGACTCGTCTTAGTTTATTTTGCATCCAGTTGCTTTACCAAATTCTTCCAACTCCATTTGTACATCTTTTATGCTCTCACATGGGTTATTGAGGATAATCACTAAATCATCCACAAATGCTCTGATTTTATAATGGTGAGTTTTCTTTTTTGTTCCCTGAATTTTGTCGTTTGCCTTGATCTTTAATATTAATCCTTCCATCACTATAACAAATAGTAATGGTGACAGGGTACAACCTTGCCGGGTACCTCTTTTTATTTGAAATCTATCCATTCCCCCCCCCCCATTGATTACTACTCTAGCAGTATGTGTCTTATATATTTCTTTGATCCAATTTAAATAATTTTCTCCTACATTCATTTTATTCAGAATTTCCAATAAAGTATGCCAATTTACCAAATCAAAGGCTTTCTCAAGATCCACAAATATCAATCCTAATTCTTTTTCATTGTGAAATTAATAGTAGTCTAGTATATCCAAAATGTTTTGTTTCATCTGCCTTTTTGGTAAAAAGCCCCTTTGATCTTCATCTATTTGATCTTTTATACATTTTTAATCTATTTGCCATAATTGAAGAAAAAAAATATAAGCTAGATTTAATAGGGAAATAGGTCTATAGTTTTTGGAATCTGTGGTGTCTTTTCCTTTTTTAGGGATAATAATTATGTCTGCTTCTTTCTAGGATTCTAGGATTCCACTTTTCAAAATGTCATTCATTGTCTCTGTCAATGGTACTATCAGATCTTCCTGAAAACTTTTATAGTATAATGCCATAAAGCCATCTGGTACTAGAGACTTCCCAATTTTACAATTTTTAATCCATTCCTGTACTTCTTCTATCCTAATTTTCTCAAGTAATTTCTTATTTTCTTCATCTTTGAGTTTTGGAAAATTCACTTCATCTATGTAAGTTCTTACTGTTCCCTGATCAACTTTGTGCTCTTCATATAAATGTGTATAGAATTTGTGAAAGGTTTCTTTGATTTTGTTTTATTCTGTGTGTAGGGTGTCTCCATCTCTGATTTTTGTTATTATTTTTTCCCCTCTTTCTTTGCTTAATTTATGCACAAGCCATTTCCCTGGCTTGTTTGAATGTTCAGATTTATTTTGTTTGGCTATTTTTAAACTCTTTTCTAACTCTCCAGATAATTATATTGAGATTTGTTTTGATTTATTCTTTTCTTTCCAGGTCTGGCCAGGAGGAAGGGTGAGGCAGGAGGAGGGAAGGAGGCAGGGCTGTCCACTGTCTCATCCACCATGCTCCAATGGGGTCCTTCCATGGCTGGTTAGGTGGGCAGATGGGGCAGAGTGAGGGAGGTAAGAGGGTGATGCTGTCTACTGCCTCATCTACCTGTCCAGCTCCCTAGTTTCTCTTTGTCCAAACCTGGTCCAAACAGGTCCAAACGTATCTTCCCAACACTACTATGGCTGCATCTACACTGCAGAAATAATTCAGCATGACACCACTTGAACTGTCATGGTTCAGTGCTATGGAATGCTGGGATTTGTAGTTTTGTGAGATATTTAACCTTCTCTGTAAGAGAGCTCTGGTGCCACAACAAACTCCAAATCCCAGGATTCCATAGAATGAAACCATGACCATTAAAGTGGTGTCAAACTGCATTATTTCTATAGCCAATATGTCCAACTGACTTATTAACAGTAGCTTCTTCAAGTCATGGTGTTCCTATGCTGTCATAATATCCAATGAATAGCATTAATTTCCATGGCCTCAGCAGTATCACATCCTCAATGGATGTGTGCCGTGCCATGCATAAAACAGTGTGTCTGACTCTGTAACCTTGCTGTGATTGTAGCTTCTGACAAACATAGATGTCCTTATAATTGCTGCTTTTGCTATCACAGATGTCCAGACTTTATTCATAGGGATGAAGAATTGGTTTGTGAAATAACACTTGCCTCAGGCACCAGAGATCAAAATACCAAGCAAAATGTGCTTGCCATTTCATGTTATGTGTGTGAGGTTTTTTGTTTGTTTTTTAAACCTTGGCTGGAAATGGTGTTGAAAACAAATTTCATTTTGATTGAGCAGGAAATAATAAAATCTGTGAGCTTTAAATCCATGTGTATGTGTGGTGGTGGTGGTGGTGGTGGTGGTGGTGGTGGCAGCTATGCACTCATTCTGAAAACTGTTTTTGCAGAGGCATTATTCCTAATAAAAACAAAGCATTCTTCAATAATGCACTGAGCCTTGTGTTAACATGAGCCCTGGTCAGCCACAGTTTGAGAAGAAGTAGAAAGGGCTGAATTAAATAAAACATTGGAGTCAGACCAAAATGTAGGGCAGGGGTGGGAATCATGTGCCCTCCAGATCATTTTGGACAGTTGGATGCAGCAGTTGATGCACAGAAGTAGAACATGGCATGTTGTCTGACTATAACAAGGGTGCAACATTGTGCAAGGAGAAAGGGTCAGTTTTTGACACACCACATGGGTTGCACCCAAGTGCCAGCTGCATCAGAAGAGCTGTTGCATCACTTCTGATTACAATTTGGGGCCAATACACAATGAAAGAAATGTTCTGGGGCAGGAGAGGAAAAATTGCTGCAGAAATTTCAGAAATGTGAGTGAAAATTGCTTGAAATATCACACAAAAAATGGAATGGGAGGGCAGTGTAGAACTGTCTTGGGGCTTCAGGAGCTGCAAAAGTGAATTCAGGGTCCACATGTGGCCCACAGGCACACCTTGATGTCCCTGGCTTACTGTACTATACTATACTGTACTATACTGTAGTCAAGGGTGAACAAGCTGATTTTTGTAGTATAGGAAAGTGCAAAAATTAAAACCCCTTATATGATAGCATGCCATGTTTTCTGTTCACCCATCCAAATAAAACATGGTGGGTATAAAACATGGAAGACATCCTCTATTTTTTTCCCTGTCATTTTCCCCAAAGTTTGATTCATCTCTGAATCTGAAAATACAGAACAGAGGGAAGACTAACCCATTGTCTTCCAGAGGTTTTTTACTTCATCTCTCATAAGCTTTATCTAGTGGGGCCAATGGTCAGGGATTATGAGGGTTGTAGTCCAAGGGATATGGAAGCCACCAGCTCTAATTTACATCATGTTTCTGTTGCAATGGAATTATGGAAAAATAGCCCTACTTCCTATGAATTGTGTTACAAACTTATCTCTTTTATTCTCTGTTTCCTTGGCATGTGATCTGATAAATCAGCAAAGATTAGCAATGTCTCTTTATAAGAGTTTTTTATGGGTTTTTCGGGCTGTGTGGCCATGTTCTAGAAGAG
>CM034701.1:269033095-269045467 GCA_020142125.1 Phrynosoma platyrhinos | reverse complement strand
GTCCCTGAGATAGCTTGGACCCAAGTCATTTAGGGCTTTAAAGGTAATGACCAACACTTTGTACCAGGCCCGGAAGCTAATAGGCAGCCAGTGGAGGGACCTCAGAACCGTAGTTGCAGAGAGAGGGAGAGCAAGGAGGGAGCCATTGTGGCCTTCTTAGGGGTGGAGTTCAAAAGACTGGGAGCAGCCACCAGGAAAGCCCTCTCCTTTATACTGAATAAAGGAGCCTGAGAAGGCTATAAGACAGAGAGAAGGCCTCTCTGGGTGATCTTAAAGCTCTAATGGGCTCATAAAGGGAGATGCAGTCCTTCAAACAGCCATATAAGGCAATCCCCAGCACTTCGAATTATGCCTGGAAATGAACTGGCTGCCTGTGGAACTGTTGCAAAAAGAGAGTTGTATGCTCTCATTTCCCTGGACAGACTTAGGACTGGACCTGAGATGATTTGTTAACAAGCTTGGCAATTCAAAAATAATTAAGATCTTAGTCTAAGTATCTTAACCTGAGGCTCTATTTTGATGGGGTGGCAGGGAATATTAATGGCCAGCATTACAGGGAGGGACCATAGGTCAATGATATAGCAGAAGTTTTGAGTGCAAAAGCCCTCAGTTTTAGTCATTTCAGACATCTTCATGAAGTGCTGGGAAAAATCCTGGTTGGATTTCTGAAGAATTTCCCAGGCTTGCCAAGGTGGTGGACTCTAGAAGGTGCTGAACAGCCCCAACCCTGATGCCTACCCCAGAAATAGTAAAATAATTTAAAAATCCATATTCAGACAATATCTTTATTCTGACTAATCCAAAGTTTATAAAATAGTATATAAGCTTTTAACTCTTCACAATTCATCCTCAGGTTAAATTGTTAACAAAGTAAACTTTTAGGTAGACAGAAGATAGTGATTGTACTCTAATTGATTTTAGAAGTTCTGTGGAATAATCAGTAATTTAGGGGATAGCATTGTATGGGGTTACTTTCCTCTGGTTGTCTAGATATAGTATAGTATATAGTATAAAGTTGCTACTAATTATTTGACTGTACAGATATACCCTCAAGATAAATTTCAAGTCATTCAATCCAAATGCCATTAAATCTAAATCAAAATGTCTCCCACATATCCACAGTTGATTTCCAAACATGTTTCTACCAAAGTGTTTAAACAAGATATTTGAATAAGGCATTTTTATGGCAAATTGCATATTCAGAAAAAATGCTAATGTGCCAAGCTGGGAAAGGTCAAATGAATAAACCTGATATGAATGCGCAAGATAATGGATTCCCCTAAAGAGCAGTTAACTCAACAAAGTAGCCTTAGTCTGCTAAAATGCTGGCAATTATTTCAATAAAAATAAACAGCTACAGAAAGATGAAGTCATCTGCTGAGTCTAGTGCTGATTGCTTTCTAAATAGATATGCCTGTTTTGAACTGGGTCAGAGCAGATTGGCTAAAACAATAGCTGAAAGTTTTGGGTTGGTTTGTTTGTTTTTTGTTTTTTTTTTTTTTTTTTTTTTTGAGAGAGAGAGAGATGATACAGATTTATAATGCTGTCTTGAATTTTATCACATATCCAGATTGTTCCATATACCCTATATAAGAACAATGGCAGCAGAAAACCTGGTAGATTGGAGAATCATACAACCATAGAGTTGGAAGAGACCACAAGGGCCATCCAGTCCAATCCCCTGTCATGCAGGAAGAATCAATCAAAGCATCCCCAACAGATGGCCATCCACCATCTCTTTTAAAATCCACCACTCTCCAAGGGATTGTGTTCCACTGTTGAATAGCTCTTACTGTTAGGAAGTTGTTCCTAATGTTCTTTTCCTATAGTTTGAATCCGTTACTCCAGGTCCTATTCTCTGGAGCATCAGAAAACAAGATTGCCCTATCCTCAATATGACACCCCTTCAGATATTTAAACAGGGCTATCATATCACCTCTTAACCTTCTCTTCTCCAGGCTAAACATACCCAGCTCCCTAAACTGCTTCTCATAGGGCATGGTTTCTAGACCAGAAAGATGTTCCAACACTGATGTCTCTTTCCTACTATGTAGTTATAGCACTACAATCCAATACTGCTGTGGCATCAGCACCCTATGGCATCCTGGGGTTTGTAACTTGAGAAGGCACAAGAGGAGCCCTCTGACTGAGAATTTTAAATTCACCGCCTTAAACTGAAAATCTTTGAACTCCATAGGGTGCAGCCATGGCATTTCAAGAGAAATTGGAGTGCTATAATTGGGTAGTTGGAAAAGGCTCTTGGTTACTAGCAATAAGAGCTTTAAGCTAAAAATATTGCTCATGTTTTTAGTTTTACCAATTTTCCATTGGCCCATCCACCACTGGAATGGGCATACATAACTTCCCTATTGTACACAACCTTTCTAGAACTGAATTTGGTCCTTGGACTGAAAGAAGTTCTGCACAGGTGATCCATTTGCTGGAGAGTGGTTAAAACAACCAATACATTTTTCTCTCCCTAACGAATGTGTGTGCTTTTGTTTTTGAAAACAAAAATCTTTAACATTAGTATTATGTGTTGGGAACTTTTAAACAAGTGCATCAGTTAATTATTCCCCCAATTTGGAAGTATATGTTCACAGTGAGATCTTTGTACATGCATCTACTGGGTGCTACCAAACCATGGACATTATCACACAGGGGATGTGACATCATTGTCCCATCCTTGTTCAGTGCTTCTTGCACAATTGAGGAAAGGACATTCACACTAAATCACATTTATCCAGACATTATCCCATCCAGAAAGCATGAGTGAAAATGATCATGCAAAAAGCTTTCTCACTTCATGCTGATCCTGTGAATGAAATGGATTCACCCCTTGAATGAAGTGGAATTATCCCCTCACTTCCTCTCATTGTGTATTAACGGAAGATCCTGTTAATACAATTTCACTTCACTGATGGGACATGACAGGATCAGTGTGATGTAGTGAGAAAGACTTTCATGTGATCACTTTGACTCATGCTATCGCCCATCCCCATGTAATAATGTCCTATGGTTGAAGGCCCTCAGACAGGAATAGAATGTTCAGGAATTTAAAGAATACTCAGACCCCCCCCCCCCGATGCGTTGGGAGGGGCCTTCTGTTGCATCAGCCATTTTAGGAGGCTGATGCCACAATTGGTTGGGAGGGATGGGAATCCCGCCCTCCCTGTGGCTCCCAACCAATCGGGGGGATCTCGCAAGATCCCCCAGATCCCCCCGGAAAGTCTCACGAGATTTTGGGTGGGATTTGGGGGCTTATATAACACCCCTCTGCCTCTTGGAGGCAGCCATTTTGCACTCGGCAGCTGAGAGAGAGGATTGGTGGCTGAGTAGGGAAGATCCAGCAGGGCTTGGGCAGTGCAAGCCTTGGTTGGCAGCTTGGGTAAAGGGTTCTAGTCCCTACTTGGGCATTAGAACCACCAGGGGCTCGTTTTTTTCTAAAGGAGGATTTTTTTTCCTCATTGATTGGTGACTCTTGGAAAGGGTTCTAGTCCCTGCTTGGGACGATATAGCCACCGGGGCTTGTTAATTCTAAAGGAGGAATTTTTTCCTCATTGGGTTGAGACTTGCAAAGGGTTTTTAGTCCCTGCTTGGGGCATTATAACCACCAGGGCTTGTTAATTTTAAAGGAGGAATTTTTCCTCATTGGTCTGCGACTGGTGAAAAGGGTTCTTGTCCCTGCTTAGGACACTATAACCTGGGGCTTGTTAATTCTAAAGAGGGAATTTTTTCCTCATGTCATGAAGCAAGTCGCAATCCAAGCAGCATGCGGCACCTGCTGGATGTGTCACCAGCCAGTCGGCGCCCAAGCATTTGGCCAAGGCCCAGGTCATGAGGATGAGATTGTTGCCCACCTGGCTCAGTTGGGATGTACAATGGCAGCATGTGTGGCTGTTTGTGAGCAGCTAGCTCAGAGGGGGGGGGATCAGGGTGGTATCCCTGGAAACTTGGCCCCTTCAGCCCCAAACGAGGTGCAAGTAGTGTGGCTACAAGCTACACAGGTGCAGGAGGTAACCTCACCTGGCATGGCAGTGGATGACACACCATGTAGTGCGGTGGATGCTTCAGCTATGGAGGGCAGGCAGTCAATTGTAGCTGACATGATGGAGCATATGAAAAAGGTTCCAGGTTTGGTGCAGCAGGGAGCAGCGGCCTCTGTGTCTGCATAGCCTACTTTGGCTGATTTGTATAAGGTGGTACAGCAGGCGGTGGCTTCAGGCCAGGTCAGTGGGCTGGCTGCGGAAGCCCCAGAAGTACAGAGTAATGTGGTGAGAAGTGCTTCCTTCACCCTGCAGCATAACAGCCGAGCCCCAGTTGCATCACACTGGGGCAGTTCAGATTCAGATAGCAAAGGTCCAGGTGGAGCAGCCCCTGGTTGGCAAGGTAGATGTGACCAAAGGAGCTGCTACAGTAGGGGCCTTAGGTCAAGTGGGGCAGAAAGATCGGCTGATTGTAATGCTTACGTGGGTATGTCCACTCCATTAGGCTCCCATCTCCTACTCGCAATGAAGGAGTGGATTTGGAAGGGTGAGTTTATTGATCTTTTTTCTTTAACTTTCTGGGACCCATAACCAAGAATTATGGTGAAAGACGGAGTTGTATTTAATCTACCTAAAGAGTTTGAGGCCCACAAGCACCTGAAGTTAGAGAGGAATTTTGTTAATTGGATAATGGGGTTTACAATTTATAGGGGTGTCATTGAGGAGAAGGCGCCTTTAAGGTCTCCAGATTTATCCAAGTATCAGAAGATAATGATAAAGGCCTACACTAATTGTCACTTTAACTCAAGAGGGTCTGCTTGGCTTCAGTATGACAAGCAGTTTTGGATGCGTGCAACTTTTGATCATTCTATTTCATAGTGGCACATACAAGCTGAGGTATGGGTGGATGTGATGCTTGGTGCCTCCCCTTTGAGCAGATGTGACAATGGCTACATGCCTATGGTCACTTAGCTGAGAGGGCAGTATGCGGGGTCTGGCACGGAGGAAAAGAGATTACCAAGAGTCTGCTGGGACTTTAATGCAGGTAAGTGCAGGCGGCAGACCTGCAAGTTTGATCACCGCTGTGGCACTTGCAGAGGGAATCATCCCAGCACCTCTTGCTTCAAAGGTAAGCAGACCAGAGTTGGAGCTGCCCCTCAGGCTACCCCAGCTGGAGGAAAAAGCACCAACGCCCATTAGGTTGGACATTTTGACTGCTTGGTTGAGGGTTTATCCGAAGCAGGATTCTGCCCAGTATTTACTTGATGGTTTTACACATGGTTTTCACATTCCATATTCTGGTTTATTGTCTTGCACCTAATGCATGTTCGGTGAGGGAGTTACCGGGGTTCGTAAGGGACAAGCTGGCAAAAGAGCTGGCAGCAGGGAGGATATCTGGACCCCATAAACAATTGCCAATGCCAACATTACGGTTGTCACCGCTGGGTGTGGTACCCAAGAAGACACCGGGTGAGTATCGTTTAATTCACAATCTTTCTTGTCCCAAAGGGGAGTCTGTGAATGATGCTATTGACCCAGCGTTGGCATCTGTGAAATATGCACCATTTGACTCAGCAGTACAGATAGTTAGAGCTTTGGTCAAGGGAGCTCTTTTGGCAAAATGTGATATAAAACTGCCTTCAGGCTACTTTCAGTACACCCTGAAGATTTTGACTTGCTAGGCTTCCAATTTGAGGGAATATACTATTTTGACAAGGCGATGCCAATGGGCTGTTCCATTTCTTGCTCGGCTTTTGATAAGTTTAGTACCGTCTTGCACTGGTGTGCTGTGAAGAGGTCTGGCAATCCTGCAATTACGCATTATTTAGATGACTTCCTGTTTGCTGGGAACCCTGGCACAGCAACATTATGCACATTATGATAAACCATTGTTATGTTGCTTAAGTGATGAACTACACAGCAGACAACCAGCAAAACATGGGTTTTCTAAGTTATTTAGGGCCTTTGCAGACTGCCAGAAATAGTGCAAATTGAGTCCACTTTAACTGCCCTGACTCAGTGCTAGAGAATCATGGGAACTGTAGTTTATTGTGGCACCAAAGCTCTCTGACAGAGAAGGCTCAATGTCTCAGAAAAAAATACAATTCCCATGATTCCCTAGCACTGAGCCAGGGCAGTTAAAGTGGACTCAATTTGCACTATTTCTAGCAGTCTGCAAAGGTCCTATGTCAGCTTTTCAAGCTTTGATAGATGAGATGGGAGTGCCTTGGGCTACTGAGAAGACGGAGGGCCCTACCACCTGGTTAACCTTTCTGGGCATACAATGGAGGGTTTATCTCGCCTCCCAAATCAAAAATTGGACCTAATGAGACAACAGGTAAGGGCAATGAGAGGTAAGAATAAGGCCACGTTACATGACTTTCAATTTCTAACAGGTTTGTTGAATTTTGCTTGCAAAGTGATAATTCCTGGACGGGCTTTTTGTGCTCGCCTCTACCATGCCATGAAGGGGTGTCTTCCCAGCATCTCCACACTCGCATTAACAGTGGGATACGCAAGGACCTGAAGATTTGGGACTCATTTCTTGAGGAATTCAATGGTGTATCATTCTGGTGGAGCAAGATGCTCCTAAAGGCAGATTTGCAGGTTCATTCTGATGCATCTGGAGCCCATAGTTTTGGTGTATACTGGAAGGGGCAGTGGGCGGTGAAGAGTTGGCTTCAGGGTTGGGTTAGTAACGGTTTGACAAGAGATCTTACCTTTCTCAAATTGTTCCCTATTGTGGTTGCAGTTCATATTTGGCCAAAGCAATTTGCTCATAAAACTGTTTGGTTTTGGTGTGACAACCAGGCAGTCATTCATGTGATCAATTCCCAGAGCTCAAAGTCTCCAAGGGTAATGGCTTTGGTCAGATCTATGGTGTTACAGTGTTTAAAATACAATATGTTTTTCCAAGTGCGCCATGTGCCTGGCCTATTGAATCCCTTATCAGATGCCCTTTCATATTTTCAGTTTCACAGTTTTCGAGAGCTAGCTCCGGAAGCAGCAGTGCAGCCTTTGACAGTACCAGCCCATCTGTGGAACCTTGGAGAATAGAGATTAAGTGGGCTATTCTGCAATCCATTGCCCCTTCTACACGCAAGTCTTATCAGCTTGCAATGAGAGCTTTTAGTCAATTTATTGTGGCTGTGGGTGAAATTGAGGTTTGGCCCTTGAGGGTGGAGGTTATACTCCACTTTGCAGTTCATGTCAGACAGTCTGGATTGTCTCCAGTTACCATTAGGGGAAGATTGGCAGTGCTGGCTTTTTACACCCAAGTGGTGGTGGGGGTTTCCCGGATCCTACAGTGGATTTTAGGGTACGGAGGGCATTGGAGGGATGGTCTAGGGAGCTCCCTGTGACATGTGATATCTGCATGCCGGTGACGGATTCAGTCCTTATACAGATTTGGCATTCCCTCCAAATGGTGTGCTCCTTGCGAGAGGAAGTTACCTTGTTTAGGGCTGCTTTTTTATTGGCCTTTTTTGCTGCACCCAGAATTAGCGAGCTCGTCTCCAGTTCTTGCTCTGATACGTGAGGCCGGGCACTATTATTATCTGATGTTCAAGTTTTAGAGCAGGGCCTGCAATTGTGTTTTAGGCGCTCAAAGATGGACCAGCTGGCTAGGGGTCAAACCATAGTTTTATCTCGGGCCCCTAAGGGCCAGATCTGCCCAGTAACGGCTTTGACATATTACCTCAGATTGCTCCCAGCATCCCCTGGTTATTTGTTTTTGCATGTCTCGGGCCTTCCATTGACACAGTTTCAATTTCGAGTGGTGTTGCAGGAGGCTCTGAAGCATGTGGGCTTACCAGCGGCCCAATTTTCTTCTCACTCGTTTCGGATCAGAGCTGCCATGGCCGTAGCAGCTCACGGTCTAAGTGATGCTGTGATTCAAAGTATTGGGCGATGGCATTCTGGAGCATTCAAAGTTTACATTCACCCTTAGTCTGGTTAGATGTTGATTTCTAGTTTGGGGGGGGAATACAATTGTGCCTTCATGTTCTAATGCAGGGGTAGGCAACCTTTCCCCTTTAAGGGCTGAGTGACTTCAGCTCCCAGAAGCCTCAGCCATGTTGGCCAATAATCCCGTGTTGGCCAATAGCTCCTGGGATTCTGGAAGCTGAAGTTCCTCGGCCCTTAAAGGGGAAAGGTTGCCTACCCCTGTTCTAATGTGTGTTTTTCTGTTGGGCAGGTGGAGAACAGGGTGACAACTAGATTGTCAGTCATAGCTTGGTCTTTTGGGCCGAATGACACTCTATCCAGTCGGGCCGAGATTCAAACCTGGGCCTAGAGCGATTTGGGCGCATCCACTGGTTTGGGTGGAGAGGCATGCTATGGGGGGGCCCTTCTTCCCCAAATCATCGAGTTGGCTGTTACCTTCCCATCTCCTCAGATACTCCTCATTCACCTGGGTGAGAACTATTTAGTCAAGATCCCCTTATTGCAGTTAGTCTGAAGGATCATCGCAGACTTCAAGGAAGTACGATGATGGTTACCAGGGACTGTTCTGTTATGGACCAAGTTCTTGCCATGATGCGCTTGGCCTGGTGCAAGGAAAGATTCTTCTATTAATGCGGCTCATCGCTGGGTGAATAGGGGTGTTTTGAGGAGATTGGAAGCTTTGGGGGCCTCATGTGTTGAACACAACCAGATTAGGGTTGATTTGCATCTGTGGCAATCTCTCCCCAGTAGGCTGTGATGTTTACTTGGACTTCATTGTTTCTCACATTAAATGGGTCCTATGGGGGGGAGGGGATGCCAAGGTAGGCTGGCCCCCTCCTGTGGCAGGGCAGAGACCCCCTCAGGGGATAATTAGATATCTGATTTTTTCAATATTTGGTCATTAAGAGGGATGAATGGTTTACATCATCATCTTAAAAATCCCTTACCTCATTCAATCATAGAGATGATGTCAAAATTTGGACGGGGGGGATGATTTGATTACATGTTTGGCAACTTATGTGTGACCCTTGTTGACATATGCTTGGTTGGAGGCATGACTTATCCCTGATGGCCTCACATGATTATGGTGAGGATTACATCAGGAATTATGACATGCGTACATACACATGTGTCAAGAAGGAAGTTATACTAAAGTGGAGATTTTTGGCTGTAAAGTCATTGTTTCAGACCCTGTATAGATGAATAAAGTTGTGGCCATTTTGTTATTCAAAAAATGGCATTCGGACTTCTTTGTGTTGGTGCAAAGACCCCCCCCCCGACATGTCGGGAGGGGTCTTCTGTTGCGCCAGTCATTTTAGGAGGCCGACCTAGCGATTGGTTGGGAGGGCTGGGAGTCCCCCCCTCCCTGCGGCTCCCAACCAATCAGGGGGATCTCACGAGATCCCCCAGCAGACCACATAATCTTGCGAGACTTGATAGTCTCATGAGATTTCAGGTGGGATCCAGGGGCTTATATAATGCCCCTCTGCCTCATGGAGGCAGCCATTTTGCACTTGGCAGCCGAGAGACCCAACACACCCACCCTCAGCTGTGTATATTGTTTTTCCTACCCTCAAGCTTTTGCTGGTCACCTTCAGGGGCTGGGAGGGAATTTTCCCATGTTATTGTAACATGGGTTTTTCGCCCTTCCTCAGGATGCTGCAGTTCTGGTTTGGAATGTGAGATAATTCATATTGTCATTCATCTGTTAATAATTCAAGCATGACTGTTTGTTGCAAGTTCTTTGATCTTTGATTGTCACAACTTGGAACAGGGTCTTCTAGTCATTTATTGTATGATTAACTTGTCTCGGCTTGGGCGGGGCAGGGCCCCCCCAGGGGATAATTGGATATCTGATTTTTTCAATATTTGGTCGTTTAAGAGGGATGACTGGTTTACATAATCAGCTTAAAAAACTCTTACCTCATTCAATCATAGAGATGACATCAAAATTTGGATGGGGGGATGATTTGATTACATGTTTGGCAACTTATGTGTGACCCTTGTTGACATATGCTTGGTTGGAAGCATGACTTATCCCTGATGGCCTGACATGATTATGGTGAGGATTACATCAGGAATTATGGCATGCACACATACACATGTGTCAAGAAGGAAGTTATAATAAAGTGGAGATTTTTGGCTATAATGTCGTTTCAGACCCTGTACAGATGAATAAAGTTGTGGCCATTTTGTTATCCAAAAAACAGAGTTCGGACTTCTTTGTGCCAGTGCAAATGATATCATCCTGTTAAGAAAAAATGTCTTAACATTTAGAGAGACCTCACTGGAAGATTTTTCACATTTGGGGACTTTTTGTGGACAATTAATTTATTCAAAAGTCTTGATTTTGATGCAAGAAAGTGTTTTGTCAAAAACAAAACAACACAAAAACCAAAAACCAAATTTTGCACAGAAATTAATAATATATATTTTTTTTTTATAATAATAATATATTTTATTTGTATACCGCCCTAGTGGAAAACCAATCTAGGCGGTGAACAATAAAAATTGTAAATTACAACAAGTTAAAACAGCAACATCCCTCCACCCCCCCCTTAAAACATAATGTATTTTGTGCAAAATATATTGTTTTGTAAAGGGCCTAAAGACCCTAAAGTCACCAGACAATGTCCAATTTTGGAAACTAAACAGGGTCAGCCCTGGTTAATACTTGGATGGGAACCCATGGAATACCAGGTGCTGTAGGCTATATTTCAGAAGAAGGAACTGGCAAAACCAACTCTGAGTATTCCTAAACCTGTGACATTCATGGAATGGGTGATGTGAACACACAAACACACACACGCACACACAGAGAAAGAGTTCTCTGCACAAATATGATGTATTTTACTGAATGTTTTCACCACGAAAGCCGAAATTTTTAAAAAATCATCAAAAATGTACATGACAATCGTAAACTTTGCCAACAGAAAGAACATTTGAAATTCCTTGCTTGAAAGAAGAGAATAAGTGAAGATTTACAGTACCTAACTTTGAACTAGCTGTATTAATGGAAGATCCTGGTTTAATAAAATTGTTTTTTATCTCAAATTCTTGCGACCCTATAAATATGAATTCAAAGATATAGCCATGTTAGTCTGTAGAATCAGTATGTAGAGAGATCTTGTAGCACCTTTGGGACTAATTGAAAGAAAGAAATTGTCAGCATGTGCTTTCATAGATTTCAATCTACTTCCTCAAATGCATGAAGAAACGTAATAATGTTAGGAAATTCATATTAAAAGTATATAGAGGAACAAAATGCTCCCTAATGTTGTTAAAATCTCCCAGTCTTAATTTTGTTGATCTCCTCTGACCTGGATCTGCATTTTCTTCTCACATTTATTTCAGCCCAGATTGTGAAACTCAGTGCTTTCTTCCTACACAAAAAATTTACAAATGTCCATGTGTGTTTCTGTATTTGTGCAAATATCAGGATCTTCCATTAATACAAAAGGGAGAAGACAGAGACCCTAATTCCTCTCTTGCTGTTGCTGAAGAAGCAATAAAGGTGGGACTTGAAAAGAAAGGGAACAGGACATGAGAAGGCACCTGAAATGGTGCCAGGAACCCAGTGCCATCCAGTGTCTCTTAATATTTTGGTCTCCAAAGAGGAGGCTGGCAATGATGTGGCAGAAAGAAAGATGCTGCAACTCAAGTAGAAACAGAAATATAGGGCTGATACCCTTCTACAAAGTACATCTGAGGGTGTTGTTTTGTTTTTAGAAATGGACAGCTTAATAGCACATTCTTGAAAAAAAGGCTCACCTGCTTCCCTCTCAAATGTTTCATGACTACCAAGGAGACATAAGTAAGATAGGTTTTAATTTTATGCTGATGCAACAAAGTACATTGCAAGCAAGAAAAATAAGCATATTCCCAGGATCTGTTCCATCTCCGAAGCCTTATGTTCCTGACTTTGAAGTAGGCTTTAAGGAGCAAACTGAGAGATTAGAAAAAGAGATGCTGAGTTACAATTTATTTGCAGGTTCCAATTAGAACAATTGATTTTTATCACAGTACATGTGTTAATTGCCTTTCCTGGTGCCAGGATATTTGTGTTCCCAGCAAAAGTTTGGTTAATGACCATGTCATTTTTATTGCCAGTGCATCCTGCACTGAATTTCTCTTAGATGGCACTATCTATGATCCCACCTGCAACTATGTGTGCCTTAAATTCTGAATACCATGCATCTGATGAAGTGGGATCCTGTCCACAGCAGCTCATGCTGTTATATTAAGATACTACAGATTTCTTTGTTGTTTCTCCTGCAACAAACTTCCATAGCTACCATATTTTCTGATGTATATGACAACCGGGCGTATAAGACGACCCCCAACTTTCCAGTTAAAATATAGAGTTTGGGATATATTCACCGTATAAGACGAGCCCTCTTCCAACGCACACCAAATAAAATTTTAAAAAACATCAGATTTG
>CM034701.1:269008765-269032995 GCA_020142125.1 Phrynosoma platyrhinos | reverse complement strand
AACAAAAATGTCTGCAGTTGTTTCATAGGTAGTACATGGGAATAGGAGTGAGCATGGGAGCGGTTTGAGTGTTGGACTACCATTCTGGAGAGCTGGTTTTGATTCCCCACTCTGCCATGAAAACCACTGGGTGAACTTGGACAAGTCACACATTCTCAGCTTCAGGGGAAGGCAATGGCAAACCTCCTCTGGGGAATCTTGCAAAGAAAACCCCATGATCACCATAAGTCAGGAACAACAACAACAACAACAACAACAACAACAACATTCTTGGAAGTCACACTCTCTCAGACTTAGGGGAAAGCAATGGCAAACCCTTTCTAAATAAACCTTGCCAAGGAAACCCCAGGATAGGTTCATCTTTGAGGTGCCAAAAGTCATAAATGAGTTGAAGGTACACAACAACAAACACCATGACCACATTCTTGGAAGTCACACTCTCTCAGCCTCAGGGGAAAGCAATGGCAAACCCTTTCTGAACAAACCTTGCCAAGGGAACCCCAAGATAGGTTCATCTTTGAGTTGCCAGAAGTCAGAAACAACTTGAAGGCACACAATAACAACCACAACCACATTCTTGGAAGTCACACTCTCTCAACCTCAGGGGAAAGCAATGGCAAACCCTTTCTGACCAAACCTTGCCAAGGAAACCCCAGGATAGGTTCGTCTTTGAGTTGCCAGAAGTTTTCTTCCTTCTCTTCCTTCCCCTCCCCCCTGCAAAGGCTCCAGGAGGGAAGGAGGGAGCCCAGCCCAGCCCGCCCACCCCCAAGATGCTTAGTCCACCATCAGGAAGAAGAGGCAGAAGGGTAGCAAGTGCTGGGGCCCCAGAGAGGGAGGGGAACTTCCTGGGAGAGAAGAGGAGGAGGAGGAGGAGGAGGAGGAGGGCATCCCCACCCTGCAAGGGGGCTTCCCTGGCCCTCTTCCTCTTTCTCCTCCTCCTCCTCCTCCCCCCATGGGGAGGGCTTTTCCTGAGGGGAAAGAAGGAAGGGGGAAAGAAGGGAGGGAAGGAAACTAAGGCCTTCCCCTGAGGCTGAGAGAGTGTGACTTGCCCAAGGCCACCCAGTGAGTTTTTACAGGGCCTTCCCTGTAGAGAGGCAGGACAGACCAGCAAAGGGCAGCAAGGGAGGAAGGGAGGCCCTCCCAGAAACACCATGCCTCAGCCTGCTTCCTCCTCCTCTTCCCCCAGGCCAAGCCACCACCACCACCTCCTCCTTCTCCTCCCTGATCTTTCCAAGGGTCTTGCCCAGCACCGTGAGTGCACTGAGGGGGAGGAGGAAAGAGACAAATTGGTGGCCGGGCTGAGGGAGGTCCTTTCTCTTCCCGGTGTAAAAGATGGCCCCTGACTTTTGAGAAGATTTTTCAGGGTTAAAAAGTAGTCTTATATGCCAGAAAATATGGTACTCTGTCTGGAAACTGACTTAAGTGAACATTTCAGACCTGGAAAAAAGTATGCCCTTTGGTTTCTGTTCTTCATACTCTTTATAAGCTGGTGCTCATTGGTCTAGGCCACATCAGCATTGCAGAAATAATGCAGTTTGATGCTGCTTTAACTGCAATGGCTCAATGCTATTGAGATTAGCAATGGGATTTGTAGTTTTGTGAAACATTTAGCCTTCTCTATCAGAGAGATCTGGTGCCACAAAAAACTCAAATCCAAGGATTCCATAGGATGGAGCCATGACAGTTAAAGCAATGTCAAACTGACTAAAACTGCACTCCTATATACATTTCCCATACATTCTATACAGACATACATATGATATATATTTACTTGGGAGTATACTTCATTGAAAATAATGGTACTTACTTTTTGAGTAAAGAGATACAGGATTGTGCTTCCACAGCTCAACATTAGGGTTACCAGGGAGGAGGCAAATCATTGGGGTGCCTACCTGCACTCAATCGGTTCTTATATCCAAAATACTTCCAATGGTTCCCAAAAGACAGAGTTCAAAAACAACTAATTTCAAATAACTAGTTTTTGTAATGAATTACTTTCTCCAGTAGCAAAGGTGCCCTACTTTATATACACATATACACACAGTATTTTTCCCCTCTAGTATGGCACCCACCACGTATTCTGGATTTCAACTCCAGTAATCCCTAGCCATTGACTGTGCTGGTAAGGGCAGATGAGAGTTATAATCTAAAACATCTGGGGGGGCACCAGATTGATGGGAGGCTCAGATATAACATCTGTCATGGGGGCTAAAGTCTTGTAACAAACAGCCCCTGCAAGCAACTGGCATCTGCCACTGTTGAATATTATTCCAAAGAAACCATATAAACTCAGGCATTGTATTCACTTGTTTTTAGAACATATAGCATCCACATGGGGACCACGTTGTTTCTCCTTCTCTTTCATGGGAAAAAAAAGCAATAAAACAAGTACAAGGAAATTTCATGCTCTGTAATTATTTTAGTACCATGGTTAAAATGTTTTTCAGACATTGGTTTTACATTCACTTTGAAACCTGCCAAAGAACAGAACAATTTAGAATTTGCCAAGTTTTACCTTCTTTAAAAAACAAAACAAAAAAACAACCCTTTCCCTGGAGATCTGTGAGTTGCACACATCCCTCCCTCCCACCTGCCTTTGTTTGAGTCCCTAGAAAACAAGCTATGCTTTCAGATGCCTTGGGGTGGGTGGTGATTTGCCTACAAAATGAAATGCATCTTTATTTTTTTAACCCCTTCAGCAGTTGATTTAATGGCACAGCACCAGGCAAACTCTGGCTTAGAATTTCAGGGTTCCACCTTGAACAGGCATCTAATCCAATGTTGCTGTTGTTGTTTGTTGTTGTGTGCATTCAAGATGTTTCTGATTCAGGGGCATCACTAGTGAGTGCAGAGAGTGCACACAGCACCAAGTGACACTCTAAGGGTGCTTCCCAAAGATCTGTTTTTTGGCAGAAACAGGCTGTAGCAGTTGCCTGCATACCTTTGAATGATGGAGCTCAGTGGAAAAGATGGTTTGAGTAGGGCAAGGCTGGGTGATGCCAACCCTAGTGATGCAACTGTTCTGATTTACATTGACTCTGAGGTGGGGTTGTGGTGGCAAGATTTGTTTGGGGGGGGTTACCATTGCCATTCTCTGAGGCTGAGAGTGTGTGGTTTGCCCAAGGTCTGCGAGTGGGTTTCCATGGCCAAGCAAATCTGTGTCTCCCTGGCTACTAGGCCAACACTCACACCACACTGCCTATTTAAACAAGCATTATAAAAACTTAAAACACAAAAACATTCAGTAGAAGCAAAAACACGTGGTGATAGCAGTTGAGCAACAAAAGGCTATGACAGTCATACAAACTCACAATAATGAGCAAGCACTAATTCAAACTATGTATACCATCCTGGTCCTTTGTATCATAGACTGTTTCTAGTGGTTTTCTCATTTGCAGAACATGTCATGATGTTTTCATATTCTAGAACACTGCACAGACAAAAGCTGGGAAACGGGACACTGAACAACATTTGAGTCTGGTCAAGATGGCAAAAAGTTATTTATGAGGAAGAACATACAAGCAGTTTGCTTTTGCCTAAACTACTGCAAAGGGCAAGACACTAATCCCCTCCTTTCCCTACACTGTGAGTTTATTGAATGCAAGCTACTTTTATACTTTGTATTCAGGTTGCAGAAATTGCTGAGGACAAAGGGGGGAAAGCAGGAGAAGGAGAGAAAAACCTGGACATTTTAAAAGCACCTGAGAAAGTGGGATGACAGAGTATTAATCAGGAGTGTCTGTGTCAAACTGAGACAGTTGGAGGGTATGTATTTTGGAACATGGCTCAGAATGCACATACTTTACTAAATTTGAAATCATTGGGAACTCACAATACCCATGCCTGTTTGCCATTCTTCTTCTTGAATTGTGGTACCCAGAAGTAGACACAATATTCCAAGTGGGATCTGACTAAAGAATAGTGTGGCACTCACTCAATCAATCAATTTATTTACAGTCTTCAACCAAAGAATCTCAAAAATATATTAGTATTAACCAGTAAAAACAAACTTACAAATATGCCAGAACACCTAAGTAAAATCAGCTGAAATACAAATGTGCATATAGAAAGGCAGCACCGTACACACCAAGATGCAGGGACCTATCTTCTAGCATCCCACTTTCAATGTTTAACAATAATCTGGTCCTTTTCTGCATGTAGCAATGACAACTGCAAAGAAATGAGCCATGATCTCAGTTATTTGAGAGTCTATATGTTCAAACAGTAATGACAAGTAATGATGAGATGGTTTTCCTGGGAATTTTTGTAAAATTGGGTAAATTAAAGAGGAACACACACCTCGGTAGAATGGCAATACAATATGATGTGCAGAAGTGATTCAACTGAAGTATCAGAACATAAACATGTCTGATTCTCATAAGGAAGCTTCTTATATTTTTCTTCCAAAACAGCAAAGGGAAGGGTGTTTAAATGGGGTGCAGTGAAGGCTGCCCTAAGTTTGGGTGCTGTTAACTTTGCCAAATAGGTTGGCCTAGCAAAAATCACTTTCAGACTTCCTAAAACTGGGATATTCCTAACTTTACCCCTGTGGTTCTGTAATTCTATAGCCTAGATATGCTGCCTAAAGGCTGATTTTGCCGTTTCATAGCCTATTTGTACTAGGGTTATCTGAGAAAATCCACACATACACAAGATGCTGTTTATCATCAATTTCCAGGAGAAGGAATAATTGTCTGATAAAACTAGTGGATCCAACCCATGTGGAATAAACATATGGCACTCTATTCTGATGTTGGCATGATGTTAGCATTACATGTAAGCCCACTAATCTCTGCTTTATTTTATTTCAAAGTTTTATTATTGTAATAAATAAATAAAGCAGGCAATGTAAACACATATTCTCAAATGCAAAGCATTTTTCTTTTAATTCAGAATTGTAATTGAATAGTACTTTCAAAATTGTTAATACATATTGTTACATCACCTTTTTACTTCTGAGGCTCCCCACTTTGTCATTGTAGTTTCTACAGCTATGAAAGAAAGCAGATTAAAATATACAGACACTCTGAGGTAGTAATGTTCATTTTTGTTGCTTTTGTGAGAAACAGTATTTCCATAGCTAAACTGGAATATAAAATAAAATGATAACAAAACAGATTAGAGTGCTAATTCTATACAGAAACTGTAACAACTTCAAAGAAGGCTTCGTTTTAGAGGTTCACTAATCCATACATAGATACTCATTAGATTGTGAAGCTAGAATGAAGGTTACAATGTCAGGAAAGGGAGGGAGGGTAGTCCAAACAGATTTGTTGAAAGATGGCAGTATCTGTACTAATCCCACTTATTGTCTGAAACACAGCCAATTTGGAGTAGAATTGGTTTGAGGAACAGAATTAGACCCATGCCCTTTTCCTCATATTGCATTAGCACTTCTAATTGCTAATGCAGCATAATCCACTAAGCCTACTTTGTAGATTTATCTAAAGCTGTTTCAGATATTTTTAGAACCTGTTTAATGAGTGGGGTCAGACACACAATAGAGGAAGCATCAATACAATAGTTATAACAATCTAAGAAGTAAGTGCAATTTTAGGGTTGTGCTGAATGTTTGATGGTAAACATTTTCAGCTTGCACATGAGATTCTTGACAGAATACAATGCATTTAAAAAAGAAGCCCTCTTACCTGTTTAGATACTTATATTTTCATGGTGACTCATTGCAACACCATTTGACTGAAGGTTTGGAACCATTTCCTGATTTCCACAAAAAGGCCCTGCTTTCAGTAACAACAACATTGGCTGCATCCCTGCTGGAAAAATAATCTGGTGCCACAACAAACTACACTTCCCAGAATTCTATAGCATTTGCCATGGCAATTAAAGTGGTGCTAAATCCAGTTATTTCTCCAGTGCAGATGCAGCCACTGTCACATGAACAATCACCCTGACTCTTTATTAGCTGCCATCTGTACAATCATCACAGCTGATTGATTGTATGTCATGGGTTACTCCCCAAAAATGTGTCAGGATGTATTTTTTTTATCTAAACATTTAGGAAGCCAGCTATCTAAAAATGTAGGGATGCAATAGCTCAAGTGGTTAAGACACTAACTCTGTTGATTACAAGATCAGCAAGTTGGCAGTTCAAGGCCTGGATGCTGCATGATGAGGTGAGCTCCTCTCCCTAGTCCCAGCTTCTGTCAACCTAGCAGTTTGAAAGCATACAAATACAAGTCGATAAATAGGTACCACTTCAGTGGGAAGGTAAACAGTGTTGTGTGCAATCATGCTGGCCACATGATCACAGAATAGTCTCTGACAATGCTGGCTCTTCGGCTTAGTAACAGGGATAAACACCACCTCCTATAGATGGAAACAACTTGAAAGCCTTGCCAACAGGGACTACCTTTACCTTTACTTTACTAAAAAAACACACCTCTATTTGCAGCCTCTCTTAGACCTTGTCTGCAAGGGCCCATCCCCCCACCCTCATCCTGTTCTGGCAGCATCCTATCAGGTGTTCTGGTGCAAACAGTTTGGATGATGTCTGGCATGTTCAGCACCAGAACCAGGGTATAACACCCTCAAATGAATTTAAAAACATACCTCTTACTATAGATCTACTGAGATGATCCAGAGCCTTCCATTTCTTTGCCAAAGTGGCTGTCTACAGGTGTGTTTTCCACTGCTGTCGCTGCCCTGTTATGCCCTGGTTGAAATGAGGTGTCCAACCATGTGTTCACTGCTAGGCGCCTTGTTCTGAACTCAGAAGTAGTGATGTAAAGAATTTTCATCAAAATTTGATAAGCACAAGAATTCTTTGAAGATTCCATAAGCTTTTTAAAGAGAAAAAATTATTAGAACTTTACAATCAATGAGTAAGAATTTTGTTTTTTAATCATTTGGTAATGAAGTGAAGGGACTGCATAAGCAAAGGTACCATTCAAATTGGGTTTTACTAGAGGCTATTTCCTTTGTTAGGGTGATATCCTTCCCCATCTTTGCCAATAGCTTTGCTTTGAAAAACAAATGAGAACAAAAGGAGAGAGCATTTTGTGTGTAGGTGATAGTGGATACCCTCAGACCTTCTCCCCTTTCTTATCATGCTCTCCCATTCAAATTTTCAAAGAAGAGAAGAAAGGGGTGGGTGGGGTGAAGTGGTAAATGGCAATGCTCTTCTGCCAAGCATGAATTCTGCCATGGAGAAATCCTAGCATTGGAAGGGATCTCAGAGGTCATCTTGTCCAATCCCCTTCTACAATGGATTCTAGAGTTGGACTTGGAGGCTGAGAGCACTGGCAGAAGAGCATTGCCATTTGCTATTTCACCCCACCCCTCCCCTTCTTCTCTTCTGTGAGGGTCACACTCTCTCAGCCTCAGGGACAGCCAATGGCAAAATTCGCCTTCATGCCAAGAAAACCCTGTGATAGGTTTGCCTTAGGATGACATCCTCCACTCCCATCCTGATATCGAACAGGGGTCCTCTAGGATCCTATGTTTTCCTATGTATTCCTTCACAGCAGAAGGGGGTTGGACTGGGTGATCCTTGAAGGGTCCCCCAAGTCTACCATTTCTTGTTGGGGCTGCAACCAATATTTATTTGTTGAGATTGTTTTGTTTTAATGTGCCTTCAAGTTTTTTCAAGCTGAAGAATGTTCTTTAAACCTCTACCAAACTTCCTTTTGTCATGCTAATTGAATTTGAAATGCAAATCAAAATAGCACCAACACACACAATTAGTGTAGATATTTGCCTTGTCTTTTATTGTCATTTGGGAAATCTGTGAAAAATACTTCTCTCGCCCCTGACAGGGAGAGACAAAATAACCTTTTGAAAGTGGGACTTTTGAAATGCATCTAGTTCTCAATGAAGAAAAAAAAATCTGATTTGTCACAACACTACTCAGAAGCAAGTGACCCACAGCGATGGTGGATGTCCTGGCTGGTTCAGCGGGACATCCACGCAGGTAGATTTATATTCCATTGGTGGAGCATGAGGCTGCTGACACAGTGCAGAATTAATGTAGCTTGACACCATTTTAATAGCCATGGCTCAGTGCTATGGAATTTTGGATTTGTAGTTTGTTGTGGCACCAGAGCTCTCTACAGAGAAAGTTAAATATCTCACAAAGCTACAAATCCCAGCATTCATAGCATTAAAGCATGACAGTTAAACTGCTATCAAACTGCATTAAAACTGCAGGGTAGATAAGCAGTTGTCAGCCGAGTGCTTGGGATGTGGGGGAGGAATGCTGTTTCTTCCATGTTTCATAGTTATTTTTCCACCCCTGGACACATGAGGACAAATGGAGACCTTGGGTGCAGTTCAACACCAACACCAACACCTCCACACTGAATGACCATGGAAGTGAACCCAGAATCTATTTGGCTTGCACACCCAGAGGAAAAAGAGAAACTGTTGTCAATCTCTGGACCAGGGGTCGGCAACCTATGGCTCACAGGCCGCACCCGACCCGCTGACCCCTGCCGACCCCCACCAACCCCCGCTGCCTCTGCTGCAGCTGACCCCCACTGCTGCACCACCGTGGGCATTGCAGCCGCCATTTTGTTTGCCAAAATGGCAGCCGCGACTCATTTGCGCATGCGCGGGAGTACTGTGCATGTGCAAACATGTTGTGGTCACCATATTGGCAAACAAAATGGCGGCCGTGAGTCGCAGCCAAAGCCACAGTACTCCTGCGAGTTGCAGTACTCCTGCGTATGCACAAACGAGTCGCGGTCGCCTTTTTGACAAACAAAATGGCAGCCACGACACGCGCAGCGGTGTGGCAGCAGCAGCACCACCATTCCCCCCCCGGCTCAGTGGAAGACCTGGGGACCAGCGACCAGCCCCAGGTTTGTGAACATTGCCGACCCCTGTTCTCGACAAAGGGTGGAAGCTGTTTCTTTGCACCTGGCAGCTAAGAACGTCTAGACAGCTCCTGGTTTCACCCCTGCAGCTAGTCAGTGGCCAGAAGGGAGATCAGAGCTAAACTTGCTTCCAGTTGTATTTACAAACTCCACCACAAAAATGTTGCTCGAGGAGATACAAGATATGTGACTTCTATAGATATATATGTGCTGGCATATACAGGATGGGATTACACCAGTGTAAACTACCAATTCTGGTAAGCATTACACATGTTCAGTTTCCCTAAATAGTGGCATGATCTGTATGATTTTATTTAGAAATATGCAAGTACATACAACTTTGTACTGCTACAAGTAGACAATTCATTGCATCACAGCTATACCAGAGAGAAGTTTCTGCAAAGATGCTTTTAGTCATTCCATGCTCCAGGCTCCTTTTTTTTTTTATCTTTTTCTTTGTTTCATTCCAGTCTCTGTGTCCTACAAACTGCTTCTTCTCCTTTCCATATCGCCAGATCCACATTACCCCATCTTTCCATAAAAATAGATCTAGATTCCAACATTCATAGCTGGGAAGGGGGAAAGGCATGCCTCCCCCAAATGGATCTCACAGTCCAGGTGTATGTCCAACTACTTCTTAGCCATTCCATATCATGTACTTGTAATTTTCCTAAGAAAATCTAAATCAACATGCTATCTACATTTGGCTTTGAAGATATGACTTAAGCAGTAATTATAGAGTTATTAATCCAATCTCGTCAAAGCCCCAAACCATGATTCAACATTGCTTTAAAACAAAGTCATGAGACTATGAGGGTCTCTTGTCCTGAATCAATCACATCTACTTTGTATGACTTGCTTGGACTAAAATGGCTATTTAGGATCTCCAGCAGTGGTCTTTCTACTCTTCTGCTACCCAAGACTTTTTAAACTGAGGGTGCCCTGAAGTAAACCTGGGATCTTCTACTGTCAAAATACACATAAATATCCATCAGTGATACCTTTATTGGCCAACCCAAATGCACAATATACTTGTTGCAAGCTTTTGAAGCTCCATGGGCTTCTTCATCAGGCAAGATGTTACAAACCAAACAGGAGACAAACAATTGGAGATGTTTATCAAATGCCTACATGTTGTTTCAGTCTTTAGTTAGGATGGTATATGATGGGGAGGATATATTTCGCAGACAGTCTCCTCCTCCTTCCGGCCCTGTGGCTATAGGGAGATTCTCAAAGTCCAGGAAATTTAAAATCCATTTGCATCTCATTAGGGACCCCTCTTTTGCAAGCCAATACATCTCCATTCCAGTGAGGCAGCAGACCTCATTATGTCAGATTCCTCAAGAAGTTTCCATGTGTTTGCATCAGGGATATTTTGGTAGCTGTAATGTCACATTCAAAATAAACCTCCTGCTATTAAAGAAAATAAGTCAAAATTCTTTAATAAACTACATGATGAAATAGTAAAGCAAGAAAATTGAAACATAGTAATTCTGGGAGATTGGAATGGCATCATAGAGCCAAAAAAAAAAAAAAAGAAGAAGATAGATTTTATAATTTAAAAAAATTACACAAACACCAAGGTAAAGTCCCAACTTCTTTTTTCAATTTAATAGATATATTTGATCCGAAAGACGTTTGGACTCATCTTTATGAAGACATGCAAGAATATACTTTTCACTCAACTCAATATGGATCTTCATCGAGGTTCAATAAACTCTAAACTTCTAAACTGTATAAACTATTATTAGAAAGAAAGCTAGAACAAAATACAATAAAACATTTCATGATCCTGTGGGCACAAGATATAGGAAAGGCCTTAGAATTACAAAACTGGCATTTAGCAAGAAAAAGAATTTTGCAATTAACAAAATCCCAGAATATCCACGAAAATTACTTAAAAATGGGCTACTGTTGTCAATGCCAGCAAAAATAGCAAAAAATATATAAGAACAACAACCATAATTATTGGAAATGTGAAATTACAAAAGGATCTTGGATTCACATATGGTGGCATTGTCAAAAAATGAAAGACTTCTCGACAGTGATACATTCATACATATGTAAGATCTTAAAAGTAAACTTTAAATTAATACCAGAAGTATACTTCTTAAATATGACAGACAAAATATCAGATCATCAAGCTAGAAAGAAATGGAAACAAATCCTATATATGATTACAACAGCTAGGATTAGCTAGAAGATATAATAGAAGGTTGAATATAGAAGAAAAAGAACAGTTATAAATGTTTTAACATCTTTAATAGTTTTTGTTTACTAAGTAGATAACATATATAAAGTGTTTATATATTTATTAATTTTGTATATTTGTTAAATATCATGCAAACTTTATGATAATAACAAATACGTGATGTTAAAATATGCATTTTTGTAGTAAAAAAAAAACTTACAGTCGAGTATATACAATAAACAGTTTTTCATGTTAAAGGCATTAAATTTCATTTTGTATTTTTTAAAGAAAACATACATTTTTTAAAAATACATTTTTAAAAGCATGGAAACCAAGAACCAAAACCCCCTCACAGTATTAAAAACCTGTCACAGTTAGTTTCTAAAACTTTGATGTCATAAAAATATTTTCTTTCTCTCATTAAATTTTTAATGGATTTTTACAATAAAGCATATGACAAGAGTATAACAATAACAAAAACAAAACAGCAACAATTATCTACAAGGGCCAAGGGTATGTATCTGATGAGTAATTATTTTGTAGCAGAGTCAAAAATTGGGGTTCCGGAAGAGCTGGAGAGACAGACTTGTCCAGCTGTAGAGGATCCATCCAGAGATCCGTCTGTGAAGTAGGAGGTTGGACCCAGGGGAGTGATGATTAAAATAGTCAATAAAGATCATCCACTTGAAATGTGTCAGTCCTTTTTTGACCAATGCAAAACCTATCATAGCAGACAATTTCTCCATCAACCACGTACCCCAAATTCTAACCCGTCAATTCTCTAATGAGAGGTCATCTGACTTCCAACATTTGGCTACCTCTAATCTGGCAGCAGTAATAAGAAAAATTATCAGTTTTGCTATGTTTCCAATTAGAATTGTCTTTAACAAATATAGAAAACAAAATTGGACAAAAACTTACGGTTTGACCTGGGATACAATCTGGAGAAAGCCTTTTGTCCATTTTAGATTGGGTAACAGGTGTGAGATCCCATCTATGGATGGTTTTCAGAGCACTTTCCCGCATGGATGCCAAGCTGTGTATGGGATTTGAAGACCAAATATGAACCCATGCAGTCTCTGAAATTGTGGCTTCCAGTTCTGTTTGCTAAAATGAATGCATGCATTCCCTTTTCCTATCTGTGTGTTCCAAGAGATGTTTGTATGTAAGTGCTGCTGTCCCTTTAATATGAGGTGCAGTGTTCAAACAAAATTTCAAAAGGAGAGCAGACTTGGAGTTACTTCTGCTGAGGCTAAATGTCAGGGGTAGGCAACCTTTCCCCTTTAAGGGCTGAGGGACTTCAGCTCCCAGAATCCCAGGAGCTATTGCCCAACATGGGACTATTGGCCAACATGGCTGAGGCTTCTGGGAGCTGAAGTCCCTCGGCCCTTAAAGGGGAAAGGTTGCCTACCCCTGCTAAATGTGATGCAAAGGAAGCCAGGTAATGCTAGATTGTTGTTAGGAGATTTTTATGGTGGAGGTGGGCTTTGGTAATCCACCAGAGAACAGGTCTTCCCAATAACTTATTTAGTGGGAACTGATCATCTAAGTGAAAAAGAGGTGCAAGAAAAAAGGGTTTAATGGGAGACGGGTCAGGAGGCAGTATGTGTTTTCATTTATGCCAGATGGGTAAGGATCTAGACCCCCCCCCACACATAAAAAAAAAATTAGACAGACTGCTAAGTTTCTGTTTTGAAGTTTGGGTATAAAGGTAAGTAAATTCAGTTGACTTCATATTATAAACTTATGAGATTGTTTGAAACAGAAAAAAGAGTTGAGGGATCATGAACATCTTTGATTAAGGCAATCCTGCCCAGAATGGAAAGATTCAAAACCTTCCATTCTCACAAAATATCTAAATATCTCACAAAACTACACATCCCGGAATTCCATAGCATTGAGCCATGGCAATTAAAGTGGTCTCAAACAGCATTATTTCTACAGTTCAGATGTAGAAATGGCCTGTGTTGCCATTTAAGACTTCTAACACTGCTTGAGGAGGACAAGAAACAAACAAAATCCCATGAGGATTCTTTTGTTCCAGATGATTACCAGTGGAAAAAAGGGGGGCTCTGCCCAGGGAAGATTGTGAAACAGAAGACAAAATAATCTTTCATCCTCTCAATTTAATATGAGAATATTCTTCTACTTCTTCCTCCATTGTCTTTTCAAACTTCTGTAGCACAACAGATATAAATAAGAATGTTTTTGGAGCCCTGGTGGAGCAGTGGTTAAATGCCTGTACTGCAGCCACTCACTCATAGACCACAAGGTTGCGAGTTCAATACCAGCCAGGGCTCAGGCTAGACTCAGGCCTGCATCCTTCCGAGGTCGCTAAAATGAGTACCCAGCTGTTGGGAGGCAATGAGTTTACAGTTGTAAACTGCTTAGACAATGGTATGAAGTGGTATATAAATGAAGCTGCTTTGCTTTTTGCTTTGTTCAGGCACATTGGAAATTTTTGTTTTGATGTTTGGAACATGGCACATTTGAGAGCTGCTTCCCACATTATGATTAATCCAGAAGCAGCTCATGCAAGTTATTTCCACTTCTGAAATGTGTAATGCAAGTCAGCTGCATATGTGCAGCTAAACCAAAGAGAGATACAAGCTCCGCCGAAATCCAATGAGAAATATTACTACTACTTAGCCTTCCCACATTGCGGTATCATTTAGCCTTCCCACATTGCAGAATGACTCAATGAAATGAATCATTATTATTGGAGTTAAACTGCACAACTTAAGAAAGTTTAGTATGAACAGATCACAGTTAAAATGCACTAATTGGCCTGAATCCTATTGATTAGTTCGAACCAGATTAGAAATATCCCCTCTGTTGTTGAATGCTAAGTCAACACATAAGAGAGCCAGTGTGGTAGAGTGGTTTGTGTTAGAACAGGGATTCCAAATCTGGGGTGCCCAAACCCCCAGGGATGGGAAATGGGATTTCAGGGGGTGCGACAAAGACTGGCTTGTGTCCTTGAGTGACAAGTCACAAGTCATCACTCAGCCAGCTGCCAGTGTGCCTTGAGAAGTGGTAGTAGGTGGTTGTGTTGTGCAGAGAGTAGTCTTGTTGTTTGGGGATTTGGGGAGCTGTAGTACAGAAGATGATTTTTTTAAAAAATCCTCTAAATTCTACAACAGAGTAATTAAGTGAACATAGACCAAGACTCATGGGTGACATTGCAGGGTGTATGAAAGTGGTGCTACCAGGGGGCATGCAGGGGGTGCAGGACACACCAGTGACACCCTACGGTCAGGGTGACACTACTGCTCTTCAAACATCTGCTTTTTGGTGAGTATGTGTATGTTTCTTTAAGTTGCCCATTGACTTATGGAGACCCCCTAAATTTCATAGGGTTTTCTTAGGCAAGGAATCCTCAAAGGTGGTTTTGCCAGTTCCTTCCTTTGAAATGCATACAACACCTGGTATTCCTTGGTGGTCTCCCATCCAAATACTAATCGGGGCTAACCCTGCTTAGCTTCCAAGATCAGACAGAATCTGGTGCCTTTAAGGTATTTTGGCTGACACTAAAACCCCAAATATATATTGGCAAAAACCTGCCCTCTGTGTTTATTAGAAGCATATCAGCACAATTAGTATTCTATCAACACACAGAGAGAGTAACTGATTATCACAGATACAGATTTTTTTTAACCAAATGCATCAATTTTCTTTTATATAAAAGTGAAAAAAAAGTTGAATTTGAACTACTAAATGCCCTCTTTTGCTGTCCATCTCCTTCTTGCCTCAGGTTACAGAACAAAGCATGAGGTAGCAGGTCAAGACGCAGCATAAGCCATGCACTTGTACAATATGATGCTTCTTATCTCTGCTATTTAGGGGGGTTGCAGACTGCCAGAAATAGTGCAAATTGAGTCCACTTTTAGGGTTAGGGTTAGGGTAAGGGAATCATGGGAGCTGTATTTTATTGTGGCACCAGAGTTCTCTGACAGAGAAGGCTCAATGTCTCAGAAAAAAAAGTTCCCATGATTCCCTAGCACTAACCCTAACCCTAAAAGTGGACTCAATTTGCACTATTTCTGGCAGTCTGCAACCCCCCTTAGTGAAGTTTAATCCATCCCTTCAAGCCCTAAAGCTGTTACACCACCATTCTCAGTCATTTTGTCCACCCATACAGCAGGTGTCATTGCTGGACCAAATGCCAGAAATAATTGGATAGAGGTATCATAAAAGTATCTCTGTCAAGTGACTTCTCAAACACAGAGGCAATAATACAGAGATTTATTCATTAAAACTGAAAATATGTCACAAAATATAACCCCATCCCCAAATGTCTCCCCAGAAACATTCTTCCTCATATTCCAACAAAGTTCCAGTTCTTTTTTACTTTATTTTTATATGATTAATAACAATACCAAAGTACATAAATATATTGCAGTTTGTTACACTGTTGATGAAAACAAGTATATGTGCAAATTTGTCACTCTAGAATCAATACATCTTTGTTTACAAATATCTTGATGTTACATTCAGAGTCTTATATCAACCAGCTCTACTTCATTTTCTCTACACTTCTGTCTATCTGAGGGGTAGGCAACCTTTCCCCTTTAAGGGCCGAGTGACTTCAGCTCCCAGAAACCTCAGCCATGTTGACCAATAGTCCCATGTTGGCCAATAGCTCCTGGGATTCTGGGAGCTGAAGTCCCTCGGCCCTTAAAGGGGAAAGGTTGCCTACCCGTGGTCTATCTCACTGATTTGTGTGAACTGTTTTATAACTCTTATCCATTTTGGTTTTTCGTATTTTCAGCTGACAACTTCAGTATTTATGTTGATGTTGTGATGTGTTTTCAGTTAATATCTATTCTGTATTAATTTTAGATTAGTTCCATTTTTTGTTACAGTGTTTGATGATTAATTACTATTCTTTTTCTGTTTCCTCTGCTGGTTTCCCATTTATCAAGTTAGTTAGCTTATCAATGTCTATCATATCTCACAATTTTAGGAGCCATTCATCTCCTAAATGGCTCCTAAAATTGGAATATTTCTTGATTTCCATGTTTGAGCAAGGAGTATTCTTGCTATGGAAATGATATATAATGTTTTTCTCCAGTGTTTCCTCATGGACACCTGTGTAATTTTGTCATATGAAGTAGTTAGATTTCCAGAATCATTTCAAATTTTCTATTCAATACTGTGCAGATATTTGAATGTATAAGTGTCCAGAATTTTTTTTTTATCTGAGAGTATTTCCACCATACATGGTACCAAGTTCCAATAGCTGTCTCACATTTCCAGCATTTATTGTTTGTGGTTTTATATATTTTAGCCATCTTTGCTGGCATTAGGTACTATTGGAATGCCATCTTTTGAAAGTTTTCTCTTGAGTCCTGACTTTTTGTGAATTGCAGTATCCTATTCAGTTTGATTTCTCTACCAATTTCTTTTGCCCATTGTATCATGGAATCTTAGACAGTATTTCATACTAATTTCCTTCCAAGTAAGAGTTTATATAACTTAGAGGTTAATTTCTGTTCTCCTTCTAATTTATTATTCTTTATTTCAAATCCTTCTTGTGCTTGGTCTAATTTAAATCTATCTGTTAGTTGTTTGTAAAGAAGCCAGTGTTTTCCTATTTCTAGGTCTTCTGTTTCTTCCACTGGCTTTATTTTGCACAGATTTTGATTGTTCTTTCTTAAGATAGCATCATATCTTAACCATAAATTTGTGCAGGTTCTGTCGAAAAAAGGTTGATGTGGGAATATCCAACCTAGCATTCCTCTGTAAAAAGTTTTATTTTAATCCAGCTTGATAGAATTGCCTTACATATAATATGATGCTCAAATTCCTTGTGGATTTTATTTTTCTCATACCACGCCAAGGTAGGTATTTGAGGAGCAGTGGTGTCACCCCCTAGTGATGCCACTGCTATGGAATTCTGGGCTCTTTAGTTTTGTGAGTTTTAGTTTTAGCCTTCTCTGGGGTTTGTAGTTTGCTGTGGCACCAGAGCTCTCTGACAGAGGAGACTAATCTCACAATACAATAAATCCCAGAATTCCATAGCAATGAGCCATAACAGCTAAAGTGGTCTCAAACTGCATTATTTCTGCAGTGCAGATTCAGACTAAGAAAGGTTGGGTAGGGTGAGGGACTGAATACAATGGCAGGTGCAGGGATGGGGGGTCCTTAAAATTGGTAACCTCAGATGTGGTTGCTAAGTTTCTTATGTTTACAGTCCAATGAGAGCGAAGTGCCTGGTGTATTATCATACATGACTGGGTGGCAGCATTCAGCTTGGTGAATCATATTTTCAGGCCTACAATTCTTGGACAAAAACAGAGGAATAGGGATTTCACCTTACATGAACTACTTTTTCATGTGGAACTTGATGTTTCCTTTAGTATTGGTATTCCAGAACAGAACCTTTGTAAAATATTCATGTTATGATGTCTTGCTCACTTCAGCCTATCGGCTCTCTCATCTGTCCTTTACTGGAGGCTGTAATGCAGTTTGTTAGCTAAACAGCAGTACAGCCTCACAGGGATGCAACTTCAAATGCAACTTCTAAGTACAAATACAGCAAATTGCATCCTCCCACTTTTCAAGAGAGATCACTAATGTTAACATAGATTTATTCACATTCAGTACAAGATGAGAATAATAATTCACATGCTTGCATTTAGTCTGGTTGTTTGGTGTTTTTTTTTTTATTTTACCACATTTTCCTCACAATGGATACAGCTAGGGGTGTGTTGGGAATCCAATTTCAGTTCAAGGTTTGAGGGGTTTGATTCATTCCACTTTCTGGACTGTCTGATTAGCAGATATAATTTGCATTCTGAATCCTCCCATTGACAGACTGCTGTGAACACATATAAAAAAAGTATGCACAGTTCAAAAGTGCATATAGAAATAATGCTCATTGCTTTCACATGGTTTAGTTCAGGAGGTATTCCAGCAACAGATACATTGGAAATATGGGTATAAACAGGTACACATTTGAGGGTTGGAAGAAGCAATTAAACGGATTGATCTTTTCCAATAAAAAACACTCCAAGCCCAATAGAAGTGTACATGGACTGCATGTTGTGACAGACTTCCTTTCCAAGCTGGCCTAACAATTCCATATCCTTGGGCTCCTATCAGTCACTTTGGACCCTATCCACTCAAGATCCCTCCCTGGATCTAGTACTTGGGACACAAGATGACCTCTATAAACCAGAGGATATGTTGTCCAATGGGTTCACTGTGGTAAACATGACCAGACTCTGGAGATTATCATACAGGAGCGAAGCCCATCCTTATCCCATCCATGACAGAGATTGCATGAAAGACGTTTACACATTTACATTGATCCTGTCATTAAATTGTTTTTCTGTTAATGCAAAATGAGGGCAACGATGGGACAATTCCACCACACTGATGGGACAATGACATCATTTGAAAATCTTTTTTGAGATCACAGTCATTTGCGCTTCCCGGATGGGATAATGTCCAGATCATCACAACGTCTTCTGAAAGTCCTTCCTGCAATCACGCAGGAAGGATAGGACAAGAATGGGAAAAGGAAGGGACAAATACATCCCATCCCCCATCTGATAATTTCCTCTGTCAAAACTTAACAGGGACAGCCAGATTCAGTTATATAAAAAAGGAATAAGCAAGGCTGCATCCACAGTGCAGAAATAATCCACTTTGACACCACTTTAACTGCCATGGTTCAGTGCTATGGAATTTGGGGAGTTGTTTTGTGAGAGATTTAGGCTTCTCTCTCAGATGACACTCAGGTGCCACTATAAACTGCAGTTCCAAGAATTCTATAGCATTGAGCCATGGCAGCTAGTGGATTATTTCTGCAGTGCAGATGCAGCAAAAGTAGAAGTTTAGTAGAAGGCATTGAGATCACATATTAACCCTGAAATATATAATTATTCATGGCTCCTCCAAACTCTATTCAGTCCTTCTCCCTGGCTGACTGTTCTATGGCAGCTTTTCCCTATCTCTATCCCATATTTCCCTATCCGCCTTTGGTCAGAGACAAGTCTCTTTTTGTATCCTCTCCCCCTTGTAGGCCTGTCCTTCACAGCATTCCCTGTGGATATACATTTTGTATATCTCCAAAATATATACATTTTAAAGATTTATTCATGGTTGTAACCACAATGTTTCAGCTAAGTGTGGCATAGCAATAACAGTCTGCCTATGTTGTTGGTTAGTTTATTATTCCACTACTACAGCTCAACACCTGAAGAAGTGAAGTTACGTTTTACTCCAGGATATAAGACTTGAAGTTTTGGTATAGAGACAATTCTTTTTATGGACTTCTCTATAGCACCATGGCAATTCAGTCAAATGCGGGTATTGTAAGTGCTATTTGTCAGTAATGACTATTTTGCATAACATTGTCAGCTAATTTCAGTATACGATTATATAATTGTTAGTTATTTTCTTGATAATTTCTTTTTACTTTGTGTGTTTTAGTTCATCATATAATTACAGCCAAGAAACCAGCATGATAGTGATTTAAGTGTTGGACTACGACTCTGGAGAACAGGGTTTAAATCCTGGCTCGGCCATGTAAACCTACTAAGTGATCTTTGGTAAATCACACTTTCTCAGCCTCAGATGGCAATGGCAAAGGCAACCCCCCTCTGAAGAAACTTACCAAGAAAACCCCATGATAGGTCCGTCTTAGGGCAGAAATGATTTGAAGGCTCACAACAACAACATAATTAGTAGTTACTCTTTGCATGTTCTTTAGTTCCTTTTGTACTTTGTAGTTTACTTTTACCTTGTATAGTTTTCCCAGGTTTGTTAGGTAACCAAGCAGGCTTGCTCAGTTCCTCCTTTCACATATATGGAGGTGGAAAAGGGAGTATCTAATATATGTAGGGACTTTATAGATAAGCACATCCCTAGATAAAGTTGGGATGCGGTGGCTCAAGACACTGACTCTGTTGATTGCAAGAGCAACAGGTTGGCAGTTCGAGGGCCAGGTGCTGCATAATGGGGTGGTCTCCTGTCACTAGTCACTGCTTCTGCCAGCCTAGCAGTTGGAAAGCATGCAAATGCAAGTAGATAAAGAGCTACCACTTTGGTGGGAAGGTAAACAGCATTCTGTGAAATCGCGCTGCCCGCATGATCATAGAATAGTCTCTGACAATGCTGGTTCTTCAGCTTAGTAACAGAGATGAATACCACCCTCTATGGTCGGACACGACTTGACAACCTTGTCAACGGGGAATACCTTTACCTTTACCTTTAGATAAAGTTGGGAGGGAGCAGAATCAGAAAGAAGTAGCGTTTCCAAAGTAAACAAAAGTGCCGCTCTGAGCAATTTTAAAGAGATTGGATGTTTCAGATGAGGAAAACTCATTGTTTTCCCTTGTAATTGATTCTTTTGGAAATGGTGCTAAACTTCCACATAGTATCATAAGAACAAGCCTCAACAAACCTCCAGCTCATGTGTTCACTTTCCCAGGGTACTGTTCATAGCATTATGATTCTGACTTAGTTGTCATGTCTGCCTCCTAGATTTGTAATTTGGTGAGATGTCAGAGATCTCTGGCTGAGAAATCTTACTATTTACCTCTAAATTGCAGATTCCAGGATTCCATAAAATGGAACTATGGCAGTTAAATTGGACCCATGGCAGTATAATTGCATAGTGTGAAGGGATCCCACCCTTGCAATGGTGAAAATAAAGAATTTCCAAAGGTTTCACTTCCATTTTATATTAATCAGTTTCTTATATCATCTGAACCCTAACAAACTATATTTAATCATAACTACACTTTATGAAACTTGATTGCCTCCATTAACTACCCTTAAAATTAACAGGCTTGGGCAACTTGCTAAACTTTGGACAATTTGGAACACAAGTAGAAATATTCAGTCTTCTTCTTGCACTTGCCCTAGAGGGAGAGACAGTGAATACACAAGATAGTCTGCTTAATCCACCAAGACTAAGATGTTTATTTTCTGAATAAAAAAACAGAGCAAAATCAGTAGAAGATAATGGGAAGAAACCTTGATGAATATTGCTTTTTTTTTCTTTGAAAATGATCCTTTGTAGACTTGAGATCCACACTTATATTTAATCAGTCAGTCTGGTGGTAATAATAATAATAGTAATAACAACAACAAGAATAATAAATTTTCTTACCTGCTTCACCCCACAGATCAAGGTGGGGAACAATAATTAACAGATAAACAATATCAGTTAAAGCGAATCAGTTAAAATATACATCAACTTAAAAAGACAAATAAGATTTACACATGCTAAAACAATCCACATTTAAAATCCATCATTTAAAATTCACAGTTTAAAAATCATCTGGATAAGGTTAATACTAAGAGAAAGTCCTCCATTTCCCCTTGGCTAAGCATGAGGTAGATCTCATTTGATACCATGGGGTGAAACAGCATTTTGCTGAATGACAGGAAAGTGCATGAAATGGTAGCTCAATGAAATGACTACAATTTTGAACTTTAATGAACAGTTTGGCTGAGGTCCGGCTTGGCTTTAATGGCATGGGGTGAGCATAGAATGAGTTTAACAAACAACTGGTATGCCAAAGGCCATTGTGTCAAAATGACTATGACCAATGACAGCACATCAAAGAAACTTATAATGACGGAAGTAATGGTTATTCATTATTGATAATTTTAAGCAGGATGCTAGATGTACAATAGCCCAAGCCTTGTGGTGCATAAAATCCAAGCATTTCATGTGCTGATGAAAGGAAAGGCATTCTAGCGCATTCTGTCAAGGGAGGCTTGCATTTAAATAGCTTTTACACATATTGGTTTGATACATTTCTGAATGATTGTCTTTTATTTTCTCCAGGAAAATATTAGTGTATGGTTCAGTGCAATGCAGGAAAACAATAACTTTTATTTCAGCAGCAATTGCAAAATGTATAAAAAGCTCATCATCCTCAGGAGTTATTTTATAAAGCCTGAGCAAAATGTCAGTGTTGAGTTTCAGACATCCACAGACCTTGGCATGGCTTGAGACTGTTGTTCTTGTCTGGTCAGAATCATTTCCTTTCAGTGTGTTTTTAACTTTTGTTATGTTTATGTAATTTTATAATGTTTTTAGCTAGTTTATTTTAATTGTGTGTTTTTTTAAAAAAAATCATTGTAAAGTGTTTACATTGTTTTATTTGTAAGCTGCCTTGGGTCCCTTTCTGGGAGACAGGAGGCATAGAAATGAAATGAATAAATAAATCCTAAAAACTAGAAAAATCATGTAGAAATTAAAATTGAAATACCATTATTCCTAGAGATTTCTCAGGTTCCCTCAGCCAAGACCTGGTTGCCTGAACGATTTTGGAAGTTATTGGCCCCCAAAAGGATATCCTCATCATTTCTGGTCAAGACAAATGAGGGGCAGGGCAGACTGGGTAGACTGCAGCCCTTGCAGTTCACTAGATATAGCAGCAGTCCTTTACAGATTTGTGGGGATTTGTTTCTGGTCTTGATAGCGCTCAAATATAGGATGATGGTTTTGTCAGAGGTGGTTGTTAGCTCCATTGCTTTAGTGCAGAGAATTCAAGCTGGGTTCTGTGGAAGTTCCTCCAGCATTTATGAGAGCTCTTGAAAGTGCTGAGTCTATTTATGGAATAGGATACAGAACCTTTGATAATTCCTGTAAAAGCCAAAGTAGTTCCCATAAAACTAATGCAGATTCACCAGACAAAACAATTGAGCCACCAGCTGTCTCATTGCCAAGTCCAGCAGGAAACCAAAGTTCAGCAGTAAAACTCATAACCTTTAAAAAAAAACAAAAACTACAGATCCAGTCTGGTGACTTTCATTTTCAGAACTGGCCAGCAACCATTAACATCAGACTAAATAAAACACACATAATTTCAAAATTGTGCTGGGATTATTTCTCATTCATTCCCAATTAATAAATAGGTTTTCTACTTGCTTTCCCACATTCTTTGCATTTCTTGTTGCCATTTCATTCTCAGCCTTAAACATTCCAGCCTTAAACTAGTCTCCTTTTCACTGTTATCTCACTATCTACAAATAAAATCACCACTGTTCTATAATACTAAACTGCTTCATAATCAATCACTCCAACTGCTAAATAGATAATGGCAGGAAAGATGACTAAGCAACCCCTGACATCATTATGCCATCAAAGGCCAGAGCTTATTTATGTCTGATGGGGAACCATCATCCCTTCTAGATGCTGATGAGCTACTACTACTACAATGGTTATTATGACTGACTATTGGCCAAGTTAGCTAGGGCTGATAGGAACTGTAATTCAGTAAACCAGAGAGGGCCAAAGTTTCTCTAGCCCAGATTTAAATGCTCCTACAATTTTTATCTCTGGTTTTGGGCTGTCTGGTGGGATCTGAAACATGCCCCACCTGATGCAGTCTTATACTTACATATATTTGGATAATATTTTTATGTGTCTTTTGCCTTGTCACAAAATGTTGTCACTAGGGAATGAGGGAATTTGTTCTACTGACATATGCCCATAGCAAAAAAGTGCTTGTGCTTCCTGTTTGGGTCACTGATCTTTTAAGCGGATTTCAGAATGTTGATTTCCCATTACTTTTCCTTGAAGCAGAATCAGGAGTTAGAGCAGTTGGACATGTCCTCTTGTTCATTTAAACCTATTGATAGCATCTCATTTTCTGAAGATACTTAGCTTAAAAAAAATGTTCAGCTAGATGAATCTGACAATTTTGGATTTTCCTATATTTGGATTCTGTAACATTCAAATTCATGTCATCAAATTTATGGAGAAAAAATGGAAAATTTTGTTACGTTTTGGTGAATATTTAAGTTCTCATACTTGCTGAATGTATTTTATGAGCTGATATGCAGAAGTCATTTTTTGTCCACAGGTTTTACTTTGTATCCCATTTATTCCTGCTTTGCATATTTTTATTTTTGTACAAGGCATTGTATAAAGGATGGCTTATAGGATTTTTTAGGGCAATTTACCTCTGGAATGTAATTCAAGATTTGTAGAAGCTGGAACTCAAGTAGTGATAGATTAGGATTATAACTATGGGGAACAAAACGGGGGCATTGCCTCACCTAACAAGAATTCTGGTGTTCCCCCCACCCAATATGCTTTCATTCCCCATTTTTCTAGCATTTCTAGAGTGAGATATTGAGAAAAAAGTCATTTACATCTAGAACTCTTGCATTTACTGTGTTTGCATTCCCTAGGGATGTTATCACATGGGGAGTTGCGGGGAGAAAGTGGA
>CM034701.1:268965582-268994939 GCA_020142125.1 Phrynosoma platyrhinos | reverse complement strand
CAAATGATATTGATGGTAACATTAAGCTGCTGTTCTCAAGATCGCTTAGCCTGTTTTACAATCCTTAACCAAACTCCCCTTGCTGACAACGTTTTCCTTTAAAATGTATCTCAGTGCATTACTTAACCTAATGCCTCCCATCCTGCATTTTAAATGTTTAATACTCTACCTGAATCAACAAAGTTCAGTATTCCATTGCATCAGAAACTGACAGAGAGCCCCTTCTATTAGGAAGCCAAGCACCATGTCTTAAGTCTTAGCAGCATGATTTTTCCTTCTGGCATGCTAGATGACCCTTTCCTTACTCTGAGACATTAGGAAGAAGCCACAGTTGTAGTTGGCCCCTTTCTAGGTAAATAAGTGGTTGTCTGAGTACTGATAAATAGAAATTATAGATCAACTTTTCACCACTTCTTGGACTTGGTGCTAAGCAAAAAAAAAAAAAGCTACCTCTCTATTAGATTACCTGCAAATGGAGTGAAATACATGACATTCAAAAATAGGTGTAACTTTGAGCCTTTTATTTTTGAAGATGTTCTGATATTGACTGCAAAAGGCAACAAGTTGTCCAGCAGATATTGGTGTTCTTTGTACAAGTTCGGTTTTCAAATAGTGTGGCTGTAGAATTCCAATGCTTGGCTCTAGGGCTTAGGAATGTTAGATTTTGGACTATTATTTTCCAGAATTCTCCACTGGTCATGATGGGTAGAGGATTAGGGAAAGTGAAATCTGAAAACATTAGTTTTTAAAGTTCTGATTGTCACCCATGTTGCATCACAAATGTCTGAAATTTCACATTTTGTGGTTCACCATGAAGCATGTGCTTCACGTGGTAATGACAGAACAGCACCCTTGTGATCCAAGTGACACACGTGTTTCAGAACATCAGACATTATCCAATACAAGATGGGACACAGGTGCAGAGGAGTGATTAAGTTCACATGCCAAAATTGCCCCGTGATAGTTCTGAGAGTGACAGGCAAGAGGGCAATCTCTTACTGTAGGAGTGGACAACATGTCATCCATGAGCTCTATCCATGTTCTCCATCCCTAAAGGTCCCTGCTAAGATGTTGCACAACAAAGCACTGCTTTATGTGTGGCAAAGCACTGCCTCTCCTTTATAGTGTATTATGTGCGAATCTAATCGTAAGCAAGGGTCACATATGAACTATTCAAAGGGAAAGTGGCAATTTTTTCTAATGCCAGCACTATGAAGATCCCTAGTGGTTTGAATTATGCTGGTGCACCCACCAACTCCCAAAGTTGCTCTCACATGTCCTAGTACACACTTGGGAATTGCTGCTTTGGTTAACCTCTCAGCATAAGGCCCTGCGTAATAACAGTGCATTGTTTTATTTTATCTTTACTAGCATATGGCAAATTCAAATCACCCAACATCACAAAACACTATTTGAAGGCTCTGCCAGTTCTAATGCAATTTTTCATTTTTAGAATAGAGAGAGAGTAAGAGAGAGAGAGAGAGAGAAGAGTCCTCTTGATCAGGAACATACACCTAAGTTATTAAACAAGGTGCTCTGAATGCCAGGGGACAGTGTAGTTCAAAGTTAGTACTTTGGACCTCTTAATTTGGACCCCTTAATTTCCTGTACTTTTCTTGCTGCAATTTTAATTTCCTGTAGATTTCTTGCTACAGTGTCTCATAGGGGGAGTTTATTTCAGATATGTTAGGTAGCAATAATGTTCTTTTTGTTGGACGCCTGTTTGATCATGTGTCTGTTTCCCTCAGCACAAGTAACAATTCTGCAGCCCAAGTTCCCAATTACAATTACATGTCTCTTTGCCAATAGGAAATGATGATCTAGTTAAGGACATTTCAGCAAGACATGCTACACAAAAGGGTGACACAATAGTCCACCCCCTTTTAAAAAATGAAACCATTGGATTTTATTTGAAATTTCATTTAAAATACAATGCAAAGAATACTGCACAACATTGCAACACACTCACTAATTAAAAAGAAAAGGAAACTGTTACCACCCTTAGTGTATCACCAGTAATCCTGTAGGACTAAACCACTCTTTTTAAATGAGAGAAATACATGTTGACAGTCATTACAGTACTTGAAGATAAAGTGAGTGAAATGTGGTTATGGAAGGGTTCATCCAATCAATATCAGTGAACTAATCACTCCCTAAGCAGTTTACAAATTGTAAACTAATTGCTCCCAACAAGCTGGGTACTCATTTTAGTGACCTACAGTAGGATGCAAGGCTGAATGGACCTTGGAGCCCTGCCTGGGATCGAAGTCACAACCTTGTGGCTGCAGTACAGGCATTTAACCACTGCACAACCAGGGTTCAGGAATGCCACTAACGACACACAGATAGATATTGAGATCTATTTTGTTTGATATTAGCTATGAAAAAAATGAAATTTTGATAAGAAGCAGGGCTATATGGCTGTCTCTGTAAAGTGTGTGGCAGTACACATTGGCCAAAATCTTGTTCTGGCATAGTAGGTCAACATGTGGAACTATGCTACAACTGGACATTCATTTCTCCCCTCCCAGACTGACCATAGAGCTACTTTAGCCTCTCCATGCATAGTGGACAGCAGGGAAGAGTAAGAAATGCATCTGGTTATGTTCCTGTAGCCAGGTGAGAAACAGTGAGAAAAATTCTTGAAATACAAAAAATAAATAAAGATTATATCATCCACTGAAGTCTGACAGAGTCCTCCAGAGATCTTAGCAAATGATGTAATCATTCTGTGTCTCTGTCTATGGGTGGAGCTGTTTTGGCTCTATGATAGGTTCAGGGAGAATTGAGAAGCAATGAAAGGAATACCAAGCTCCGCAAAGACCAAAAAAGACATATGCTGGTTGACTTAAGCTTGTATATGCCACTAACAGGATATCAGTCTTTGTGTTCTTTCCATCAAGAATACAATGCATTACGCATTATATAAGATGAGAGTTGTGGGTTTTTTACATTTTTGCACCAGGACATCCATATTATTTCTCAAAAAATAATATTCTCAATATTTATGTGACATCTTCCATACATAGGTTCATAGCATAAGAAATTAACAGCAAATATTAAAAGCAGGCTTTTAATATGTAATCATTGTCAGGCTTTTATATGGGATGTATGTTCTGACTGCTGCCAGGAAATAGGAAGAAGATTAAGAATGGGTAGGGCAGCTATGAAAGAACTAGAAAAGATCTTAAAATGTAAAGATATACAACTGAGCACAATCTTCCATGCATGGATGTGAGAGCTGGACTATTAAGAAAGATGGTAGGAAGAAAATCAACTCCTTTGAGATGTGGTGCTGGAGAAGAGTGCTGAGGATTCCATGGACAGCTAACAAACAAACAAACAAACGAGTCCTAGAGCAGATTAAGCCAGAAATCTCCCCGGAAGCCAAGATGACAAAACTTAGTCTGGCGTACTTTGGACACATCATAAGACATGATTAATTGGAAAAAACAATAATGCTAGGCAAGGTGGAGGGAAGTAGAAGGAGAGGATGGTTGCATGCTAGATGGATGGACTCTTTTAAAGAGATCACAAATATGAGTTTGCAGGAGTTGGGCAGAGCAGTGGAGGAGAGGGGGTCCTGGAGACACAAAGGCAGTTAACAAAAATGTTCTATTTATGTTTTTTTTTACCTTTTGTATTGTTATTGTAATTTCATACTATTTTAATGATATGATTTCAATTGTTTTTTAAACAATTAACCAATTTTTATTTTTATTTTACTTTTAGCCAATTTTATCTGTGAACTACCTTGAGTCCCACTCCAGGAGAAAGGTGGCCTATAAATAAAATAAATAAATGAATAAGTGAATTGCTCTTTACCATTCAACTAAAGCATCTTTCTATAGGTCCATATCTCCATGGTGGAGGTGCAGACTCATCTCTTTCACTGATGAAATTAATACAAGAATCTATGGATTATTCATGTGGTTGTATGCAACCCAGGTTGATTTACAAAGGTTTGTCCTAAACGATCTTCAAATTGACCTTTTGATATAGGTTGTTCTGGAACAATGGTTCCCAAACTTTTCTATACCCCCCCCCCATTCCTAGAAAATGTTTGATTGGAGTTTTCACCTTCTACAAAAGTATTATATTTGGAGATAAATGAGTCTAATTTCTAATTTTTGAACCACAAATTGATCCACATACAATACTGTGGGTGAACAAATTGAACTTTTTAAAAAAGCTTTTAACTGAGTGTATAGAGCAATTAGATTATAGTTTATTGAGGGGGGGGGAAGAGTGATGGCTTTTGATTTGTCACTCAGAGACACAAGCCACTGTTTGTTACATCATCAGAAATTCCATCTTGCACCTCCTGGGAGTGCGAGTGCCCCAGATTGGGAACCCTTGATCTAGGATATCATGTCATTGACACACAGTGAGCTTTATGATTAAGCCTAAATGTAGATTTTAAAAAAATCAAAACATTTCATTGTTGTTGTTATTGCTGTTGTGTGCCTTCCAGTAATTTCTAACACATGGCAACTATTAGGTGAACTGATCATGGGGTCTTTTTAGCAAGATTTTTTCAGAGGGGGTTTGCCTTTGCCTTCATTCCTATTTCATTCCTATGCCCAAATTCCTGGGCCCAAATATTTTGGGTGGCAAGGATATATAGTTCCCAAATCTCAAGGTCTGGCCCTGAGTTTCACACTCTTCACCTCTTCTCTGGTTTGTAAGCAAGAAATCTCGAAGTAAGAGAACTGCCTTAAAAGTGTGTGTTTGTGTTTGAAGCAAATGGTATCTTGATGCGGAATGACATCACCAGCAGCTACTCTTTGTGACATCACCTCTGTAACAACTTCATAGTGACATCACAAGTTCCTAAATCTCAATTTTTGGCCTTGAAATCTGAGGGCCTGGGATAGATCCTAGAGGGACAGAATTAGAAGGCAAAATGCTACCATTTTGTATCAGGAAAAGTTTGTACTGGCTCTCCTGGAAGCCAAGTACAACAAGAACAACGTGAGCTTCTCCTGCTCTCTTTTATATCAGATCTTGCATTCTCTTGTAAAGTAAATTAATCATTTGGCCAATCATTTGTCTGTCTTTACTTGGACATGGAAGAAAGTAGAGAAATCTTCCTTCTGTCTATAAGGCAATAACTGCTGAAAACAAAAATGGCATTGGATCAACTGCAAATTACCTAAAGATCTTCTGGACAAAGGCATACAACCTTATTGATTTTGTGAGAAAGAAAAGAATCCAGTACACCTGTATAAAAGAAGAATTTCGGGTTTTCCCTTTATCGTTGACTCATTAGAATTGATAGAATCATGGTCTGTGAAGATACCAGAGAAGAAAAAGATTGATAGGTTACCTTCCCAAATCCAAATAGATCCATCATTGCTAATCATGGCTGAAACCACCCTTCCCTCCACTCCTAATCAGTGGGACAGGAAACTGCAAGTAGCATTGGCAAACAGAGGGAGGAGTGTTCTTCTGTCCAAGTAATAAAAGCAGTATAATTGCTCCTGAGTCCACCTCTCCAGAGGAATTCTGCTATGATGACCCTAGAAGCCCCCTAGCCTGATAATTGGAACCACAGGATAACAGCTTCATGGACTTCTGTTGGTGACATACCCAAGTGCAACCTCTTGAACCTATGTATGTCATTTTTTCAGCCATTATAGAAGGAAGCATCCAGTAGTCCTTTGTGCAAACTTCATTCATGGTATTAAGGTGCCTCTCACAACCAGTCATTGTCAGGAGGCAGGTGGGTTCCCAGATACCATCCAAATGAAGTCACATAGCCAGGATAAAAGAAGTCAAGATGACCAAACTGAGGCTATTGTACTTCAGACACATCATGAGAAGGAAGGACTCACTGGAAAAGACAATAATGCTGGTAAAGGTGGAGGGAAATAGAAAGAGAGGAAGGCCACATGCCAGATCAATGGATTCTATTAAGGAGGTCATGGGTATGGGGTTGCAGTAATTAAACAGAGCAGTAGAGGATCAATATACATTCCTATCCACAAAAAGGGAGACACAAGAGACTGCAGCAACTGTAGAACCATAGCACTGATCTCCCACACAAACAAAATCAGACACATCATGAGAAGAGAGGACTCACTGGAAAAGACAATAATGCTGGGAAAAGTGGAGGGAAGTAGGAAGAGAGGAAGGCCACATACTAGATAGATAGACTCCATTAAGGAGGTCATGAGTATGGGGCTGCAGGAATTAAGCAGAACAGTGGAGGACAGAGGATTTTGGAGATGTCTTATCCATAGGGCTGCCATGAGTCAAGATCGATTCAAGGGCAGTTAGCAACAACAATAACAAAAGGACAGTCTTATTTTTAAAATCAGTATACACCATGTTTCTGTTGTTTTTGTCATTGTCATCCTCATCAGCCATCATTTCTGAAATTTCCTATGCCTCTAATCAAATCAAAGTCCCTAGGTGTCTTACATTTTTTTTAAAAAAAAAAGATACTAATGTTCAAAATGTAAGAGATAATGCTGGTATCTCTCAAGCAGAGTAATCAAGTTAGCAAGACAGAAGGTGAACAACAGCCAGTTTATACAAGACCTAGCAGAAAGATATAGGCTTAATCTTCTTTGTAAAGCAAATAAAAGTAGCTCACAAATTACTCATGCATAATTAAGCATGTGTTCTTATGAAGGAGAGAGAAAGGAGAGAGAAAAATGGTTACAGATTTACATGGTGCAGAAAGAATGTGTATGTGATAAAGCTAATTGGAAGTTATCCAGTAATCAGTGAGTATGGGCATGCATAGATTGCTAATGCTTACAACTGAACTGAGACAAATCTAAAAACCTGTCATTCCCACCCCCCCAGTACAGTTCTTATCCTGATATCACTGCCACCAATTGCTATGCATTTATGAGATGTATCAAATGCACACACATATTTAATGCATCCTCTTGGTTGGCCTTTTGATGCTGGAGGAGGAATTCATTTTTATGCAATGCAGAAAGAAACAGGCAATTGCTATAACTGGGTAGACATATTTTGCTTCTGCATGGGAACTGTTTTTATTTTGAAGAAACATTTCTGGAATGAGGGGCAGAGAGTGAAGTGCTCCAGATCACCATTCTTTGTTCCAATTGTGCTAGATGTATAGTACTTGGCTGTGAACACTGGTGGACTTGGATAGCTTATCCCAGGCTGTAGAAAAAAGCACAATAGCTTCTATTACTTGAAAATGTATATTGAATTAATTCAGGAAACATATGTTTGCTAGAGTCATAATTAGATATTGAAGTATTTGACAGTTCTTTGCAAACCTGAACACACCTTTGAATATATTTGCAATAGGAATGTAAACTGTAATTTCATTGAGTTACTAGATAGCAGCCCACTTGCTTAGGCAAAGAGGTGTATTGCTACCCACATGCTTCATACAGTTTGCCCAGAAAACACAATACTTCCAGAAACTAATAATCATCTGAGATAGTGCTTTAAAAAAAACACCCTCAGATTACTGTCTGAATTGTTCTCATTTTAATAAAACCTGAATGTAAGGCCTCAAAGAACCTGTAAAAGCACCATTTCATTGCATTTCATCATGTTATTTCTATTGAGAAACTGCATTAAAAACAAGAAACCACCTCTGACTTCTTTAGCGGCAAAGCTTGAGTAAAATGGGGGAAGGATTACATCAAGGAAAAGGAGCTAATTCGTAAAAATCTTGAAGCATTAAGTTCACAATGCTTCTTCTATTGCTTTCTTCATTGTTATTATCTTCATCATTATCAAGTAGATATTTAAAAGGTGAAGAGTAACAAATGTAAACCTTATCATTTCAGTAGTCAAACTGAGCTTTACAAAGGTATGATTCCTCATTTTTCATAATTTGGCATTTCCAATGCATGTGGTACACATGTACCCTTTGGTTAAGATCCAGTTGTACCACATGCATTGTAGGACACATGTTGAGTGCCCTGGGAAACCGCATATCCTACAGTTCTTTAATAATCTGCAAGTACCTGCAGCTTGGACTTTTTTCAAATTGAGAAAAAAAGGGTTCTCAAGGTCATGAAAACAGTTTTTGTTGTTATTAACTGCCTTAGCATCGATCTCGACCCATAGTGACCCTATGGATGAGGCATCTCCAGGCCCTTCTGTGCTCTACTACTCTGCTTAGCTCCTGCAAATTTATATTCATGGTTTCTTTAATAAAGTCCATCCATCTAGCATGTGGCCTTCCTCTCTTTCTACTTCCCTCCACCTTCCCTAACATTATTGTCTTTTCCAACGATTCATGCCTTGCCATGATGTGTCCAAAGTATGACAGTCTGAGCCTTGTCATCTTGGCTTCTAGGTATATCTCTGGCTTGATCTGTTCTAAGACCCATTTGTTAGTCCTTTTGGCTGTCCATGGGATCCTCAGCACTCTTCTCCAGCACCACATCTCAAATGCATTGATTTTCCTCCTATCTTCTTTCTTGACTGTCAAGCTCTCACATTCATACATGGTAATAGGGAATACAGTGGCTTGTATGTTTCTGACTTTTGTACTCAGTTGTATATCTTTACATTTTAAGATCTTTTCTAGTTCTTTCATAGATGCCCTACCCATTCTTAATCTTCTTCTGATTTCCTGACTACAGTTTGATCTCAGGTATGAGAATTCTTTTACTATTTCTATTTCCTCATTGTCTAGTTTGAATGTGTAAGTTTGAATGTGTGTAACAGTGCACAATTCATAATGTAGCAAAGGATTTTGGTTATTATTTGCTGTTCACTTCAACATGTGGTAACCCTAAGAATGAGAAACTTCCAAGATCCCCTGTCATCAAATACCCTGTTCAGGTCTTTCAAACTCAAGACTTGGCTTACTTGGTTGGCTCAGTCCACTGTAGTGTGTTCTGTCTCTCTTTTCCTATTACTTTCCACTTCACCATTATTATTGTCTTTTCCAATAAGTCACGTTGTCTCATGATATGCCCAAAGTACAAAAGCCTCAATTTTGTCACCTTTGCTTTTAGTGAGAGTTCAGGTTTGATTTGCTCTAAAGCCAATGCACTTGTCTTTTCAGCAATCTTCTGAAAATATATCTTCTCCAGCACCACATTTCAGATGAGCTGATTTTCTTCCTGCCAGCTTTCTTTACTGTGTAGCTTTCACATCCATACATAGAAATTGGAAATATTTTGGCCTAGGTGATTCTAACTTTGATATTTAATTATATGTCTTTACACTTGAATAGGCTTTTAATTGTTAATTTTTCCCACTGTTTAATGTTAACACTGTTCATAATTTTTTCTTCACATCGATTTGCTCCTTATGTTTTAAATTAAGTTTTTATTGTATATAAGCTGGAGTGCTTGCCAGGTGGAAAATGTGACATTATAAATGAAATAATATTTTTATGTTAAATATGCTATGAGTGTTTGTGAACCTATGATAAAAGAAGCTATCATCCAAGAAAAGTCCAGTATGTTATTATGCAGTTATTGGACTAAAATCAGAATTATGAAGTCACTTATTCACAACCAGACCAAGGTGATGAAATTGAACAATCTGTAAATGTATAATTAACAAAGTTGTAGCTTGAAAACTTAAGCCTGCCTTCAAAGGATCTTCAGTATATATTTCCATCCCTCTGATTGCTTTTGGAAAGTTCACCAGGAGCATATGAAGACAAATAATAGACCAAAATGTTACTTCTAGGATACTGCCACAGGCTGCATCCACACTGCAGAAATAATCCAGTTTGGTACCACTTTAACTTCCACAGCTGAATGCTATGGAATTCTAGTTACTGTAGAGGGGTTTTTTTTAAAGACATTTAGCATTCTCTGTCAGAAAGTTCTGGTGCCGCAACAAATTATCGTCCTTGTTTTACGAAGAACAATTGTTTATGTTATGAATCCTGGTGGCACAGTGGTTAAATGCCTGTACTGCAGCCACTCACTCATAGACCATAAGGTTGCGAGTTCAATATTAGCCAGGGCTCAGGCTAGACTCAGGCCTGCATCCTTCTGAGGTTGCTAAAATGAGTACCCAACTGTTGGGGGGCAATGAGCTTACAGTTGTAAACCGTTTAGACATCCCATAGTGTGATATGAAGCGGTATATAAATGAAGCTGCTTTGCTTAGCTGCTGCTTTATTTACCTGGATCTACTAGAATGAACAGTGTGTTCCATTGTGTTTATAGTATGAGAATCTATGCCATTCTCATGCCTTCTCAGGTGTGTGAGACTACAACAGACCAAGACAGCATGTGGAATGCACCAAACTGGTGAAAGCTGATCTATGACACATGTTGAAAGCTAGATTTCAGCCTCAAAGGATGTATTTTGCTATTGCTTAGCAGACCGCTGGGTCCAGCAACCCAATGATTCTTAATCTTTCTGGGACCACAGACTCCTTTGAGAACTTGATGGAAACTACCCCAGAAAAATGCATTTGAACACAATTTCCCATGTAACTGGGAGTAAGCAGAAAGGTGAAAAAATACATTTGTTCATGGTCCATCTTGACCATGTGAGCTCCATGGACCACAAGTAAAGGCACCTTGAACTAGAGCTGACTACACACGACTGCCTGTGCAGGAGAACACTGAATTAATCATCATGGTGTTTTCACCTACATGCTCAGTCTATGAATTTGTTTACAGAGCCAGATCTAAGCTCCATACTCTTTTCACATAAAAACTCATTTTATTTTATTTTGCCCTTTAGCAGCTTAATTTAATTAGTGAGGGTGCAATCTTTTTGTTGCTTTTATTGTTGAATGGTTGGGAGCTGAACACCTTTTGTCTTCTGCTACAAATTGCCCACCAATAAAGCCTGATATAACTTCTGCCCATCCCAGTCATAGATCTTCAAAATGAATTTCATTTATCACATTTTTCCCTGAACATTGTTGCCCTTATTTTATTTGTTTATGGTGATATACATATTTTTATTTATGTATTTTGTCCTAACTATAGAACATCAAGCTATTTTTAAAAAAAAAATACAAGGCAGCAGAACTAATCCATAGATAAAAAATGTGTCTGTGTTTTAAATAGTTATACCACATTTTTCTATCCCTCAAGATCCACAAGATCATCTCTTTGAGATATTTATATATAAAGTAATTGGCTGCTTAATCACATTTGCATAACTATAGAAACGTCTCCTAGCCTGACTCTCTCACCCTACCTTAACAGCCAACAGTTGCTTTAGGTAAAGGAGGACTATTTAGCTGCCAGTCAGGGTGCAACGAAGATGACATCTTTAGCCCCATCTTACCAGTGAGTTCTGCTGCAGCAAGGACTTGGGACAGGTCCTGCTTCTGATTGTCACAAACTCACTTGCTAGTAGGAGGGCAGTTGAGGGTGGTGGACATTTTCATTAAATTCCAGTTGGCAGCTGAACAGAATTTTTTTTTCCTGCAGCAGCTGACAAATAAGCATTTAAGTAGTCTTGTGGTTACAGAGTCAGTATGGTGTAGTGGTTTGAGTGTTGGACTACAATTCAGGAGGCTATGGTTCAATTCCCTACTCAGCTAGGAAACCTACTGGGTGAATTTGAGCAAGTCACATGCTCTCAGCCTGAGGGGAGGGCAGTGAAAAATCTTCTCTGAATAAATCTTGCCAAGAAAACCCCATGATATGTTCACCTTAGGGTTGCCAAGTTGGAAATAACTTGAAGGCACACAACAATAACAGTAACTATTATAGTACTTAGTACAGAGCACCTATGGATATCTACCTTTAGGTTACAAATCTGGAACAGAATGCCAACCCTTATTCTTTAGTGAGATTTTTTTCTCATCCTGGAGTATATCAAGGAAGACAACAGGAAGTGGAGAAAAATCCAAATGTTCATGCATACACATCAACAGCCATCATACCAGAGATAGAAAGAGAAAGGGAGGAAGAGAGAAGGAGAGAGAGAGAGATGCATGAGACATTCTTTCACATGCCCAAAAGACCATTTTGTCACATGAAAGGTGCATTGATGTGGGACAGAATCCTGCACCACACTTCAGGGCAACAAGTTCCAGCACCTTACTGTGAATCTATATCCTCCTGAGGAGACTACCTTACTCTCTGACCCAGAGTATATCTATAGAAAGATGTGTACAGTAATTCCAATAAAAGCATAATGCAAATCATTTCACAATGAATGGTGGAGTTATCCAACATCATATGCAAGCTTTCGCTTTTAATCTTGAATACATAATAAACACACAGTGCTGTGCTAAAGAACTATGGTGAGAGAACAGGAGAGAAGAGGCTCACTATATGCTCTTAACAGGACACATCTGAAACCCAAGGTAGAATTAAACTGCAAGGTTAGCCCTGGTTAGTTTCTGGATGGAAACTGCCAAGGAATACCAGGTGCTATAGTTCCTTCAGTGGGAAGGAACTGGTAAAACCACCTCTCAGAATTCCTTGCTTAAGAAAACCCTCCAAAAATTTTGGGGTCACCATACGTCAGTAGGCAATTTGAAAGCACACATCCACATCCACAAACAAATATTACTTAATATAGTAATAGAAAAGCCAGGGCTCTGTTAACATGTAACTGACATGACTCATTGTGATCAAAGTGTGATAAATAATAATAGTATCTTTAAGGAATTCAACAGAGCAAGAAATAGAGAAAGTTCCAATGCCATCATTCAATTAACAATTCAGTTTGCACTATGCTAGAATTTCTTCCTTGAAGACAAGATGGATTGTCCCCAAAATCACCTAGTAAAGGCAGTAAAGACTTTTCAGTGATGGCTAGTGGCTTTCATATCAGTGGGTAGACAATCTGGATTTTAGACTGAATTTTAGAGGAGCTATCAAGTGCTGAACCCTATACTCCAAATAGGTTCAGCATCTTGGATAATTCCTTTTACATTCACACTAAAACCTGGACAGATTCAGTGTCTCACTGATATGAGAGCTGTCACTGGTCCTGTCATTTCTCATCTCCTAATATTTTAACAGCACAAGAGTTCAGAAAAGTTACCTAGCTCCATCATGTAATAAAATGGAAGGAAGTGACTATAATTTCATGAGTTACAAAACATGAAACTTTGAAAAGGAGGGAAAGTGTTACAATATCCCAGTTACTTGAAAGACATGAAAGCCTCTCCTGCTCCCTCAAACCTACGCTAGTCCAACTACTCCCAAAAATGACAGGACCAATAATCCCACAACCCTCCACAAGATCCCATCCAGAATATGTTGCTGACAAATGTATACCTGATAGAACCATGTGTGTTGTTAGTACCATTATAGCTTCAAGTAAATGTATGTACCAGAGTCATGCAGTTCAATCCCAGACATGTCTGCTCAGAAGTAAGCGCCAAAGAGTTTAATTAGATTTAATTCCCAATGTAAGAGCCTGAACAAGATTGCAAGTATCATCATACCATTTACTTACTGAAAAGAGTGTGGAACACTAACACTTAATAACTCACAATATATTTAAGCAGGGAATACAGTATTTTTGCAATATAGCTCCAAGAAATGCTCCAAGAATTCTGGAAGTTATAGTTCTAAATAATAACTTTTCCAAGCTCTGAGCAGAACATACTTATATTGAATCCCTACCTGAATTGAATTTCACAATGACTCATCAGAAAACATTGTAAGAGGAATCTGAACCTAGGAAATTGCTAAAATTTCAAGTATCCAATGAGATCTTTTATCCTATGTTTACAGAGGTGGCTAGGGAGTAGACTGATAGAGACAAAACTTTTTCAGTGAATTTTGTTATTTATTTGGGGATTCAAACATACAAAGACACTCTAACATACACTCATGCACACAAGAACTCAGGAGTAAAGTAGTTAACTTAGATAGGAAACAGAAGGCTTTCTAATGATGATAATTAACTGAGGGAGGTTGCTCCAATGATGAATGAAGATGGATAAATTCAACCGTGTAGGAAAGGAAAAGGAGGACTGGAAGAGCCGGGATCCAAGTCAAAATTCACAGTGACACAGTGTCACCATAAAATCTAATCAGACCCAATGTGCCTGAGATTTGGGGGCCCTGAGGTGAACATTTGTTACCGTATACCAAAGAATTCTGGATAGATTAAAGTAGACAATTTCCAAAGAGAGGAGATGGAGTATTGATGTTATCTCATTCTTAGCTGGACACACCACCTGGCTGGTACTCATAAATCTCCTGGGTGTGAATGTCCTGTTTTGCAGCACCTAACCCTGGCCTTTTGAACTGCTAATTCATTGTTGAGGCAAACGTGACCACTCAGATGTCTACATGAGGTCCTTGCCTTGAATCTATGGTGGCTGGGGTTTTCCGGTTTATGGCCATGACAAGAGATCCACAAAGAGGGTTTTATATTAAAACAATGCTTGTAACAACATCTTGAAAAAGTTTTTTCCTCTAGTGTTCATTTTTGCCTTTGCCCACTTGCTCTTCACAGTGAAATCTTGCCAGGATAACAGTTTCTCAGTTATACCGGTGCTTTGGTTTGGACCCTGCTCAAGACATCCATTGGAAAGATCAAACACAGTGGCTCTCCATTTGTAGTAAGCTTCAGGAATAACTAATTTCTCTCCCTAAACTCACTTTGAGCAGACTGACATTCCTTTTGATCACTCCCACTAATGTGTCCCATGTGGGAGCAAAGCAATACTCTGAGCAATGAATGTCTGTTCCATTCTGCCAGGCAGGAATCTAATGGGTAGAACAAAAATGAGTTTGCTGACCTGAAAAGCTTGGCTTGACAGTTTTTGGGAAATGTTGCAAGACTTCAGCACTGGTTTAACTCAGTTGATATTATGTGCAGAAAGGCATCCAGCCACAGTTGAAATGGTAAACAGCATTACCATGTATCTTAAAAATGAACACACGCCCTTTAACTTTTAACAGGAATGAAAGGTCCAGTGGAACAGTAGCCTTGAGTCTTAAAATACTGTATATAGTGCTTATTATCTTGCTCCACAAGTTGATAATTAGAATTGTGTTGAATTTCTTGCTTCTAAATTAATTTCCCAGGATCTCATCTTGAGGAAACATTATATAACAACCACTGTGGAATTTGAGGGTTCGTCAAGCAATCATTTTTTATGAGACAGAATCATGTGCACACAAAAACAATAATTAGTTGGTGTTGAACTCTCTCTTTCATTTCTGAGTTTCTTTGGGATGCTTTGCATGTCACCTACTGGAGAACCATAGCCATGTCCTTTCAGAAGGGTGTTTGCTGCCATGCCACCTGCCACAGCCTACTTAAGTAGCAGAACAAAGGGGGGCAAAGTGGAGATGTCTTTGACTTATTGTTGATGAGCAGACATCAAAGGCAGATTCCACAATTATGGTATCAGCATGAGCTACTGAATCACTGCTGAGCACTGGGGCTGCCCAAGCACAGTGCTGCCACAAGATCCTTGCCCTAGAGCAGGTCCAAACTCCAAGGAGGAAGGAGTTTTCCACTGCTAGAGTAACTGTGAGTGACTATGAAAAACTAAAGCCTTGTCTACTCATCTTTCCCCAAATGATCATATCTAACCACAATGAAGGATGAGAGGCAGGACATCATATGCAATGGCTTCCAGTGATCAGGAAACCTCCAAAAATTCATGGATATTAGGGTGTTAGTTACATTACTAGAGCTTGGAAATCCTCCTCCAGGGCATAGCCAGCATGAAATTTCTGGGAAGTATATTCTAATAACTTTTACAACCTCTGAGCAAGACTGGAAGGAGCCAACGGAGGTAATATAATGCCAAATGGAAACAACAAGCAATTCTGTTCCTCAGAACACAAATATAAATTAAGACTGGCTCTTGAAAACATACAGTAAATTAACATTAAAGCTGAATTAAACTATTGTCAACACTGAAACAATTCAAAACACTTAGAATGACAAATCACTCCCTCACACAAACCATTATAGATTGAGGCAACCTGTGTTTAAAGTCAATAATCTGCTACCATTCTGACCATATCAGAATGGGCAGATGTACATTTCAAACATCTGGAAATGTCAGATGAACAGTTGAAATGCCTTTTAGAATTTTAAAGCCACATTTTTCCCCTAGGACTCACTCACTTTAACATACCTCCTTTTTTGAAACAAAATCACCATTATCTCCACCTATTAGGTAAAAATACGGAAAGCATTACTAAACATGTTTTTCCAATTTCCTCATCAATTGTTTGAGACATGTATTGCAATTTTAGATTGTCTCAAAAGTCTGTTGCAATGTTACTAAACAGTATGGTAGAATAAATAGAGCCTGCTACAAGGAACAGAAATCACTATACAGAGATCTACAGGATTGTCTCAAAAGTCTGTTGCAATGTTACTAAATAGTATGGTAGAATAAATAGAGCTTGCTACAAGGGACAGAAATCACTATACAGAGATCTACAGGGAGTTCCAATCACTGTAGTGCAATGATTAGTTCGGAGCTAGTCAACTAATTAGGTATCAGTTTAGATGTGGTAAATTAAAGAAAATGGTCCTTCAGAGTACATAAAAATCTTGGCAATAGCAATGTTTCACATTAATGAAGCTTTACTGACTAATGAAAATGACTATTGTATAAACTAAGGTGAATGTAAGTACTATTTTCACCTGTACATAGCAGTAATTTTAAAAGAATAAATTGTGCTAGCAAACCCAATATTTTAGTTCAGTCTATATTGGACATGATACATAGATACTTATGTTGTCATTTTAACCCTTCACCAAACAACACACTTGAGTTCCAGCATAGCATCTGTTTCTTTTCCCAGATGCAATATATCTTCAGAACAGGAGAACTTTATAATTTCTAATAGAATTATTACCTTTTTTCCTTTTTAAAAAGCCTTTATTTTTCCTGACCTTGAAAATCAAGACTAAGACTTTGGGACAGAAAAACAATGTTCTCACTCTAATAGTGGCATAAACCATCACCCTACAGCTTGGGCATAATTATTAACTGAACAGAACCCTATCAAGCAGAAAATAGCCATGGCAATCTGTGATGCTCAGGATCACATTAATATTTCTTTCCTTCCCTGACAATCTTCTCCTTGCCATAACCTCAAAAGGCCATTTGACTTGGCTTGCTGCTACTATCCATATGCAGGAACTTATCAGGAGAGGCTGGGTTGACTCTTTCAATCCCTGTGGGGTTTTTTTAATTAGCTTGGCCAAGGATTTTTCCCACCACCACAATTTGGAAAAAATCCATTTTTGAGATTTTTTAAAATTAATTTTTAGCATTAACAATTTAATTTGCAATCAAAGTGATATACAATCAAAGATAAAGAAACAAAATGGAGACCAGAAAAGGAAGGGAGAAAAAAGAGAAAAAAAGATATACAACTAATACACAGCAGGATTCTGAAGTGGAAATAATAATAATAATAATAATAAATCCCTAGCCATGGATTGATTTTGATTGTCTCTTTAATCCACACCTCCTGCAGTCCTGTAGAGCACTGGAGGAAGCTGGGTCATTTAAGAATGGCTGTGTCCTGCTCTACTTTAGGCTTTATGAGTGGTCTCAGAGACTCAGGCAGGTTGTGCTGTACCTGTGCTGAGTTCAGCACAACCAAGAAGAGAATGGAGCTTGTGCACAGCTCTTCTTGACAGATATCCACATCAACAATCTAATTCAAAGCTCATATCAATGACAAGGACAGATTATCTTCTGGGCTGAAGGACAGCAAAATTAAGATTTTGAGGGGTAGAATTGATTATGGGTGTTGGTAAGGTACCCAGGAACATGGGTTTTCACCACCCAGTGGATGGATCTTTCATAGAATCATACAATCATAGTTGGAAGAGGCCTCAAAGTCCATACAGTCCAACCCCATGCCATGCAGGAACATGTAATCAAAGCACTCCCAGACAATGGCCATCCAAGCTCTGTTTAAAAACATCCAAAGAGAGAGACTCCACCACACTTTAAGACACTGTAAAATAACTCTTACTGTCAAGACATTCTTTCTAATGTTTAGTAGAACCTCTTTTCTTATAGCTTGAATCCATTATTATGTGTCATTGTCTCTGGAACAGCAGAAAGCAAGCTTGCTCCAGTCTCAATATGACATCCCTTCAAATTTCTTGATTTTTGCCATGGTTAAGTATAAACAGGACCCATTAGTTACATATGAACAAACCAAGTTAGTAGGTCTCTGACAACACAGGTACAACACAGGAAATAGGGACAAAGGCATGGAAGTGGATATGCATATTAATGGGCAGTTCATCTGTCAAGGCTATCAAGAGTTGGCCACACTCATTTGTTTTTCACCCTCTACCCAGCCTTGTCTTTCATCCTTGTTGTTCTCTCTTCACCTGGAATGACAGGTAATCAGGCAGACCATTTTCTGCTTGTTCTCCCTTCACTGTCATTTGGTGAAATTGTGCATTTCTCTGTGTAACTTCAACATGAGATACAAGCAAACAAAATAGATTGTTGAATAGTTTCTCCATGAGCATAGTAAACATGTATCAGTGTGGGTAAAAGAAACTAAACCTGGTGACCACTGCTTTAGCATTGCTTATTATAAGCATTGCTTATAACCTTTAATATTGCAGAAATTTTACCTGGAATGCAGGGCCAGATATAAATATGCAACTTCAGGTGCAAATATGCAGATACCAAATCCCTGCATTTACTGAATTCTTGCATTAAAAACAAAAACATTATTGGGTTTTAATGAAAGAGTGTGAAGAATGAGCTACAACAGCAAAGCTTGGAAAACTTGGTTTTTTAGACTACAGCTTCCAGGGTCCCCAGCTAGCATGATCAATGACCATGCTGGCCAGTAGGTTTTAAGAGTTGTCGTCCAAAATAGTTCTGAATTTGAGGAGTAACTGTTCTGCTGTGTTCCCATTGCCTGCAGATGAAGCATCATATTACAAGATTAACATAATGATAGCCACATTCTTACACTGAGGAGATGGCACATAACTTGACTTGCATGGAGTTACATGGCAGAAGTGTAATGAATTACAGTGTTGAAAAACTGAGTGCACAATCAAATCTGCATGCATATCTGCATGCTTCATGCACAGGGTGGACACACATTCATATACATCTCTAAACAATACGAATGTACATTGGTTCACATTGTACATCCATGTGCAAGACACTACTCCCACACCTTATATTAGATGTGGCAATTCCACATCAGACAATAATGTCCAACCACTTCTGTAGAAGAGCATATCTATATGTAAGACACCAACAGGATTCCTATTGTTTATGGGGACCCTAAGGCGAGCCTATCATAGGGTTTTCTTGGCAAAGAAATTTCTTCAGTGAGTGTCTGCCATTGCTATCTTCTGGGGCTCTGAGGCTGAGAAAGTGTGATTTGCCCAAAGTCACCCATGGGTTTCCATGGCCAAGCTGGGTTTCATACCCTGGTCTCCCAGTGTCCCAGTCCAGCACTTAAATCACTACACCACGCTGGGGATAAGATTCTAGCGTTTATTAATTTTATTAACATGGACCAGAATTCTACATTACCTACCTAGTAGGAGCTCCTACCTTGACCTCTACCTCACCTACTTCACCAGGCAGATGATGGATTGGGTGAAGGATGACCATTCAGCTAGTGACTGGAGAGTGACATTTGCAGCTACCTGCAATCAGCCAGCAAAGCTGTGACAATCAGAAACAGGATCCCATTGCAAGTCCACATTGCAGTTTTGTTGGTGGAAATGTCATCCTCTTTCAACCCAATAGCCAGGTGAACAGACCTCCTTCATCCAATCCAGTAGCTGCCTGGTAGAGTAGGTTTGGAAGGGTATTAACAATCATGGTTCCACAATTGGGATTACTTCATTCTCATGCATACAGATCATTCAGAGAGCCATAATTTGAGATTATACATCCATAACACTTATAATAAATTCCAGATGATATTGTTATCATATTATTAATAATATTTGAAAAGTAAATGAACACACATGAAAGATAAGAGAAGGATCCAGAGTTTGGAAACATAACTTTATCTGACTATAAGTTCCAGAATTCCTGGGGTTGTAATCCTAAATAAATAAATAAATAAACAACTTTCCAAGCTCTGGGCACAGACAAGAATACTTGTATAGCTGTTGCTGTTGTTGTTATTGAAGTACATTATTTGTACTTCTGATTTAGTGGGTTGATGCAACATTGACATTTGTTCCAGTGGAAAGCATTTCTTATAATGCAAGGCTTGTTGTTATGCACCTTCCAATAGACTCCAGTTTATGATGATCCTATCCTTAAGATTTGTTCAGAGGGGGTTTGTCATTGCCTTCCAGTGGGTTTCCATGGCTGACCAGGGATTGGAACTCTGCTCTTCCAGATTCCTAATCCAACACTGAGATCACTGCAAGGCAGGTCATCTGACATTCACCCAACTCACCCCTTCCCACTGCATTCCATTGTGCCACACCGTATAGCAGGGGTGGGAATTGTATGGCTCTCCAGACATTGCTGAACTTTCATTCCCATCAGCCATAGCCAACACATTCAGAAGTAAGGAATTCAGGGAGCTGCAATTTCACATCACTCTTCTTATCCCTGCCTTGTACAGAGGGCCCTCAGCCTTCAAGAACAGCTTCTCAGGGAGCATGGGGGGCTGTCATAGGTAAAGGAAATTGGTGAAAATCAGTCTCCTTCCCTCCTTGGATAAATACAAAGCTTCCACAGGACAAAATCCACTGTCCTGCCTATGTATGTAAATATATAAATGAACATATTGTTGTGTACCTTCACGTCATTTCCAATCTATGGCAACCCTAGGTTGAACTTATTATGGGATCTTCTCAGCAAGGTTTTTTTCAGATGTTTAACTTTGCCATCCTCTGTGACTGAGAGTGTGGCTTGCCCAAAGTCATCCAGTGAGTTTCCATGACTGAGCAAGGATTTTAACCCTGGTCTCCAGAGTCATAGTCAGCCCTCAGAATACTACACCATACTTGCTCAAACAAACATTTATAAATATTTTAAAAGAAACATGATCTACATTTTGGCTCTGAGATTCAGACACAGCTGTAACTTCAATAATTATATTATAGTAATGAAAATTACTGTGAAAGGACCCACAAATTTTAAAAATAGCTGCTTCACAGAGGATATCATACAATATATTACAACATCAAGAGAGCAACCATCCTTTTAAAAGAAAAGCTTCTCCACAAAAAAATACACTGTCAGGTAACAGTCTATAACACATTCGATGTATGATGGATTTTCATCCTGTATCTCCGAAACACCATTTAGCAATTAGAGATAATGATCCCTTATTAATCCTAATAGTAAATGTCCTGATAAAGCCTCCCATTATAACTTTCTCCCACCTATTGAATCTACAGAGATCTCTGGTAAGAGCTGTCCTCATAACAACCCAGGGGTCAACACTCCTGGATCATCCCCTTGGGATTCCAACATTACATCACTTGGAAAGATGGTCATTTTGAAGAGCAGGGTGACTTGCAGGACCTACTATATTAAATAAAATATCCTATAATCTATCTGATTGATTTATGAGTGTACAAGATGCCATCAGCCTGCAATCTGGTCCAGGAAACCCAAACAACCAGTGGCTAGACATTTCAAAATCAGAACACCCCAATCTGTCTGATTTGTCAGTGTTTGGAATTATAAATATTTTAGAGGAAAAGGAAAATTTCCAGCTTCACAGACCGAAAATCTGTGGGCTAGATAACATGTAAACTTTAAAACATTCCATCATGGTCATTCTTAACTGCCATCATGGATACAGTTCACTTTTATTTTGAGCAGCTGAACAGGCTGGAAGCTGAAACATCTTGCTATAATATTTAATTCACTTCAGATCTCAGAAAGGCACAGTTAATCAATCGAAATATAGATTTATTTATTATAATGATTTAAATGTTTTAGCAAGATGTTTCAGATTGTCAACACTGCTGTTTGCTTATAAATTAACTTCCCCCTTTCTCTGTATTTATAAATATGAATGTAATATTGGCATGGAAACATTTTGGTGAAACACTGTATGTGAATTGTATAATGCCATAACTGTTTCATACAATTGTGCTTTTTGTGTCCAAATAAGTAAATAACTTCAGAAATCAGGGTCCCTCCCCTCAGCAAACAATTGCCAGGCCATCCTAGTGCAACATCACTTCTGGCAACCATTTGGGCTGATGTGGGGACATGTTTTTCTTTTATGAGGTTTAAGAAATTTGGGGGAACTGTGCAGGAGGGTAAGCAAACAACCAGGTTTTCAGGCAGTTGTGGTGTCTCTGGACAAGTTTTCAGACAAAAGGACACCCAAAAATCAACCCCCCAAATTAAAAACGGGGGGCCCTTGAGGACTTCAAGGGTCATATGCAGGGGGTCCCAAATGCAGCAAGCAAGCCACAAGCCACATTTTATCCAGTCCTGCTTTATATGTTTCCTAACCACTTGATGTACCCTCTGTGGGTACATGGACAAGATTTGCATAACAGCGTTCACCCACCTGGCATCTAATGCCATTGGCTGTTAGGATAAGTTTGGAAATTGTATTATACCTCCTTGTCAGCATCCATAGGTCTCAGGGAGAGTTGACAGAAAATGGTAGAGCCCCTGAGGCCACCACTCCACTCAGTAAGGCAGCTCACATCTGGTGCCCACAGGTAGGAGGATAATAATAATAATAATAATAATAATAATAATAATAATAATAATTTATACCCCACCTCTTTGAGGTCAATCTGAGGTTGGCTGACATGCTTTGACTGGTCTCTCCACCCACCTTCATTATCATTTTCAGTACTGCTAAAACATAGGAAGTGCAATGTCCAACTCCCAAAACCATCTCTGAAGGTGTAGGGCCTATATGCTGACAGACATTCCCCTTTTCATAAGCATTGCTTTTATTTATTTCAGTTTAACAAACAAAACAACAACAACAACAACAATGTTTGAACAGGCTTAGAATACAGGTTAACAGAAAAATACACATAAGGTAAAATTAACAAGCTATTCCATTAGAGTAGTTATTGGTTAAGCTGCTTTGAATTTCATTTTTAGAGAAAGGTGGAATACAGATCAAACAAAAGGAGAATTAGTCAATCAATCAATCAACTTGCTTTTAGATCCATTTATTTGTCTCCTTTGTGGTCCATGGAATTCATAAAACTCTCCTTCAGCACCACATTTCAGATGAATTGATCTTTCTTCTGTCATTTTCCTTCACTGCCCACCTTTCATAACCATACACAGAAGCTGGAAATATATGATGGCATGGATGATTCTGATTATGGTATTCAATGGTATTTCTTCACATTTGAGGATATTATGTAGTTCCTTCATAAATTGCCCTTCCAAGTCCTACTCTTCTTCTGATTTCTGAGGTACAGTCTCTATTTTGATTGATTACTTAGCTAAGGTATAAAAAAAATCCCAATTTTTATGTCTTCATTATCTACTGTAAAGTTATGTAAATCCTATGTAGTCACTATTTTTGTTTTCTTAATATTTGACTGTAACCCTGCTTTTGCACTTTCTTACTTCACTTTCATTAGCAGTCATTCCATGTTGTTGCTATTTTCTGCTAGTAAATATAGTGTCATTTGCATATCTTAAATTATTGATGTTTCTTCCTCCAGTTTTCAGACTTCCTTTCTCTGAATCAAATTCCATTTTTCATTTGAAACATACTGTGTATAAATTAAACATATAGGATGATAAAATGTACCCTTTTCTGCCATCCTTGTTACTCCAGATTCTGTCCTGATAGTAGCCTCCAATCCAGAGTAGAGGTTACATACCAGGACACTCAAATGTTGTGCCACTCCAATTTGTTTTACAGGGAACCCAAGGCTTTTTAAAAATGATTTATATAATCAAAGGCTTTGGTTTAATATATAAAGCACGGCCTGATTTTTATTTGAAATTATCTTGTGTGTTCTGTTATCCGATGTCTGTTTGCAATATGATCTTTAATGTCTCCTTGCACCCAGCTCAAATGTCTGGCATTTTTTCACTCCATAACCAGTAAAAATATTTGTTGTTTTAAAAAAATTGAGTATCACTTGTTTTTTATGAGAGATTAATAAAATGATCTAAGGGTGACTACAGTTTCCCCTTTGTTCAGGATTGGGATACTGTATATTATAGGTATTTCCAGTCTGTAGGCCATTGTTTTACTTTCTGTATTTGTTGGTGAATTTTAGTTAGAATTTGGATGGATTCCATCTCTATAACTTGAAATAGATCTATTGGTATGTCATGTATTCCTGGTGATGTATTTCTTCCAACTGCTTCTTCCACTTTACTTTCTAAAACTGGACATTCTTCATCAAAAGGTTCTTCCTTAAAAGAACACGTTTTCCACTTATCTCTTTTGTACAGTTCTTCACTGTGTTGCTTCCATTATCTTTTTATTTTGTCATGATCATATAATGTGTCACCCTGTTGATCATCCTTACTTTTGATTTCAATTTCCCTTTAATTTCTTGACTCTTGTAAAGAAGGACTCTTGTTCTTTCTTTCTTTCTTTCTTTCTTTCTTTCTTTCTTTCTTTCTTTCTTTCTTTCTTTCTCTTCTTGTCTTCTTTTATTTCTTGGACTGATTATTATACCAGTTCTCTTTGCCTCTATACACAAGTTGCTGAACACTTGCATTCAGGATACTGTCCCTGTTTCTGTTGCCTTAAAAGGAAGTAATTATTTTATTTGTTGTGGTTGTTGTTTTTATATAGCACCATCATTGTACCTGATACTTTGCAAGTCTACCTCTAGGACAGAAAACTCTGGTGTATATTTATGGTATGAGATACGATTATGATGTACAAAATATTTTAAGTAAAGACTATTATACTAGTGATTGATGTTAGAGCTCTAAGGATACATCCAATATTGGGTGAAAAGTTTTCCATTTACAAAAATGGAAAATCCCCTGTTACTCTTCAGTCTTGAAGTCTTTCATATCCAAACTGGAGGGGAGGGCTACAGGAAGAGAGGTAATTCAATCTGTCAGTGGTGTTTACTCCACTGGCTCAAAGATGCCATTCGGGAGAATGCAATGTTATCTGCCTCAACACCAAAATATCAAAACAAACACTCAAAATAAAAAGGAAACAATATGTAACCCTATACACAATATAGAGAACCAGCATGGTGTAACACTTTGAGTGTTGGACTGCAACTCTGGAGATCAGGGTTTGATTCCCTATTCAACCATGGAAACCCACTGGATGATGTTTGATAAGTCACACACTCTCAACCCTAGAGGGAGTCAAAGGCAAACCTCCTCTGAACAAATCTTACCAAGAAAATACAATGAAAAGGTTGCCTTAGCATCACCATAAGTTGGAAACAATTTGAAGGTACACAACAACAACAAACATACAATATGAGGTTAAGATAATTACTTCCTGTAATGTGTGGAATATTATGCCTTTATTTAATTTGCCAGATCTATATAGAATATAATTTCATCAGGGCTATGATTACAAGACAGTTTTAGTCTGAAGGTTTTTCATCTGAAAATACAAAGTTAATGCAAGAGTCAGGGGAGGGGAAAGAGAAAGAAAGAATAGAACAACAATAGAATTTTGCATTTGATGGCAAAAATTATTTCTCAGTCTAGATTTAATTAAAAGCACTTCAAGTTCCTTTGTAAGAGGATGTCCACACAATTTTAAATGAAGTCTTTTGGATGGTGTAGGTACAGCTGGTTTATAAAACCTGAAAACATTGATCAGATTTCAATTTTACTTATCAAAGAGAAGAATGACTTGAGGTGCCACTTGTATATTTTGTGAGATTCTTCCAAGCACTGCAGGAGAAGTTTTCCCTTCATACTGAGAGCCAATCCTATTGTTCCAAACAATTATACTATTGGAGCATCAAATATTATCTTTGAATGATATCAAGGTGCACCATTTCAGTCCAACAACAATATAAACAACCTTCCTTTTATGGTTTATCTGCATGCCTCCATAGATCACAGATGCTCACAGAACTTGAATGCACATGCATTTTCTCCTACACATCAATTGTTCTAACCCTTCATTTTCTATATCAATAGCTGGATAGTCTGTTTCACTGGACCTTTAAAGCCCTCCACAGCCTGGGTCCAGACTATTTGAAAGACTGTATCTGTCTTTCTGAGCTTTTATGAATTTTAAGATCTTTGAAAAAGGGTTTTCTCTCTGCCTCACCACCATCACAGGTGCATTTGGTAAAAACAGAGGGGAAAAACCTTCTCGGTGGCTGCTCCTAAATTGTGAGAGGCTCAGATGGCACCCTGTTTGCTTTCTTTCTCTCCATGAGCAAATATTATTTTGTTTAGGCAAGCTTTTGGCTCTTAACATACTGCAGCAAAAAGGCCTTTTCTTTGGAGGTGTAATGTTTTTATCCTTTTTGTTGGCTGGAATCCTGTATGGGATTTATGTAGATGTAAGCACTATAGTTATGGTGCTATGCAGTGAATCCTGAACCAGCCTCCCAATCCCTACTGCAGTCGAATGGGATCTGTTCCCTTTACACTCAAAAAGCAGCTGGCTGATGGTCCCATTCCCTCCCATGAGCTCTTTCCAGTGCAACAGGTGGAACAGGAGCCCTGTTGTAATCCCGCCCCCTCATGCTAGGGCTATGTAGGGATTGTAAATACATAACGGACATGAGTGTAGAATTCAAAATTATAGCCATGTTAATCTATAGAATCAGTATGTAGAGAGATCTTGTAGCACCTTTGAGACTAACGAAAGAAGTTGGCAGCATGAGCTTTCATAGACTGAAGTAGTTAGTCTCAAAGGTGCTATAATATCTCTCTATAGTCATGAGTATGTAACTCTAGGTTACACCTTTGTAACTGCCACAGAAGGCTCTGGCTATCATATTTTGATGTGTATTTAAACTGGTTTGATGTAATGATTTTAATAGAATTGTCTATTTAATTTTTTTTTAAAAAAAAATTGTATCAAATAGGTGTTATCTGTAGGTACTTTAATTTGCTATGTCCTCCCTTAGGCTTCGGGATAAAGGCAGGAGATAAAATAAATAATAAACTAATTCATAAATAAATAACATATACTGGGGTCAGAATCTATGACCTTTTAGATGTTGTTGGAGTTCAACTCTCAGCAGCCACAACCAATGTGCTTAATGCTCAGGGACAACAGGAGCTGCCATCATTCAGCAATATCTGGAGGGCCGCAGGTTCACTACCACTGTTCTATAAACTTCACACAATACCAGTAAGATTTGGATGTCATCTCCATCCCATTATGAGCTCACCTCTTAGACCATATAAGTTCAGTAACCATCTGTTACCCTACCAAAGGTACTATGCTTCTGGTATTAAGCCCCCAAATTATAGCAGTTCTACCTGTCAGAATTCTAGTCATCCTAAGTGAAAGCTGTGAGAGGCAATGAGCATTGACAGAACTTTTTTATGAACAGATTCTGACCAACCTAATTCATTTTGACTGTAAGGCTGCATGAGATTTGTATAATTGGCATCCATGTTTAAAGAGCTCAAACATTTCCTTTGGGGATCAGCACAGTGTGAGAAGTAGTTCCCTGTATAAGGTCCCTGTCTGTTACTCCAACAAGGATTCCTTACCCCCTCATCTGCTTTCCATCCTGGTTAACACCTACCTATTCAGCCATATCTTCTTTTGGAAGATTTCCTAATTGCTGGGCAGCCCATCTCACTGAGTGTCAAGTATCCTCCATTCAGTCTTGCTTAGTGGTCCTAATCAATCTTCATTAGCATGTGGAATGGAAAGTTCATATTAGCATAAGCTCTCTTCATTTAATTCTTTATAAGGCCTCCCTCTGGCAAACTCTCTCACACATAAGAAGTTGATTGGTTCATTAGTTGGAGTGAGCGAATGCTCTTTGCTCAAGAGTTTGGGTTTGTTAAGAAGAAGAAGAAGAAGAAGAAGACCCAAAATTATCTGCCTCTTTCTTTCTTTCTGACATATCAGATAGTCTTATGCTGAGACTATATGTGGCTGAATCCATCTTCAGCACTATGAAAATGAGAATTTTGGGGAGTTGGTTAATAAGACAGTGGCATTTAACTGACAGTACTGTCCTAAGTACCAGTCTCAGCCAAATAGGGCCCTATACCACATACGAGGAATGGTAGACCTTAGTTCAGGTTCAACCAAGTCTCTTAGCACTATAATTGTGTAATAAGAAAGGATCCCTGGTATCTGATGAGTTCAGTGCAATCCTGTCAGGCTGTCAGAATGGGCTTTCATGTTGAGGAATGTCTGGGGTTAGGGAAAGATACTTTTCTCAGTCTGATACTTCTAAATCTATGGCTTTTTCTTCTAAAAATTGAGAGTCAGACAACAAAGATATAGCTCTAGAATTGTATTATTTGTTTGGAATTGTTCTGAATTCAATAACTCCATTAAATTCCATGGAACTCTGGATTCAGCATGCAAAGGAAGCATGTACATAGTGATTTTATACTATCATGGGACAATCCCTTCCTATTTACCCTTTAATGAATATATATATATATATATATATATATATATATATATATTCCCTATTTGAAGCATCCTAGCTAATGGGACTTTTTAGTACTCCAGAGTCATGTTTTGTCACAGAATTTACACAGAACTGGAGCTATAACATTAAAAAAAGTCTTGCAGAACAGTGGTATCCATTCTTAAGTGATTGCTCTTTCTGATCAATAATAAGCCTAAGAAGAATTTATGAACTCACAAGGGACTTGGGGTTCAGCAACAGGGAATCATATGTGATATATCCCCAAGCCCCAATTTTAACCCCAAAATTTAGAAAAGGAACATAAGCCTTAAAGGAAAACAAGTGGTTTTATTCATTTTTAGGAAGACCTAGCTTTAATGATATTATAAGGTACCGTAGCTTTCTACTCACTAACAAAAAAGTTTCTGCTGAGGATACTGTATCCCAGTAAAGGACATTCTTTGTGCCATCTACTCTACAGACAAGCAGAAAAAGTCACTTGGATGCTGGAGCCTGGAGTGGTCCTTGTAAACAAATTTTCCGCACATGGTATGCTATCGGTTGGCTTTCTAACTCATTGTCCTACTATAGCAGTAACAGGAGGAGAATATGATTTAGTCTGTTGAATGGTCACAATGTATGTTATGTCTTTAACTGGAAGGCCTTCAGGTATTTCTAAGCTGGTGGGGAAAAAAAATAAGTAGTCTCCCACCACATATTGAGCAGTATGAAAATATAGCTCTGTCAGTGTTGTCCCTATACTCAAACCAAGCTAAATTTCTGCTGGTACATCAGGCTAATTGCCTGTGCCACCTTCTAGAGCATATGATGCCTTAGCACTGCAGCAGCACCTCATATTATAGTATATTTTCCTAGCTTTGCTTATATTTCTCACCCAGCCCTTCATCAGTGGTTATATCCATCCCTGGTGCATGTCACTGTTAGGTTTAAATGGGATATAGAGTCAATGTTAAAATGTTTAAATG
>CM034701.1:268945164-268957841 GCA_020142125.1 Phrynosoma platyrhinos | reverse complement strand
ATTTTAAATTTTAACCCGGATCAGGTAAGTCACTTTATTTAAGAGTGCAATAAGCTTCTCAGTTTCCCAAAAAATGATAGGAAAATGAAGATTGGTTCAAATGAAAGGGTTTTTTTTTAATTATTTAGAGAATGCAAAATGTGAATAACATTGCATAAAAAACAGTAACAACAAAAACCTTGGACTATACAATTAGATTCAAAAGGAGGAAGGGCAAGAAGATGAATTACAAAATCTTCTCCATTAAGAGGAGAACATATAATCCCAAAGGCTGACATGTGAAGAACAAACAGTTTCACAATTGTTATTGACATGTTTAATAAATAGACACCAAACACTAAATAGCATTCAATCATTTGTATATTAGTCAAAATTTTAAATTTTAAAAGGAAGTAGAGTAAAGAGAAGAAATTAAATTGCTTTAGCCTGCTGGAGTTTATTTAAAACCTTGCTGACATAAATATTTCACATCAAAACAGAAACTTTCTAGCACAGGCCATATGAGGACATCCGCACTCACCCACACACCTCCCTCCCCCCCCTTTATGGATATAAAAACAATGTTCAAGATCAGGTGCGCAATTGCCAGCAGTAATGGTACGAGATGCTGCATTGTTTGTATAAGAAATAAATCCACTCCTGCAGCTTCACCACAGCTCTGTACCATCCATACTGTGCTATACAAAGCTGGAGCTGTCCACAAAGGTGTCCAAACCCAAATGCTAAACCAGGGGTCCTTTTCTGGATTCTGGCATTGTGGATGAGGCAACAGGGGAGCCTGTTTGTCCCACAAGGAGGTAAGAAATTTCCAAGAACACCTTGTTCACAATGTCTTGCTCTGAGAATCACTGGAGTGAGGCTCTCTGGGGTACTTATTTTGAGCCTGGTTGGCTCTGGAAAGCCTCACACTGGCTGTCCAGATTCAACTAAAATGTGCACAGGTTGGCTGGGATGAAACAATTAGCTGGTGGTGCTGGCAAGGGCAATAAATTACCAGTACCTAGAAAGCATCCTTGCCTGTGGGAGCCTGTCCAGAGAACTGTATCTGTCAAACAGTTCCTTTCAGGGAAAACAAGTAGTGAGATCAACACAGTCCAAGGGTTGAAGAAGCCAAGAAGTCAAAGGTCTGAATTGCAGGAGCTTGTAGACAGGAATGCTGGCTGGGAAGCAGGCAAATTGCTTCCAGCACTAGCCCTAGGCAGATTCAGCTCTTAAATGGGCTGGCATCAGTTAGTTCTACTCAAAGATTTTCCACTGTTACTTGTCAAGCAGCCTGATTGAGCATCATTGTTCTACTCTTTGCTCTACTCTTTGCTCCTTGGACTTGGGAGCTGTGCTGCCTCCTCAGGTGTATCCTCTGCCCCATCAGCAATAGGTGAGTCCTGCCTTTCTCCATCTTCTAGCTGAGGGTGGTCTTCAACAGGGAGAGCTGCATGAGGCTGCTCTGCTCTTTGCCTGAGAGACTTCTTCAGACTTCTGTTTGGACTGCTCATCTAGGTCCAAATCTTGGCTGAGCAACCATCTGCCTTGGCTCTCCAAGTTCTGCATATCTTTTACTTTGAAGGACCAGTCCAGCTGCTTTCCATAGAGAGTGAATAGTATTGAGACCCTCCCAAAAGGAGATGAGGTGGTAAAATTTACCATCTTCATGCTCCACCATTTGAGAACGGTACCTCAATTTGCCCAATGGAAGGGCCAGGCTTGATTGCCAGAAATAGCTATGAGCTTTTGGCTTTCTTCATGGGCTTCCCAGAAGAAGATGCTTGGCTTTAGCAGGAAGCAAACAGATCTGTGACCTCACCCAACAGAGGGTTTTTTGCTATTTGAAATATGACTATTTCTTTCTGTAAACCCCACTTCTTGACTTAAATAAATGCTAAGTTGTAGAATTTATACTGTACATTTTTAGACATCTTTTGCAAACTGAACTTCCTGTAACTGTTCCACTTCCTCAGCAGCATTTGAAAGTGAAACTACTAGGAAGTCACAGGATAGCTGTTGGCTTCTGAATATGTTATGCTTTACAAAGCATCATTATAAATGCACATACTAAGTTGTCAAAATGCAGTTGAGTTTCTACTTGAAGATGTAAAAACTCTGTATAGTTTTTCCACATCAACTGGTGTTACTGAGAAAAGACGTTTATGCACACATTAAACCATTACTTAATTGTTCATAAAATCACATTTTATTGCAATTAAACCTACAGAGAGTTTTTAATTCAAAGCATCTCTGTTTATCAATTGAACATTGTGCATTCACTGTGGAGAGATTTTTGTACTATGTCCTGTCTGCTGCTGTCTAATTTACTTTTGAAATGGAGAGCAAACTGTTCTTTACTCATGAATATATTGCAGTTTCATAAATGGATCAAAGCGCACATAACTCACTGAACAGAAATCACTACTCATTATAACCGTTTATGGTTCTCTGATTTTAGTGCTGCTTGTTTTGATTCATTGACAACAACATCTATAAATATTACATATAATTTTGAGTTCAACAAACTATTATATGTCATCCTATTTGCAAAGGAATTACATTCAGTTTCTTATTATTCATACAAAGACACCTTTGTTACTGTAATGCCCCTATTTTTTTTTTTTTAAAAAAAACCTATTTGCACTAGCTCTCTTTAAAAGTTGCTAGGTGTGGATTTTGTTCTGCTTTAGTTTTGTAGCAATTAATGCTGAATTGTGATTTTGAATGGCTTTTGTTCTTTGATATTACTGGGTACATTAAAAGGCATTTTGGAAAATTGGTTGAAATTGTCAGAGCTTAGCAATAATGAAGACTTTCCTTTGAACCCTATAAGTAAAGGTTCTTCAAGGAAGACAGGTTTCAACTTCTTCAATCAGATGTCAATCTGCCTTTGTTATCCATGTCAAAGTTGCCTTCCTTATCAGAATACCTGAGATATTCTATCAGTGCACAAGGGAGGAGACTTCAGAGACAGCCATATTAGTCTAGAAGATCAGTATACAACGCAATCTTGCAACAGCTTTGAGATTGAATGAAAAATGTTGTAGCATAAGCTTTTGTAGACTTGGTCTTGCACCTGAGAAAATAGATCAAGGGTCTTTACAAACCCACCTTTTGGGGTGGCCCAGAGCCGCCCCTGGGAGCGGCAGATCAGGGCCACAGCAACCGCACACTGCAGTCCCGATCCTCCCTTTTGCCGCCCCCAAAAGAGCGGCAAAATGCTGCTCCTTTTATGGGCGGCAAAAGGCCACCCTAAGAGCTGATGCCGCAGCATTTCTGCACCCTCTTCCACTGCCCCCCCCAACTCCACCCCCAGGCCAGCCCTTTAAGCCAGTCTGCAAAGCTCCCAAATCTACAAAAGCTTATGCTACAATGTCTTTCTCTCAGTTCGTATCAAAGGTGCTACAAGATCCCTAAGCATATAAGGGAGGAGATTCACATTGACTTTCCACACATCTGATTTTCTGTGCACTAGTAACTCCTGCTCTCTGTGTAAGGTATGCAGAGGAGCAAAGGAAAGAGAAGGACACACTGAGTGTCACATAATGTGACCCAAGATTCTTGTGAAGGAATCAAAATTATTTCTTGACTAATTACTTTTAGCTTCAAATGAGAAAAACAGAAAACCTGAAAACATTTTTATCAATCTCAGATTCTATGACAGTTCAAGGAGTCTTTATTATGCACACTTAAAACACTCTGATGCATATTTATCTGAAAGCTTGTAGAAATAATTACATATTGTGAATACCATGTATGAATATAATGCTAATTATATGCCTGCATAGGTTTCCCACTGAGCAAGGATTTCAGAATGCACCTGTTAATTGCATACTATCTACTTTTAATTCATTGAGTCAAGACAGGTAGAGATACAAAGGTGCAGGAGCCTTTTTTTTTTTTTTTGGGTCACACTACTTATAGTAATAATTCAACAGCATTGCCTCTCAATGAGACCCAATGTTCAGTGCTTGAAATGAAAAAGAGCAATAGTTTTATTATACAGACTATAGCACTGAAAGTTGGCAATCATCCCTCTACATATCTATGTGCACTTTCACTACTGAACAAATCCATTTACCTGAAGTGCAGGCTTCAAATTAAATGTCTGTTCTAGTGGTGTGAGGTGGTGAGTCAGCAGGAGTGCAACACTTTCATTCAGCTGAAAGTATATCCCACAGAGGGAAATATACCGACTATGCTGTTGGCAAAATGCTGTTCATCTATTTCCATTTGAAATCCGATGGGATGAAGTGAGTTGCATGCTTTATAGGTGCCATTGGCATTGATAAGACTTAGGAGTATATATTTTCGCCAAGATCTTGAACTTGTTCTATGAAATTTATCATTATGTTCAGGAATATGGGTTGCACAGTAAGAGGTTACTGTTTCTACTCTGGCAACTTTATGGTTAATGAAGAAAATGCATGACTAGTGTCCCCAAATACATTTACATAGAAACTGGTCACATTTCTATTATTTGTACAGATTTGTGTTTCACAGGCTGCATCCACACTGCAGAATAATCCAGTCTGACAGCACTTTTACTGCCATGGCTTGATGCTATGGAATTCTGGGGACAACCCCAAACTCCCAGTCTTTCACTGAAACTCAGCCAAAATTGGCACCCAGAGGTCACTGGGAAGTAGAGCTTCAGGCCATAGGGTGGAGCTGCAAACCCCTTCTTCCTGTACAGTTCCCCATCCCTATATTAAACTCACATAGGCATGATGCTTGTTGTTTATCTCAGCAACAGTATATTTATTGAATCAATTGGTTTACACATTGTTGTTGTTGTTGTTAACTGTCCTAAGTCAACCCTCACTCATGTTGACCCTGTGTGTGAGACATCTCCAAGACCCCATGTTCTCCACAGTTCTGCTTAGGTTCTTGAAATTCAGGCCCATGATGTCACTGATTGAGTCTATCCATGTGGCATGTGGTCTTCCTATCTTTCTACTGCCCTCAACTTTTCCAAGCATTTATTGTCTTTTCTAATGAGTTGTGCCTTCTTATGATGTGGCCAAAGTATGACAGCCTCAATTTGCCTTTATCTTCTCAAGGACCCATTTCTTTGTCTTTTTGGATTTTCACAGTATCCTCAGCACTCTACTCAAGCACCATATTTCAAATGAGCTGATTTTCTTTCTATTGGCTCCTTCACTGTCCAGCTTTCACATCTGTGCATGGTGACAGGGAATATAGTGGTCTGGATGATTCTAACTTTAGTGCTGAGCTGTATATCTTTACTATTTGGGTGTTGTTGTTTTTTAAATAGCTACATTTCCCATCCCTAGTCTTCTTCTGATTTCTTGACTGCAGTCTCATTCTAATCAATGTTTATTTTAAGGTACAGGAACTCTTTATCTCTATTTCATAATTTTCTAGTTTGAATTTATGTATTGACTCACTGTTCAACAATTGATTTGGTGTGTCTACTCATAAATGGAGAAATAGTGTTTAGCTATTTAGATGGAATAATAATAATAATAATAATAATAATAATAATAATAATAATAATAATAATAATAATAATAATCCACATGTATGTTACATGATGGAAAGAGTTAGCAATGAAGGTCCAGAACAGATGGGCATGAAAGAACAGATTTCTGACTAAATTGCATTTGGATAAATGTTCAAAGACTGGGTAATCTCACACTGCTAGGTAATAGATACCTGCATCATTCCTACCTGTAAAGTAGTCCTGTGGAGTAGATCAGTATTTACTACTGAATTATTACATAGTAAATTTAAATTATTATTGACTTTATTACACAATGAACCTATCGGCATCCCCCACAGTCCTGCTGGCAATCCTGTGAACACAGAGTTCATGAACACAGTTTTCATACTATCATACAGAGGTGTTTTCACCTCAGCATTAGTACCCTATATTGAACTTTACAAATACAGTTGTGCTTTCATACTATTACATGCTCAATAGTTCAAAGGATTTTACTACCAAATTAAGTTTTAACTACAGAAATCATATTCAAGGTTCAGCCAAATCAAAACATAAGCTTGTCTTTTGTTTAAAATAAGTTAATGAAATAACTTCACTTTGTTAAGTACAGTTATGGAGGCAACAACCAAAAAAAATTATTCAACCTCTGTTTAGTCACTTTTCAGGAGAATATGCATGATGATAAAACTTATTTACAGCTACCTGCCTACCTTTACACAACCATTATTGCTGGAGCAGCTTAAATAACTTTTCCTAGACTAAGCATAATGGGTGTGCAGAAATTTATCTTTGTTTTTCCAAGTCTTTTTTAGTTGCTCAAAGCAATTGTTGAGACTTAGTATGTAAGGCAAGAAAAGTGGAGGACTTAATAGTTTTGTCAGTCTTAACTCCTACCCACCAAGAATGATGGCTGCAATTAAATGGTACATATTCCTCAGAATTGCTTTCAAAGTACAGAGAATGGCTGTTGAAGAGTAATCGAGGTCAAATCTATCAGGATCTTACTTCTGTGGAGTCCAGAACTGAGTTAATTAAGTTGACAACTTTGCATTGTGGGCATTTGACTGCTACAGATCCCAATGACTTCAATGAGGTTTTCTTCACCAGAAGGCTGCTTCAAGTATGAGGCTTCACTTATTGCATTTAGAGCAGTTAACCCATATTAAACCTCTAAGGAAGATATTATTCTGGACCATGGGTGAATCTCGTGAAATTAAATTAAATTTTATTATGAAAAGTACTGCACTCCATCTAAAGAAGATACTTCTTCATATTCTCTCTCTCTCTCTCTCTCTCTCTCCCTCTCTCTCTCCCCCCACCCATGGATGTGAGTGTCTGGTGTAGGCTGAAGGTAGTCCATATTATCTAAAAGAACTCAAGGGTATATTTGAGATGAGTCTTCTGAAATAGTGCTCACACTCTAAAATAAAAATGATGGATTGATGGATGTTGCTGAATAGGCAGTTCCAGTGTGTTTGAAAACACTTCTTTCTCCCTCATTGGGGCAGTAATTAACAGCACCTTGTATGTGTTTAATTATAACTACATGTTATATAATTCAAATATATAGCCATGTTAGTCTGTAGAATCAGTATGTAGAGAGATCTTGTAGCAGCTTTGAGACTTAGGGGGGAAGCAGACGGTGCTTTGCGCCATCTTGGAGGCAAGGAAGGGGAGGGGCAGCCTCACGCTGGGTGCCCCAACCCTTTCTGAACACGTCATCGGAGCATCCGCACATGCTGTGGTGGAAGAGACACCGAAGGTGCACCCAACGCCTCTTGCGGTGCACCTTTGGCACCTTGCGGAAGGAGCGCTATTTTAGCGCTCCTTCCAGGGCCTGAGAAGCTGCGATTAGGGCCGAGGAGTGCGGCTACCTTAGCCCCAATCCACAGCTTCTTGGGGCAGCCCACGGCTGCCCGTCTGCTTAGGCTCTAACAAATAAAGACGTTAGTACTAAATGCATCTGACAAAGTAGCTCATGCTGCCAACTTTTTTATTTCAATTTGTCTCAAAGGAGCTACAGGATCTCTCTACATATATGTTATATAGACAGCACTAGAGGGTTACCAAGTGCATGCAGCAGGCCCAGTCCTGACAGTCCAGAACCAAGCCTTCTTGATTATAGCAACATTTAGTGATGCATACACAAATGGGACATAATTGATATAACATTAATAAGGTAACCCAAACACTTAGTAGAAAGAAACCGTTGTTCCTTATGAGAGTCATCTCCAAACTCTGCTCTCTAGAAGTGCGACACTACAGCTTCTACTCTAGGTAGTAGGCTATTGGTCATGTTGATTGGATGGTGGACTAAATTGTGTAACACATCCAGAAGTCACAGTTTAGAGAAGGATGCACATTCATGCCTATTGCATAAAGCAGGATAATAACATTTTTGGCTAGGGATTACCACATGATGTCAGCCATTTCCCAGTGGGATACTGTTTCAAAAGCATTTTCATTAACACAAAAACTCTTGTAATGAGGTCCTGAGGGAGAAAACAGTTTTGTTGAGCAAAGAAATCCAATATTTAAAATATGTAATTGAAGAGGTCCGCAAGGCCAAGTGTAAAAAGAGTCCAGAGTAGATGTTACATGTATGTATATAAAAACTTAGTGCAAACTGCTGTGTATTGTTACTAAATAAATTATTTTCTTTTGTGTGTGTGGCCTCAGAGGCAGAGAAAGGCAGGCCAGCTCCATCAGGCCTAGGCAGAAAAAAAAGAAGGCCCTCCCTCCCTCCATCCACCATCATCTGGCGTCAGAGGGAGAGAAGGGCAAACCAGCTTCACCAGGCCTAGCCACACTAAGAAAACGGGCCCTCCCTCTAGTCCATCTGCCATGGTCCAGGCTGTCAGTATATCTTTGCCCCAGGCTGTGTAAAATGTCTCAGGTGCATGCATGGGTTAAAGAGGAAATGCTGACTCAGAGGAAGCTGATGAAACTTCAGCAGGTAGTTGTGCCATGACAGTCCAAAATTGCACAGTCACTGTAGACACATGACAGGAAGATGATGAAACACTAGCAGGGGGTTGAATCAGAATCCTAGCTAGAGTTTGTGTATATAAGGAGAAATGCTCCAGTGTACCATGTGGTGGTGTGGATGTCAGTTGGTGGTGGAGCAGTGTGTCAACTGGTTTGTGTAAATATTGCTGTATCGTGCTTGTAAATACTTTGCTGCAACTAAGATTAAAAAGCCTCTTCAGAAAAACCCAGCAGTCGTGAGGGACTTTCCAGACTTGGCAGTGGCATCTGCTTCCTAACTGACAGCCTTCAGCATATGGACTCAATTTTCCCTCTTTGTTAACATCCACCATCATCCAGCTCAGAGGGAGAGAAGGGCAGGCCAGCTTCATCAAAAGAAGAAGGGCCCTTCCTCCAGTCCATCTGACATGGTCCAGGCCTCAGAGGAAGAGATGATCTGTTGGACTCCCCCCTCCCCATTGCCATTCCCTTCTCCTTTTGTGTCTTGCCTTTTTTAGATTGTAAGCATGAGGGCAGGGAAATGTCTAATTAACAATTTGTAAGCCACTCTGAGAGCCTTTTGGCTGAAGAGCGGGATATAAATACTCCAAATAAATAAATAATGACCTACTTTCCTGCTACTGTTGTGCTTTAGCTGCTGGCTTTCATCTGCCAGTGATTAATCTAGTCTATCCTAAATCAGGAAGCTGCTACCCCCAAGAAAAAAGAGGCCTTTCTAAACATAAGACTGTTTTCATTTTATTTGATATTGAATTTCTATATTGGGGTGGGGGGGGTCATCTGTATGCATGTGTGCCAAACTAGGAAAAGGGGTGGGGATAATGTCTCGGAGGAAGTAGTGGGTAGACAGTCCCAAAAGCTGTGTGTGATAAGCTGTTAGAGTGAATGAAACTTGCAATGCTGGAAACTGTTCCTAAAATACAATAGAGAAGACAGCAATCACACCTGCATAGTGTTTTTGAAAACAGTGCTATTCTAGTAGGAAAATAGCCTTATGTGAAGTCCTAAAATGAAACTTCTGCAGAACTTTGTATATGTTGATGTTCAGTTTCTGTGGACTCTTGCTTCTTCTTAATGTTTTGTTCTCATAGCTATAATGTTAACAGTATAAAATATATAAAGCAAAATCATGACACTATAGAACTGATATCAGTCATTATTAACTTGAAATGTTACATCCAAAAATCATTACAATTAAATGCCAGTTTTCCAGCACATAAATAAACATACTGTACATGTATAGTCTTATTGTCTGCCACATCCCAAGTTAGTTTTGTCTTCAAAGCTATATCCTAAGAAATTTTCCATTGCTAATAATAAGGAATGTTTCATATTAATCTTTTTGACTGTCTTTGGGGTTTAGGAGGTAATCAATTCAATTGTTAATAAGTTTGTTACATCCCCATTCCCAGTTACTGGCTGTTCAAAATTTATGTTCAAAATTTACTAGCACAGGTAATAGATTACTTAGATAATAGATCATCAGTCTTCCATTATATTTCTCCTTTCATATCTTTGTGGACATCTGGCACACACACCACATAGAAAAGCCTCCACGGGAGCTCTGTTCTATCCAGCCACAATGTTGTATGCAGTTAGGTGAGAGGACCTCATTTGAATCAAGGATTCTTAGAAGATATATGACTTCAAAACAAGTAAGCTCTGGTTTCAAAACCAGTAAGCTCATACCTGCTCACACACTTGGGTGGCAGTACTTCTATGGAGTGGAAATCCCCATAGACCACATGTGATTCCCCCACCTACCCATTTTTGTAGCCTTTATTCTTCATGTTAACAGTATAAGATGTATAAAGCAAAATCATGACACTATAGAACTGATATATCAGTCATTAAAATTGTCTGGAAATGATCAACCATATCCAGTCTTCCAAGTCCTGTCAACATTAGATTGAAATGTTTTTCCAAAAAAAAAATGTCTTTATGAACTTCTGAGCTTGCTTGAGCTACTGTAACATAGAACTGAAACCTAAGGACTTTATTGCATGCAGCTTTTAAACCACAATAAAAGTTTGGAAAAAAGTTCATTTCCTGAAGGGAAATAACATCTGACATGTTATCTTGAGTCAAATAAACCTATTTAATCAATTGGGAATGTGATAATGCAACACTTATGGTGATTCACTCTTATGTAAAGTCTATTCCTTCACTGTCTACACTAGCTGTAACTAACAATTGGATCAAGACCTCTGGCTGCAGATTTATGGGGAGCATCTATTGAAAGTGTGCAGCAAAACCTACGCTTCACTACATTATCAAGAAAATGTCAAAATGTTCCATATTAGCAGTAGCTTTATGTGTCTTACATTTCTGCCTGCTATACAACTGTGCACAAGGGATTTAGGCATACATTATCAGAAGAGTAATTTAATGTCAGAAAGCTGCTGTGTTCTTACTTTAAAAAGGAAGCCAATTGGTTGCTAGGCAATACATTACCACCCATAAGGAACACTTTATCTCTTTAAAAACACTTCAGTTATACCATTTTCCATGTTGTCTGAGGAAATATGGTGTACGTATTATTGAAAAGGTAATGTCCTACGGGAGTGAATCACAATTAAAACTAGCACTTGCAAAAATTACTTTTGGACTTCAGTAAAGTAACTTTTACAAGATTTGTAGTATTCATTACAGCAGTCAGAGCAATGGCTTTTTTAAAAAAGTTTTAATCAGATTATTTACAACATTATTACAAAAAGAGGAGGGTAAAGAAAGAAAAAAAGAGAGGAAAGTGGGATATACATAGGGTACGAGCATGAGTTAAGTACTGATATGTTTTCCAAAACATATTCTCTTGAAGTTGACATCTGTACAGTACACATTCATGAGTAGCTAAAGCAGTGAGAGTGTCTGACCACTGACAATGACTACCAGTCTTTCCAGCTTTTTAAATACAGTTGGCCCTTTGTAGCCATGGATGCAGCCCTCTATGGCCTGAAGACAATTCCAAAAAGCAAACCTTTATTTTATCATTTTATATAAAGAACACCATTTTACTATGCCATTGTATATAATGGGCCTAGACTAGAGCATCCCCAGATTTTGGTACCCACAGGAGAGCAGGGTGCTTGTGTACATATGCCAATATAAAAATGATTTGTAATACATCTGAATAAAATGGATTGACCACTGAACATGTCCACATGTATGAAACTGTCAAGCATTCTATTATATTGCCAGCATTTAACTGAAATAGACAACTTTCTAAATAGGTGTGATGGTATCCAAAACACCATTTTTTACTAAACCAAATGTAGTTTTATAGCTAAAAAAATTAGAGATTGAGATTAGGTCAGTTTTCCATTGTTTGATTTGTACAGGCCAATCTAACTCTGCATTTCCATTCAAGTTGAATTTCAATTCAGTTCAATCTAATACTTTCCAACAAACATTTATAAACTAGATTTGTTAATTTCAGTTTCTCTGAGGATACATTAATCCTTCCAGCAGAGCACTTCCAGACTGTTACATAGTGCATAAAACAGGTCCTTTGCTATGACCCCTATATTTATCTCCCTCATCTTCTACTCATGCTCAAATTTCTCTCTCCTACATGTGAACACTGCTAGTAGTAGGGAGACCACCAGTAAAAATAGACTGTGCAGGGCAAGGTGACGTGTGCACTTCATGACATTGTATAATTCTTGCAAAAGTATATCGTGGTTAAAATTGTTTGTAGGTTATTGTTTTCTAAACTCAAAAAGTTGAAAATTGGCCTTCTACTTGAAGGAGGGGTGGGAACTCCATGTCCATCCAGATTCAATGTTTGCTATCTGAAACCCTTTTAAAACATAAAATGAGGTAGTACTGTCCTCTGAGGGTCAAGTGATTGAGAATTCCACTGTAGAAAAGACACAGGGAACTGTCTTTGTCACTCAGTAAGGTGATGGTCAGGTGTAAAACTGAATAGGTATTGAAAACATATATTAGTTTATGCTTAGTCTCTTGAATGTATAATTGTTCATTTGTGATCTCCATTTTACATAGGGTATTAAAAGCTAATCACATGCTTAGGATACATCCCACAAATCTAGAACATCAGCCCTTATATATGTGTGATATGCCAAATACATACACACTTTTGCAATACTATTCCTGAAATCATGAAAGAGAAGGATAAATGGCATCTTTGTGGGGCAAATTCTAAGAGCTTTCTGGCTCTGGTCTTCTAAATGGGGAGGGGGATACCTCTCTCTCTCTCTCTCTCTCTCTCTCTCTCTCT
>CM034701.1:268917557-268932860 GCA_020142125.1 Phrynosoma platyrhinos | reverse complement strand
CTGCAAAGGCCCTAACTAAAATAAAGGCGATAGCATGTGCTTTTGTAGACTTAAGCCTATTTCCTTAGAAGCATGTAGTAGGCTCAAGTCTACAAAAGCTCATGCTACCAACTTCTCTCTTTCAGCTAGTCTCAAAGGTGCTACAAGATCCCTTTGCACATTGTTTCAATGTTCACATCATGTCAAACATGGTATGTTTTCAGTGTCTTTGGGGTGGGGGTGGGGAATGTCATTTGCACATTTTGTTGTAAGCAACATGAAATTATGTATTTGCATTTATGATTCCCTTCTTCATTGATGCACAGATAATTTAAGAAGATAAGAACATGACTGGATGATAATTCTGGCTATCTATAACTGATTACTAGAAAACTGGGCCAAAACTAACACAATGAACTTCAACAGGGAGAAATGTAAGGTACTGCACTTATGGAGAAAAAATGAATGCATAGATATAGGATGGGGGACATCTGGCTTAACAACAGTACATGTGAAAGGGATCTAAGAGTTGAACTACAAGTTGAACATGAGTCAAGAGTGTGATGCAGCAGCTAAAAGGGCCAATGTGAAGTTCTGTTGTGCATCAATAGAAGTATAGTGTCTAGATGGAGGGAAGTAATAGTGCCACTCTATTCTGCTTTGGTTAGCCCTGGAATCTGTGTCTAGTTCTGAGCACCACAATTCAAAAAGGATGCTGAAAAGCTGGAGTGTGTCCAGAGGAGGGCAACCAAAATGATGAAGTGTCTGGAAACCATGCTCTTCAAGGATAGACTTAGAGAGCTGGGTATGTTTAGCCTGAAGAAGAGTCAGTTAACAGCTGATATGATAGCCCTGTTGAAGTATTTGAAGAGGATAGATTGTCATATTGAGGATAGATCAAGCTTGTTTTCTGCTGCTCTAGAGAACAGGACCCAGATCAATGGATGGAAGTTACAGGAAAAGAGATTCCACCTAAACGTTAGGATGAACTTCCTGACAGTAACAGCTGTTGGACAGTGGAACACATTCTATTGGAGAGTAGTGAAGTCTCCTTCTTTGGAAGTCTTTAAACAGAGTCTGGATGGCCATCTGTCAGGGATGCTTTGTTTGTGAGTTCCTGCATGACCGGGGGGGTTGGTCTGGATGGCCCTTGTGGTTTCTTCAACTCTATGATTCTATGATTATTGTTGCTAACTGACTTCAACTTAGTTTTGACATATGGCAACTGTATGAATGAGAGACCTCCAAGAGTTCGAGACATCAACTGTTCAGGTCCAGTGTACTCAGAACCATGGCTTCCTTGATTCCTCAGTCAGTCCATCTGCAGCGTGGTCTTCCTCTTTTTCTAACAACTATATGTAACAATATATATTTGTGTGGCTCTGAATATCAGGTACTGGAGAGCATGCATACCATTTGTTCATCCCTGCACTGCTTGTGGTCTCCCATTGGCATCTGATTGGTTCTACACATTATAGTCAAAGCTGTGTGACAATTTTCCTTTTTCTATTTTTAAATGAGAAACCAGATATTGTTGTTTGCTGTTTTGGGCACTTTGACCTTTCATCTCCTAAACATCTTTTGGCCATATGTTTTTTAAATAGTTTTAAATTAATGTTTTAAAGTGTTTTGTTGTCCAATGCTTTTTAAAGTTTTCTTTTACAGATAGTTTTGGCTATTTTGTTTTAATTTACAGTATTAGCCGCTTTGGATCACATATAGAAGAAAAACAGGGTATAAATCAAATAAATAAATAAATAAATTGGAATCGCTTCCTTTTGCACAGAGCATGATGACATTCATATCCTGCTTGTGAGCATCTGTCATAGTAACATAATAGCATGGTTACTACATGTTCCATATGCTTTCCATTTGAGCCAGCAGGGCTCTGCAGAAATGGAAAAAGAGTAACCTTGGGCCCACATATAGTCCTCAAGATTTGAGTTTACAAATTCTCCCTTACCTCCCACAGACTGCCATTTTCCTGTTGTTTGGGGGGGGGGTTAAACCAAAAAAGTTTAATTGCCTTTCCTATAAGTTTCAAGAACCAGAAAATCACCTTTTCAATAGATTGCAGGGCTCCCCTGTACTGGCATTCTTTTTTAAAAGCTTGTTTGTTCAAAAGTCAAAGTGGAAATCCACTTTTGTTTTTGGGGTTTGTTTTGTTTTTCAATCAAGGCAGCCTGTGGAGTTTCAGGAATAGAGGACTGGCTGCTAAACTCATTAAAGTTGCCCACTCCCGCTGTACTGCATTGTTATCCAGCAGCTGACAAAGAGATGTAAAAAATAAAATGCAGGGAGGAGAATACCTACAGTTTAGAAAAGTCAAGCACAAATGATCTCAAATAATTCAGCAGAACCAGACATGCTTTGGGATACTTTGGGATACAAGATACTTTCCTGCTGCAGGCAAAGATGGCACCCCTGCCTTTCCACATGTAGAAACTGACTGGACATAAGCATTGGCAAAGGGTTAGTGTATTCCACTGGATGTGAGTCAGAGATTGGGAAAGCTATTTCCTTAAACCACAAGAATTGCCCAGACAGCTTGACCAAGCACTGATCAGAGAACAGTGTGCTAGCTCATCTCATGTGGTACACATAGCTCTCTCACCACTGCTCACTTTCACCAAATGTCTGCTGCCTGAGGTTGCTGCCTCACTCTACCTAATGATAGTGCTGACACTAATCTATTTTATTACTGAAATCATATCAGTGAGAGAGGGCAACTCATTTCAGTCTTCTTGTGACAATGTTTTGTTTCTAAATGCTACAAAGCATTCCCTTCTCATTATGGGGGTGTTCATACAAGCAGCAAACCACCAGCCCTTACACACACATACCAGCAACAAGATGGACAGCAACACTGCAGTGCTTAATTCTGCAGGCTAAACACATCATCTGTCTCCCAGAAGAGCTATGTTTGATTTCTGACTTGGCATAGTAATCAATGAAGAACTAATATAATGGCCAAGATTCTATTTAATAGTATAACTATAGAGTTTATCACACGGAGGAAATCCCGTGCGAAAATGGGGCTTTAAATTAGGGGGGGGAATGCAAAAGCTGTCATGATTTCACACGACGTCGCTATTAAATTGATGTTAAAAGAGGGTTAATCCAAACGAAAACCCCTCATTTACGCTTCTTTTTACTTTCAGAAAAACCCGAAAGTAAAAATGAGGGGTTTTCGTTCTGATTAACCTCCCTGTTAACAGCGCTTTCACTTTTCACATAGGGCAGAATGAGAGAAATCCCGCTCATTAAAAGCTTCTGCTTTTGTTGGGTTTTTTTTTTTTCCATTTTAAAGAGCGATTTTGCATGAGGCTCCCCATGTGTTAAACTCCTATGTTGGCATTAGATGGGAAGAATATTTTAGAGAATAGACCCGAAGTAATGGATTCAAACTACAGAAAAAGAGATTCTGCCTCAACATTAGGAAGAACTTCCTGACAGTAAGAGCTGATCAACAGTGGAATACGCTCCCTAGGAGAGTGGAGGAGTTTCCTTCTTTGGAGGCCTTTAAACAGAGGCTAGATGACCATCTTTTGGGGGTGCTTTGATTCTGCATTCCTGCATGGCAGGGGGTTGGACTGGATGGCCCTTGTGGTCTCTTCCAACTCTGTGATTCTGTGGGGAAGTAGCGCGGGCATAGCAGAGGAAAAGGGGCACCAATGCTGTAACAATGGTGAGGTGATCATTGCAGCAAAGGACACCACCATCAGCGGCCTTTCTGCACTATACAATTCTAGCATTACAGTTCCAGTTTAACATCCATTGCTGCATCCTATGGAAACCTAGAGTTTGTAATTTAGTGAGGCACTAAAGCTCTCTGCCTGAAAATTCTAAGTACCCCTTCCTAAACTGCAAATCCCAGGATTACATTTGATAGAACAATGGCAGTTAAAGTGGAGTATTATAATTGTGTACTATGAAAGGGCCCCCAGAGATCAGGACATGAATAGCAATAGCAAGTACATTTCTATATCACTTATCAATGAACTAGCACTCCCTAAGTGGTTTACAATGTGTAAGCCAATTGCCCCCAGCAAGCTATGTACTCATGAAGCAGATATCCCCCCCCCCTCGAACAAGAGATGAGGTTGCCCTGTCAGTTCCTGAAAGGTATGGCACCTTGCACTCAGCTTTGTTTCCTGGAGTAGATGGTTTCTGCTGCTATCCCCTTGCCTCCACTACATCTCAGTCAAAAAATTGATGAAAGTGATCCTTATAGCTTAAGGTTCATGTTCCCCAGTTCTTTTCATGGCAAGAGTCAAGCTGCTGGTCTGTGTAGCTCCTTGTTGTCCAGATCACCAGGCAGCTGGTTCTTTTGGACTTCAGGAAGAGTTTCTCCTTATTGGAAGATATTCAAAACTAAACACATAAATCATGTGTTCCATTACTAAGCAACTGGCTCTTTCTTCAATTGTTCATTTCCCATTGAAGAAGCATGAATTCTGCATAGTAGCAGCTGGTGAAACTGCTCTCGGTTTTAGTTTGAACTTTAAATGAGATATCGAAGGTGCAAGACTTTTTTGGAGGTATGGCTCTTTGAGAGGATCTTTAAAATCTGGGCTAAATCCCAGAGCGAATTTACTACTCCATTGACAATGGAGCTGCCCTGACTCACTCTCTCAGACCTTCCATTTTTAAAAGTACTTTACAGTGTTCTAGTAAGCAAATTCAGATGTCTCATAGAAAGTTCCATCTTAAATTCTAAACAGAAACATCTGACAGTTCCTGTTACCTATTTTATTTTTTCCATTTGCCAGGTTGTAGATCAGAGACTGGAACTGCTTCAGATTGTTTGAGCACTTGTTTCCAACTGTTCTTATTTCAGCCCATTATGAAAGAGTTTACACTCATTTCCATGGAGAAAGAATATGACAACTGTATGGCTGCCGCTGTTACTGAACCTGATCTTGCTTTCATAACAAAAAGAAATGGAGGAATTACACTTTTTCTAATGGAGGGGGAGAGGGAATAAAAAAGAGAGAAAGATAGACTGAGAGAATAAAAGACAGAGGGAGAGAGAAATAATCACTTTAGTTCCAGCCTCTTAAATGGAAGAAAAGAAGGTTGCCACATTCCCAGTGGTCCTTGTACTCTAGAGATATAACACAAATATGATGCTAAGCGTAATCACAAGCTTTTTTCAGCAAAAAGGAAAATGCATCTGCCTCTCCAATACAGGCTTTCAAACTCCTGTCAAATAGATAAAACTGTTAAAAGTTGTTTCTGCCTCTCTCAATCATGGCAGAATCCTTACAGATTTACAGTTTAGAGAGTTTTTTAAAAACCCACTGTTTTATAAACACTGCTCCATAATATTAAATTCCATTACTCATTTTGGCAGAAGCTAATCAAAATGAACTTCCCAGATTATTTAGGGAAAGAGGGGAAAATGTACTGAACAGTTGGTCCACAAGAGACTTTGCATGACAGGCCTTTATCCCAGTTTGTTATTGATGTGTGCCTTCAAGTCATTCCTGACTTATGGTGACCCTAATGTGACCCTATCATGCAATTTTCATGGCAAAATGTTCAGAGGACATTTCATGTTCAGAGGAAATTTGTTATTGCCTTCACTTGAGGTTGAGAGCATGTGACTTTCCCAAGGTCACCCGGTAGATTTCATAGCAGAGCAGAGAATCAAACCCTGGTCTCCAGACTCATAGTCCAACATGAAAACCACTATGCCATTCTCAAAAGGACAGAGAAGAGGCAACGAGTGCATGCCTCTTCATCTGTCCTTTAGGCCAAGTTGTATGGTATAGGTAGGCAATTATTGACCTCCCACCAACCAGCGTGGTCAGTGATTATTAATTATGGCAGCTATAATACAATAACACCTTCTCAAGGTTCTCAAGCATGCATAGGTTATGGTATATCCCATGTTCAGGCCATCTGGCACTTAGCATTTCTCTTTCTATCTAGTAGTCTACCTTTAAGTATTCTTGACTAAAGATTGATATAGAAGGGACATTTATGCTTTCTTTTCAATGTTAGTTTTTTTTTCCCCCAAACTCTCTTTAAAAGGACTTTCAGGCTCTGTATAAAGGTCCAGTAAGCATCCCTATTTTTTTGTTCATTTAGACATAATGCAGGATATTGTGATTATTTGTTACATAAACCCATGCATATCAGATGTAGAAGTGATATTAGTCTTGTTTTCAAAAAGGAAAGCACCTCCTATGTTCTATAGTGCCAAAGTTCATTATAAATTGTGACAATCAAAATGAGTTTGAAGTGTGAAACAAGGCCTATGATTTCAAAATCAGTTACTGTTTTTCTGGAATACCTTTGATCATACGTTCACCTCTATGAATTTATTCCCCTTTGATTTCTCTTCCCCCCCCCCCATACGCACTCTCTCTCTCTCTCTCCCTCTCTGGTTCTTTCCTAGCTAGTTTTCAGTGGTGGGTGGGTGGAGGCTGCAATAATTTCACCATTATTTTGTTAATATGTTTTCAATGCAAATGCATTATGTTTTAGTATTAATTTTCTACCTAGCTTCTTATCAAAATTTACATTTACATGTTGAATGCAAATTCTTTGTGCTTATATCCTGAGGTGGTTCACCTACTAAGAAAGAACTAAGAATTAAATTTATTTCACTTCCTTTTTAAAGAATGTTTCAAAATTCAGAAAATTTAAACTTTGGGATGGATCGAATCTGAGATTTCAAAAATTCAACAGTAGAAGAAACTGAAACAAACAGATTAGTCTATCCAAGCCGAAATATTTAAAGTATGTAACTAGGAAATGATTGTATATGACTGTGAAAAAACAGAATGGTTTCCAGTTGGCAAGATGGTCAGGCAAGGTTGCATTTTATCATCCTATCTGGTTAACAGATATACTGACCATGTCATACATAAAACAGCATTAGACATTGAGAAAGGAAGCATGAAAATTAGAGGCAGGAACATCAGTTTAAAACAGGGGTAGGCAACCTTTCCCCTTTAAGGGCCAAGGGACTTCAGCTCCAGAAGCCTCAGCCATGTTGGCCAATATTCCCATGTTGGTCAATAGCTCCTGGGATTCTGGGAGCTGAAGTCCCTCGGCCCTTAAAGGGGAAAGGTTGCCTACCCCTGGTTTAAAATATGCAGATTCCACCATATCACTAGCAGAAAGTGGTATGCAATGGCTCAAATGGTTAAGACGCTGACTGTTGATTGCAAGATCAGCAGGTTAGCAGTTTGAGGCCCAGGTGCTGCATGATGGGGTGACCTCTTGTCACTAGTCCCAGCTTCTGCCAGCCTAGCAGTTCAAAAGCGTGCAAATGCAAGTAGATAAATAGGTACCACTTTGCTGGGAAGGTGAACAGCATTCTGTGCAGTCATGCTGGCCACATGATCACAGAGTAGTCTCTGACAATGCTGGTTCTTTGGCTTAGTAACAGAGATGAGTACTGCCCTCTATGGTCAGACACAACTTGACAACCTTGTCAAAGGGGAATACCTTTTTACCTTTACTACAGAAAATAGCAAAGACTTGGAAGGATTATTGAAGAAAGTCAAGGAACAAAGTGCAAAGGCACATTTACAGCTGAGAATTAAGAAGGCAAAAAGAGTAACCACAGATGGTTTACATAACTTAAAAGAAGATTATGAAGACATTGAAATATATGTTCCATACTTTGACTCACCACATTACCACACTACCCTCTTATAGTGTTGCTATTCCACTTATATTGCTCTTTCTGCCTCCAGTTGCATTCTGAGGTTTGTAGTTCAGTAAGGCCTAACAGCTCCCTGGCTGAGAATTATAAATGCACCTCCTTTAACTGCAAATCTCAGAATGCAACAGGGGTCAGCTAGAGCAGTTAAAGTGGAATAGCAGTGCTATGAGAGTGTAGTGTAGTAATCTAGTCGGCTAGAGGAGTTAAAGTGGAATAGCAGTACTATAAGAGTGTAGTGCAGTAATCTATCTCAGAATGGAGACTGCAGTCCAGAAATCAGAAGAAGGCTAGGACTTGGAAGGGCAGCCATGAAGAACCTAGACAAGATCCTGAAGTATAAAGATATATAATTGAATACTGAAGTTAGAATGGTCTGTACCATCATATTTCCAGTTTCTATGTATGGTTTGTGAAATCTTGGGAGTGAAGAAAACTGACAGGGGGAAAATCAACTCATTTAAAAATAATGGCACTGGATAAGAGTTCTATGGATACTGTGGACTGCTAAAAAGACAAATAAATAGATTTATCCAGACCAAATAAGGCCTCAACTCTCTCTAGAAATCAAGATGACTAAACTGAGACTGTCATACTTTAAATGTATGATGAGAGGACATGACTCACTAGAAAAGACAATAATGCTTGGTAGGGAAGAAGGTAGTAGGAAAAGAGGAAGTCCACATTCCAGATGGATAGACTTGAAAGCTTATTGCGCACCCAAAAAAGCCGGCTTACCTTTTTCAGCTTCAATCTTCTTCCTGAATACACGTGTATCATGCGTAGGTCACCACCAATTTTGTCATGATGCCTTTGGCCAAATCCAATCCAGGTCAAATAAGTACTGAAGCCACGTTCAGCTGGCAAATTTTCAAAGTTGGAAGCTTCCGTTTTCTAAAATTTTCAGGCTGAATGTGGCTTCAACCCTCATCTGACCTGGGCTGGATTTGGTTGGTGGCATCATGGCAGAATCAATGGCGACTTGTATATATGATAACATCTGGTTGTATCCCAGAAGAAGATTGAAGCCAAAAAAGGTAAGCCAGCTTTTTTGGATGTGCTATAAGATCCTTAATCAAGGAAGCCAGGGCCCTGAGTCTACAAAGCCTGAGCAGGGCTGATGACGATAGGGTGCCTTGAAGGGTTCTCATTCATGGGAGTCACTAAAAGTTGGGGTTGGCTTGACAGCTATTAACAACACGAAATGACTCCTCGTGTATTCAAGCCATGCTAATGCCGGCTATCAGGTGGCAGCAGCACCTCACACTTACAATCAACCACAGTCAATGGACAGTAGAGGCACTCTGGAATGCACAGGGGGGAAGCTGATGGGGGTCTGGGGATGGACAGTGGGCAACGGCCCCACTGGATGTTCATTTCCCTCTGAGATGTCACCCGGTGTGGTCTGCACTCCGTAGTGATGCTCTTGTCCACAGTCACAACACAACTGCTAAATCCCAATAAGAGGTTCAGCACCTTGGAAAGGATTCACTGTTCCCACTGAAAAGCATTCACTTTTCCTACCAGCCATCACTACACAAATCTCAGCAGTGGCTTATAAGGATACAGGAAAGACCTGCTGTCAATCATTGGTGCACAAAACTTATTTCAAAGTTAGAAGACCCCCATTTCATTTGGAATTACATTGACTGTATAAAACTTGCATTGGTTCCAGCTCTATTGGGAATCAGAGGGTACCTGCAAGAGTATAAAAGGAAGAAAAAAACAGACAAAAGAGGATTTCCTGGTGGGGAGAATTCAATGAATGTTACACAGCTAGCAATTTCAAAGAGGACTTTGAAAAAGAAAAGGACTCTCATGGATCCCTTTATTATGTTGGTTAGGGATCAGGGTCAAATTCTGACCTACACATGTCAAAGGTAAATGAAAGTAATATTGTGTACTTATGCCCTGCCAAATGCTATGTAGTACATACTTATAATAAGGGGCATGAACTTGCAGTCTCAATTAGAGTACCCAACTAATTGCCTTTAGCTCACATTATCCCCAGGGTAAGAATCTATTAGAACTGACCACAAATAAAACTGTTTTAATTAGCTATTTACAATCCTGTTCACATGGTTAGGTTACTAATCTGAGAATGCTCATACACATTCTACATACTTCTATCCCCTTTAAAAGATAGGACCCAGCTCTTAAATGATCTTATACATTATGATTTGCATCATAACTCATTAGAATTTTGATTTTCCATATAACATGAACCCTTTTCCCTTAGGGGCAGGGAGTAACTCGGTATCCTGGACTGCAGCTCTGCTCCTCCAAATCAGGCAGTTTTATACACATTTGCTTGAGAGTATAATCCAGGGGTAGGCAACCTTTCCCCTTTAAGGGCTGAGGGACTTCAGCTCCCAGAAGCCTCAGCCATGTTGGCCAATAGCTCCTGGGATTCTGGGACCTGGGGTCCCTCAGCCCTTAAAGGGGAAAGGTTGCCTACCCCTGGTATAATCCAAGGAGCTGAGGGACACAGAAATTCTGACCCAACATATAGGCCTAAATCAGAGGTGGGCAACTCTGACAGATCTGGAGACTGGTTTTCTGCCATCAGGACCTTCCAAGGGACACAAAGACTATCAAAAAATATGTGGCGGAGATAAAAAAAAACTTCCAGTTTGGGGGGAAATATGCAAAACAGTACTACCTCAAAGGTGAATTCCTACTCCTAGAAGTTCACAAGTGAGGCAATTCATTTTTTTTTCCCAAAGAGGGAAGTTATCCCAGGAGAAAGGGTTATCAGGATCACAAAAACAGCCTTGAGGGTTACCTTGTCCAGTCAAATCCTCACTGCTCCCAACTGGAGTAGATCCACTGAATCACTTACTGAATGGAAAGTCAATGTCTATGTAATTCTCAGTGATTGAATGGGTCTACTCTAATAGTATCTAGCAAGTGGATTTAAGCCATAGGGAATCCAATGTAAACATGCCCTTTTACAAAGTAACTTCTGATGTATGGCAATTCACTCCAATATTGCTGGAGTATCTTCTCCACTGTTTTCTTAACCCTGATCAGTGTGGCCAGGATCCAAAGAACCATGCATCTAGTCCCTAATATGGGACTTAGAGTGCATCTACACTATAGAAATAATGCTATCTGACACCATTTTAACTGCCATTAGAGTAATGATACCCCACTCTTCTGTCACAAAGGCTCTCAGAGCAGCTTGCAAATTGTTACACAGTTGGCTGCCCTCAATCTTACAATCTAAAAACACATAACAAAAGGAGAAGGAAATGGCAGTGGGGAAGGGGATCAGGTCCAGAGGATGCTGTTTGTTCTTCTCTCCATCCAAAGCAGGAGTAGGCAACCTTTCCCCTTTAAGGGCCGAGGGACTTCAGCTCCCAGAATCCCAGGAGCTATTGGCCAACATGGGACTATTGGCCAAAATGGCTAAGGCTTCTGGGAGCTGAAGTCCTTCGGCCCTTAAAGGGGAAAGGTTGCCTACCCCTGATCCAAAGCCATAGTGGTAGCAGTTAAGATGGAGGGAGGGCCTTTAATCTGCCTTTGGGCCTTGGCATGGTGGAGCTGTGCTTTCCTCTCCTTCTCTTTCTCCTCCTCGAAGGCTAGGGTGATAGCAGTTAAGGTGAACGAAGGACCTTTCATCTGCCTTTGGGTCTAGGCATGGTGGAGCTGTGCCTGCTTCTTTTCTCCCTCCAAGGCCAGGTTGATGGTAGTTAAAATGGAGGGAGGGTACTTCATCTGTCTCTGGGCTAGATATGGTGGAGCTTGCTTCTTCTCTCCATCCTACAAAATCCTGTAATTTGTAGTTTTGTGAGATACCATCACTCTTTGGTAGAGAAGGCTGAAGACCTTGTAAAACTACAAATCCCAGGATTCCATAGGATGGCACTGCAGCATTTAAAGTGATGTCAAACTGCACTTTTTCTACAGTGTAGATGCACCCTCAATGTGGGACAATGCTGCTCAAAAAGCAAAGCAGTGTTTAACAATCTGTGACAATGAAGAGCAATTTGCTAATCAACTTTGAATGGGTGTGAGACTGTCTTATTTTCTATTATGTACATATACAGAAGAAGGTGCTTGGCCTTGTCTATAGGTAATGTTTAAATCCCAGCATAGGTCTGCCTACTGCTCAATTGAAGTTATTACAGTAATTGCCACAGTATTACAGAAGTAACTTGGAAGAATGGGAAGAAAATGATAACTAAGCATCAATTCCTTGCCTATCTGGTGTCCTTTTTGATCTGGGGTGATTAAATAGGCTGGCACAGATAAGGAAACTGGAAGTCTGTGGTAAGACTGATTTGCCAACTTCTATTCCCTATTACATTTACAATTGTTTTGCCATGGTAAATTAAGGTTATTCCTTCCTTAGGACACACTGGTCTGAAATCCTTCATTGGCTGAGCCTAATGTGAATATCCACTAGTAGATTTATGCTACACTAGTACTGTGCAAGTCCTATATTGGGCCTCTACAGATGAGCGGCCATGGGCCGCCCCAAGAAACCATGGATTGGGGCTGAGGCTGTCACACGCCTCGGCCCCGATGCACTCTTTTTCCGGTAAGGTGTGGAAAGGGTGCCGCAAGAGGCGGCACGTGCCTCTTTGGCGTCTCTTCCGGCTCAGCATGTCTGGACGTTGAGCCAGAAGGACATCATCGGAGCACCCATGGTGTGCAACGACAGGTGTTCCGATGATGTCCTCAGGAAGGGATTGGGGCACCTGGCGTTCAGCTGCCCCTCCCCTTCCTGGGATTGAAGATGCTGCTTTGCACCATCTGCAAAGGAGGACTGTTATTAGAATTCAGAGATAAAGCTGTGTTGGTATGGAAAATCAGTAGGCAAAGGGATCTCGCAGCACCTTTGCAACTAACTGAGCAAAAGAAGTTGTAGCATGAGCTTTCACAGAGTTGATCAATGGCTCATCTGAGGAAGTAGACCAAGTCTATAAAACCTCATACTACAACTTCTTTCACACAGTTAGTCTCAAAAGTGCTACAAGAGCCCTTTGCAAACTATATCATTATTGTTATATCTACCATGTTTCTTGTTATATCTACAAGAAACATGGTGCCCATATGATATCCTATTGCCAGGATTTGTATCTTTTTGCGTGCCTGCATGTAGATCCTCCAATTGGGTTAGAAATAAGGGGAGACTGGCCATACTTCTAAAACTTTCCAGCTGTCTTAAATACACAGTACTGTCACTATGTGTCTCAAGGCTCTTTCTTTGCAATTAAGAAATGACAATATTATTTTGTTTAATATTTATATTCCCCCTACTTCTAATGAGCCTAATTTAGCTACTTACTGGGACGAACTGTTTAGCTATGTTGAAGATCCCACTAATAGGTTTGTTTCTTTGTGGTGCATTTTTGGGTAATATTAATGCAAGAATAGGGTCTTCTAATAATTTTCTTTGTGAGCACCTCATGATTGATCCAGGATTGCTACCCTTTCCTTTAAATCTTCCCCATGTGGGCATGGATCTAAAAATTAATAATAATGGGTCATTCCTCATATCTTTGTATTAGTAACACATTTTTAATACTAAATGGCTCTGTAGGGTTCCCAAATACTCATGGTTTTACATATAGGGCCTTTCCAGACTGCCTGAAATAGTGCAAATTGAGTCCACTTTAAGGGTTAGGGTTAGTGCTAGGGAATCATGGGAATTGGTGGGGTTTTTTTCTGAGACATTGAGCCTTCTCTCTCAGAGAGCTCTGGTGCCACAATAAAATACAGTTCCCATGATTCCCTAACCCTAACCCTTAAAGTGGACTCAATTTGCACTATTCCTAGCAGTCTGCAAAGGCCCATAATTCACCCATTGGGAGAAGTACAATTGATTATGTAATAATCAGTCCTGAGTTGTTACATTTATTTATTTTTATTTTTTTATTGATTTAAAACACCATAGAAATACATACATAACATTACTACTTACATAACTTACATAACATACATACATACATAATTATACTACACACAAAACAATACATTTACCTCTCCCCCACCAACGTACAAATCACATTCCACATTCTAAAATCTGTATCACTTTTATTTTGTTTTTTGGTGTTATTGATGTATATTCTTTTCTTTTATGTTGTTTCTTCTTGTTACTTCCTTTCTGTATAATTACCTTACTTATATTTCCTTAACTTGATCTTTTAATTTGCCCTTCTCATTTTTTATCATTAGTTTAAATAATTGTGTTAAAGACATTGTCCTAAATTAACTTCCATCCTCTTTTCTCACCTATATTCCGGAGGCAAATCCAATCGTCTTCTATTTCTTCCTCTCTTAATATAACCATGAGTTTATCCATATCTACCTCTTCCTGTAGTTTAAGGAGCCATTCTTCTTCTCCTGGAGTTTTATCCTTTTTCCAGAACTGAGCATATGTCATTCTTGCTGTTGTTACCATATATAAAACATTCTTCATTTGTTTGGGGTTTTTTTGTGATCTTCTTTTCCAATCTGTTGACCATGTTTAACAGAAAAATTTTAGGATCCAATTCTAATTCACATTTTATCATTTCACTTATTGCTTTTGCTATTGTGTTCCAATATTTCTTCCCCTCCTGACACTCCCACCACCTATGTATAAAATTCGCTTCTGGTTTTTGGAATTTCCAGCATTTTGAGTTACCATCTTCTTTATACATCTTCTTCAATTTAGCTGGCATCAAATGCCACTGATGAAGCATCTTAAAATAGTTCTCCTTATAATTTTGGCAAAGTGTGAATTCATTCATTATCTTCCAAGATTTTTCCCAGTTTTCTAACTGTATGACTTCCTCGATGTCTCTTGACCATTTTACCATCACTGTTTTAATAGTCTCATTTTCTAAATCCCTTTTCTTTAGTATTTCATAATATTTTGATATATGTTTGTCATTTTCCTTGAATATGATTTTATCTATTTTGTTATCTTCTTTCTCAAATTCTATTAGTTTTTCATTTGTCTGAATTTTGCTTTTAATTGGTTATATAAAAACCAATTTATGTTTATATTTTCCTTTTGCAAAGTTTCTATAGCCTTAAATTGGTGGCTTCTTTCATCAGCATTTGAATTTATCTCTATCACATCTTTATATGTTATCCATTTTTCTCCATTGTTTCTTGTCCTTTTGTGAAGAGCTTCCTGGACTGAAGTCCAGAGAGGCATCTTCCTGGAGAATTGTTTTTTAATCCTGTTCCAGACACTTAACAATCCTCTTCTAATTACATGATTATTGAAGTCCTTGTTAGCTATTACTTCATTAAACCATAAATATGCATGTATGCCAAATCATAAGTTACTGCATTCTATATCCAATAATATTTCATTTTCTAATTTAACACATTCCTCTAACCAAACCAAGCAGGAGGCATAATAATACAGTTTCAAATTTGGTGCAGACATTCCTCATTTTAGTTTTTCTTCTGTTAAGATTTTCCATCTTGTCCTCGGCTTCTTTCCTTCCCAAAGGAGCTTTGACAACTCTTTTTGCCAGGTGGTAAAGCATTTTTTGTTTGTTAGAATTGGAAGGCTCTGGAAGAGAAACATAAACCTAGGAAGAATATTCATTTTGATTACCGCTATCCTTCCTGAGAAAGAAAGTTGCAATTTTGTCCATCTAGCTCAGGGGTAGGCAACCTTTCCCCTTTAAGGG
>CM034701.1:268901220-268913478 GCA_020142125.1 Phrynosoma platyrhinos | reverse complement strand
GTCTGCCCGCTGCATTTCCGGATGCAGTACTTCTACTATCTTGTGGAAAAGGGCAGAGGACATTCGGAAGAACATCCTCCATTGCTCATCAGACCAGATGTATGTGACAAACCCGTCCCACCAGTCGATGCTTCTGGGGAATATCCACCAGCAGCACAGGGCTCTCTCAGGGGGCATCAGAGCAGCAGCGGCTGCGGTACACTGTGCGATGTGTCTTGCAGCACCCGCTCTGACAGGTCTCACTTCTGGGTCCTCCAAGTTATCACTGCTGTCTTGCATGAATACATCTGCAGCAGGGACCATGGCGGACGCTTCTGTGGCCATGCATTGCAGGCTGAGTACCAGTGCAAACCACTTGATTGCTGTGGCAGCCATGATTTCTCTACAGCACATAGTGCGCAGGTCCTTAGCAATGCCAACATTTCTGTTAAAGGGGCCATGTTTGTATCTGTGCACGTGTGCATGCGCCACAGAGAACGCAAAAAAAATTACAGCCGCTGCTGCCAGCCTGTGCGGTTACTGCATTCCTATTTAGGGAAACCTCAGGGCCAGCAGTGCAGGTAATGAGGCTTCACTGCAGCCTTGAAAAAGCTGCATTAACTGGCCCCCAGTGCGGTTGCTCCATCCCCATTTAGGGCAACCTCAGAGCAGGCAGTGCGGTTGCTGCAGTTTGGGGAAAAGGCAAATTCAGGTCACCTTTTCCTACCTGTCTGTATAGCCCCTTAGTCTTGTTAGATACATGAGAACTTGCCAATGCATAAGTATGCATACAATAAGGCTGCTTGCATTTATTTGATTAATTTTCTAAGTAAAGTTCCCTGTTACCAGTGTTCATTCAATTTTGTATAGGGTGAAGAACTGCTGATACGATGTAACAGAATAGTGCTACCTTTCTGCCTACTTTTTTTTTTTTTTTTTTTTGGCTTTTTCTCTGATGCTTCTAATCCTGAAGCAAATTTCAATGTTGGTGCTTTAATGTGAATTTTTAATGTCATCATGTTTTGCTCTGAAGCAGATTCCATACATTAATACAGTAGCTCATAAGCAATGTAGATACAAAGTAAGAAACACAATTTACTACCCCTAAAACTCTACGAAAGATTCAAACAACAAAATTAGGGCCTTTACAGACTGCCAGAAATAATGCAGCTTGAGACCACTTTAACTGCCTTGGCTCAGTGCTAGGGAATCATGGGAACTGTAGTTTATTGTGGCACCAGAGCTCTCTGACAGAGAAGGCTCAATCTCTCAGAAACAACTACAATTCCCATGATTCCCTAGCATTGAGCCAGGACAGTTAAAGTGGTCTCAAGCTGCATTATTTCTGGCAGTCTGTAAAGACCCTTAGTGTTCTTTGTAAAAACATATAAAAGCAGCTTTTCTTACTAATACTTGTGCACAGTCAAATAGAAGATGAAGAGAGAGGAGTAGATAGCTGCAGGTTAGAGGAATGTAGGAAGAGAATAGGTGTGGCAGAGCAAAGAAACAGGAAGTCTGCAATGACAAAAACTAGCACATTGAAAATAGAATTTAAAGACTAACTCTAACAATAGGTGATATACTGAAAAATAAAGAAAGGGTCCTTGGATTTGTGTTAGCTATGACAATAGAGACTGGTTTCTCTGATGACAGTGGAACAGTGCCTTCACTCTTATCTCCAGAATAGTTTCAGTGCCTCGGGTCATTTGAAGGTCAGACTAAAATCTCGCACTAATTTACTGCTCTGCTGACATCAGAGCCACTAGCCTTCAGTGAATTGCTCAGTGACTGAATGTTACTCAGTGTGTGACTGCTGTTTTACAAAAGTGAATTCCATTTTGGCATAATTAGAAAGGAGATTGAAAATAAAACTGCCAGTATCATACTGTCTTTATACAAATCCATGGTGTGACCATATCTGGAATACTGTGTACAACTCTGATTACCGCACCTTTTGGCTGGAAAAGGCAGAGAAAAGGTCAAGCAAATTGTCAAGGGACTGGAGCAAATTCCTCAAGAAAAATGTTTCAGTCTCTCAGCTCAGTTTAAAATTCTTATTATATGGGGTGGTGGTGGAATAGGTTGTGACTGATAGCTTTCAGGATGCTAATTAAACAAATAACAAACAAAGGCATTACAGCTATTAGATTGTGACAAGAAATCACTTTGTTAACACCAGAAACATAAATATATGCATAGTTATTTGGAAGTAAACTGAGGGGGGAAGCAGACGGGCGACCATGGGCCGCCCTGGGAAGCTGCACTGTGGGGCCGAGGTATCCCCACACCTCAGCCCCGCGGCACAGCTTCGCCACCCCTGAAAGGAGCGCTAAATTGGCACTCCTTTCACAAGTCACTGAAGGTGCATCGCAAAAGGCTGCGGCGCACCTTCGGCAACTCTTCCGCCGCAGCGTGTGTGAATGCTGCGGCGGGAGGTCCTCCTCGGAGCGCCGGCCGTGTGGAGGGCTGGCTGCTTCAAGGACGACCTGGGGAAGGGGTTGGGGCGCCGATCGTGCAACTGCCCCTCCCCTTCCCTGCCGCCAAGATGGCCCTTTAAGCTGTCTGCTTAGGGGGTGAAACATCAAACTAGAGCTTATTTGCACATAAGTGCTCATGGGTGTGGAGTCTTAAAAGACAATATAACTTGAAACAGCTAGCCTAGAATCAGGCATAGACTGCTTCCAATCTGTTGGTCATTGTTATGTTTTCCATATCTGTTGATATATGTTGGTCAGCATTAAAGTTGACTCTGTCAATGTGGATTGCAGCAGTTCAATTGGAATATCATCTGTTCCTGGTGATTTGTTTTTCACTATTTCTCTTACTGCAGTTCCCACCCCTTTTTTAAAATTTGGGGTTCATCTTCATATGGCTCTTCGTTCCATGTATCCTTCATTTTGTCATTTCTTTTGTATAATGATTACTACCAATCATATCATATCCCCCTACTAAATTCCATTTCTTCAGATTAAATTTAAATTGGTCTTTTTCTCCTTTTCTTTCACTCCCTTTTCTCCTTTCTTTATGCCCTTTAATCTGGGGAATTTTACTAATTTCTAAATTGAAGTCACACCCAAAAAAATATGTCACCCTCTGAGAAATTATACAATTTAGCTAATACATCATTTAAGAAACTACATTGATTCTTATTTGGGGCATAGGTACAGGCTAAAGTTACTTTTGTATTCCATAGTTTCCCTTTTACAAAAATATATCTTCCCTCTTTATCTTTCAATATTTTATCTGATTGAAACTTTGCATTCTAATGAAATATAATTGCTATTCCTCTTGCTTTATTAGTTCCCCTTGATTCTAATTGAATATTCCATCTCTTATAGTTAAAAAGGATTTTGTTATTTGTTTTTTATATGTTTCTTGAAGAAAGGTTATATTTTGTTCATTTAGTAACTTATTTAAGCAGTATTTTTGATAGGGGTACCAAGACCATGAACATTCATAGACATAAATTTAAGTTCTGGCATATTAGCCAAAACCTTTTTTCCCTATTGTACAGCATATTCCACATTATTATAACCCTTGTTTCCCATCCTTTCCCCAACCTGGATTTATAGTTCCCCCTCCCAACGGAGAGAACACAAGCTTTAAGCTTCTCAACATCATTCTACAGATATAATACCCTCCCCCAACTGCACATTCTCTATCCCCTTTCCCCTTGTTACCTTATTTTATAACCTATTAGCCTCCCCATAATTCTAATATTCATCTAAATAAATACAATAAATATCACTATACTTTTCATTCTATTTATACTATTTGAAACTATTCTCCCACTCATATTAAAATATTTAATCATTACTCTTTCAAGGATTTGTGTACAAGAGCTTCTAAATTACATTAAATTTTTCTTTTTTCTTTTGCTCTTTCTTAATTTCTTAAATCAAAAACTCTCTTGTATCATACTCCAATTCTTCCTTCTGTTCTGATGAATCTCTACTATCCTTTCCTTCAGTCTCGAACACTCCCAATAGTTTCAACATTCTCTTTCCTTCTGCAGTATTCTTGCTCTCAATAGCTTTCCGTCACATTTACTTGTCGTTCTTCTTTTAAAACTTTGTCTGCTGGAGCTTCTAGGTTATATCTCATATCTTTCTTTCTTTCTTTCTTTCTTTCTTTAGTCAGTTACCTTTTGCTGTCGATCATTATCAGTTTCCTCCTCCTCATGTTCTGTCTGGTCACCGCCATCTTTTCCATTTGCTTCTGACACTCCCAATGATTTCAGTATGTGCTCTCCTTCTTCAATATTCTTCCCATCTCTAAATACCAGGATAATTGCAGGAAAGCCCCATGTGAACTTAATACCAGCGACACACAAATGATTTTGTCACAAGATTTCTCCTTGCTTAATATAGTCTCTGGTGCCAGGTCTGGAAATGTAGTCACTTTGAGAGCTTTCTATTCCAAATTTTGTGTGGCTCTATTTTTTTTTTAACTCAAAGTCTTAAGTTTTTTCTCTTGAAAAAGTTATTATCACATCTCTGGGTTTATTTGTTTGTTTTGGTTTCAGCCAATACTTCTCTTGGCTCTCTCAAAATCATCAGTAGATAATTCTATATTATAATTCTTTCACCAGCTTGTCAGTGTTTGAATTAGATGTATACCTTTGATCTCTTCAGAGAGCCCCTTCAGTCTTAAGTTTCTTCTCCTCTCGCAGTTTGAGGTATCAGTCAGTTTTTCCCTCATCAATGCTATTTCTGTTTTTAGAGTTTTCAACTCCCTTTCATATGACTAACATCTCCAATTGTTTTTATCCTGTTTGGTTTGTAACATCTTGCCTGATGAAGAAGCCCATGGAGCTTTGAAAGCTTGCAACAAGTATATTGTGCATTTTGGTTGGTCAATAGAGGTATCGCTAATGAATCTTTGTTTGAATTTGCTAAATGGCCAACACAGCTACCCCTGAATGTTTCCCTTTCATTTTGTTCGGCCTTTTCTGTAGCCTTACCTGCTTCCAACTTAACCTTTCTTATTTCATCCACCAATTGTTTGACAGTCTCTTCCAAATGCAGAGACATTTAAAACTTTATCTAACTTTTGATCCAGTGCAGAGATAGAAGTATTAATAGAACTTACTTTGACCTCCATTTTCCGCTGATTTTGCTACTGTGACAGGTTAATTTTTTGAGGGAGAAGAAATTCAGAGGTGATTACCCTCAGTTGAGGTCCATGCACATTTTCTATTTGGGAAACAGTATTTTTGTGCAATATAATAATAATAATACTTTTGCACAGAAATATTGATTTCTACACAAGTGTAGTTTCCTATGCAGAAAATGTTGTAGTTGGAGACTTGTTCTGTAAAAAAAATTCACACATTATTTTGAGCAAAAACAGCATTTTCTGTGAAGAAAACAATATGTATGCAGAAAAATATTATTTGCAGGACAGAAAATGCTTTTTTCTGTGCAAAACAACCATCTGTGAATTTTGCACAGAATAACTCCTGAAGTGCAAATAATCTTTGAAGACTAGGCAGTTTTTGAAGACTTTCTTGCAGTGGGAAGAAAATTGTTAAAGTTAGCTGTTGCTTTGAGAAGAAAATTAGTGAAGAATTGCATCCCTACAGTTGGTTGCCCAGCAGCTTTCACTGGGATTCCTACTTATAGTTTATTTGTTGCAGTAGAAATATTTCTATAGTCCAAAGTGAAACTGAACTTGGAAGTAATCTATTCTCACTCCACGTTGACAAAATATCCCCCTTCAACCCCCTCCCCATAAATCTCACAATAAATGGGCAAATTCTTTTAATTACATTGTTTGCCTATGCCTGGATCTTTTTAGTTCACCCTACATGCACATTCCTTTGAAGCAACAAGCTGTATTTGATAGATAAAAAATAGAGACAATAATGGGAAATTTCTTATTCCTATGATTCCTTTTATTCTTTTTTAAGGTTCTTTTAAAAGGATGCTTAAAGCTGAAGTGGCTATTGAGAAGATCTAAACTGAGTAGGAAGATTTCTCAAGGGATTTTAGGAGTGAGAAATCGTTGGTCTCTGAATGCAGCATGTAGTAGTGTATCAGCTGTACCAGCCACATGCCATACTAATAGGAAAATCTTGGGGGGGGGGGATGTAATTGAAATTATGCATCCCATACATCAGGTTGTTGATGTTCTATGTAACAATCCAAAGCAGCATAGACCTTTAGAGACTGACAAAAAGGTGGGTTTTTTAAAAAAAATAAAAAACTGAGATGTGTGAACCATCTGCTAGATTGATTTTCTCTCCATGGGAAGTCCTAAACTGTTTGCTAATAGCCAGCTATCACCATGTGTTCCCAGCAACAATAAATAGGATGCAATTTGAATAATGTTTTTATCTTGAGAAACAAGAACTGTGATGTCATTCTGCCAATCTCATTCATTCTGCACAATTTTAGGTTATTTTTTTTTCCTTTTTATTCCTGAACCTCGTCTGCAACTCCCACTGGATTCTGAATACATTATCATTACAAGTAGGAAGTATTGTCGTTTTACTAAAAATGGTCCCAAGACTGCTGTGGTAATGTACAAAAATGATGTCTCCTTCTGTTAGCATAGATACACTCCAGTTTTCGGATTTTAAAAAAAAATAAAAGATACTCCATTGTTATATTGGGTTAAAAGGTGATTCTAAAGCTGTTTTTTTTTCCTGTTTCAAATGTTGTCACTAACAACTATTGATGACATGCTTAACCTATAACAGGGGCTTATAGAGAAATTTATAAATCTATTACTCTCAAACGTTTCTTTACATCAGGGGTAGGCAACCTTTCCCCTTTAAGGGCCGAGGGACTTCAGCTCCCAGAATCCCAGGAGCTATTGGCCAACATGGGACTATTGGCCAACATGGCTGAGGCTTCTGGGAGCTGAAGTCCCTCGGCCCTTAAAGGGGAAAGGTTGCCTACCCCTTTACATCAATTAAAATGTTGATTTTGCCCTTTTTAGGTCATTTGAATTTAAACAAATAGTGCATACAATTTAAACAGATGGGAAGCTCTCTTGGGTACCTATGGGGTGACCAACCAAAGCCTTGAGTTCACACACTACGTTTATGCCTCTTACTATGCATGCTACTCAGTGACCAACAAACTCTTTGTATAAAGAAGAAACATATATATTTGGATGCAGTGGGCAAAGGTGTTCATCACAGCCATATCTCCACCCCAACCCTATATTGGAATATCCTTACTTTGTGGAAAGAGATAAATACTTTCAGTATCACAAATGGAGGGATAAACATGGAGTAGATTTCATGTTAGAGATTATGTACTTATATTACCTGACCGAAGATCTGCTTACCAGAGCCAGACCAATAATTCAGACCTGTTCTAATCTCATAGTGGGACAGCAATGCCTTGGCTTCAGAAACAAGAGATGAGCACATTTATATCCTGTCTACATATGCATGGAGAGGGTGCCCACACATTAACAACATTTGAACAGATATGCACAGCCCCACAGAGGCTTCTTTGATCTATTGTTGGCTATTTGACACAACATACAAGTTGTACAGTTCCAAAACAATATTTAAAGAGACTAGGAAGACAAAAATACAAGTTGACAGAACAAATCATCCATGGTGTATGGAGTTTATCACACAGGGACCATATGTACCTCGATCCTGATAATGATCAAAGTGGCCACAACCCGCAAAAGCATGCAATGCACGAATGATTTTTCACATGCAGAACACAACAACACATTAGAAGCTCATTACTAATGTGAGAAAGAAGGTAGAATGTGCATTTTGTTTTCACACAGATGTGTGTAAATCCCAATAATGGTTTGGGAATCACTGTGTGGACAGAAGAAGTACTTGTTTCACCAGAAATCATCCAGAGAAATAAACAATTTTCTTTATACAATTTTCTTCATAAAAATATACTGTACCATCCCTTACTTTCCAAGAAAAGGTATCCAACCTAAGTAAAAGGAACAAAACATTACCCAAAGAAGGAGGAAAGGTAGAAAAAACAGCATAAAAGGCTGTGTCCCTCTTGGCTACTGGTGTCCCTGCCTTCCATGAGCAGCTGTTCCTTTAGGAGCCCAGGCTAATGGAGAAGGGCTGAGGGAGAAACAAGCTTTTTCCCTGTGTCCCTGCCTTGTCTCAGCAGCTGTTCCTTTAAGAGCCCTGGCTATTCACAACAAAAACCATGGGAAATCCGGCAACAAGTACAGAAATAGGGAGAATCCCATAAATGGTTTTCACACTAGAGCAATTGCACAAAAAAAGCAAATTCATGAATGAAATGGAAATGAATTTTTGGTATTTTCCCCAAAATGCCTATTTGCTGGTTCATATCACTTTCCTGTCAGATTCCAAGTGGTTTGTGCATAACATTGTGTAAAAACCATCCATGCATTTGCTCCTAATATGCTGGATAACTGCGCATTCTGATCCATTTAAACTTCTAATTTTCCCCATGTGATATACTCCTATGAGTACTTTATAGACAGAGACACTTTTGTGGAAGCCTGATACTTGTACACTGACAAACAATTTTCTACCTTAGCTTCAGCAAATGGACATCTTAAATTTTAAAGCAGTAATTCTGATGTCCCTCTATATGCCTTCTTGATAACCAAGTTGTGTATCATTCTAACAAATTGCTTCTGATCTTATATTAACTTGGCTTGTAGTATTCATTGTATTTCTTATCTTAATATTTAAACAATTAAAACAAATAAGGAAAAGATTAGAGGGAAAAGGGAGAATCCAAAATCAAAGATTTCCTCTCAGTCACTTTTATATAGAATTGTTTCCTACTTTGCAAGTATGGCTTATTATATGGACTTATCCTTATTTTATTCTCATATGCAAGAATGAATAATTTTAAAAGGTTTCTCCTCCCATGGTGACAGCATGGAAGTTGGTGTGCAATTTTCAATCCTTTTTGTATTTTGGGACTATTTTATTTTTTTAAAAATCACTTCTATATAAAACAACTTTAAAAGCAAAATATATAAATAAAAATCTGAAATCCGAGTTTGTTGCCAGCTTCCAAACTCTGGCTTATTTGAACCGTAGTTTGTCATCCACATCAGTAGCTTGTTTCTGGCCATGCAAAAAGACGTACACACAAACACCTAAATAAACTAAATAACTTAGAAAATCCATGTTTTGCTGGTGGTCTGCTGTGTGGTTCATCAATTAAACAACTTAACAATGGTTTATCATAATGTGCAAGTCTGTCCATAGGTGAATTCTAATCATATTTATTTCAAAATAAGTTCAGTTTGTTGTTGTTTTTAGTAGAACTTAGTGTAATACTAACTGTGAGATGCAGAGAAGGTGGACCTGGACTTCACCCAGGGATCCTCTTTCCTTAAATGTCAAGCCACACATAATTATTCTTCAGGAACGCCTACATTTGGGGGGTCAATGCATTTATTTAGCACACTACCTGGGTTATATATAGCATAGCATAGCAAAGCATAGCACAGCATAGCATGTGTGAAAGAGACACAAGTAAAAAAAAATAGTTTGACTGATCTATATTAATAAACTTGAGAGCCAGCATGGCATAGTGGTTTGAGTGTTGGACTTCAACTCTGGAGACCAGGGTTTGATTCCCAGCTCTGCTATGAAACCACGGGGTGATCTTGGGCAAGTCACGTGTTTTAAGCCTCAGTGGAAGACAATGGCAAACCTCCTCTGAACAAATTTTGCCAAGAAACCCCCATGACAGGCTTGCTTTAGGGTTTCTGTAAGTCAGAAATGACTTGAAGGCACACAACAACAAACAATAAAGTTGCTATAGTTATCACAAGATATTTAAAATTAATGCCATAAATACTGAGGTGGAGCAATTCAACTGGTGTGTCTGTTGAGGAGGGGCTGAAATTGTAACCGAATTTCCATGACTTCTTAATTCCAGCTGGAAGCACAGACAAGAGGCAGGATGGCATTTTTTTTCTCCTCCTTTGCATCCCCATTGTCTTCAATTGGAGGTAATTAACTGAGCTGGTTGTTGGGAAACATGTCACAGTAATGAGAGAACCTTTGAGCATACAGATCTTCAGCTGCTCCAATACAGCCCCACCAACAATGGACCATCAAAGCTGTGGTGGCATAAAGCTCCAGCGTTATCCAGGATAGGCCTCCCAATACAGTCCTCCCTCTCCACTGGTGGGCAGAGAGGTCCTGAGCATCCAGTGGCCTTTCAGCCAGGCTCTTGGAATCATAGAATTGCTCCCTTAATACGATAATAGATTTATGCTCCTTCAGCCTAGAATATTAAGCCTTGAATATTAAGGCCTTTTGACATTTCTGAGAATTGCATACTTCAACCCACCCCATTATAATAAAGCAGTGTGGTTTGTGGTGTTCCAGTCCAGGGTAACCTAGTACAAGGGGAAGTTTCGGGGGGGGGAGATCCAGGGGTGGGGTCAAAAGGACATACCCTTTTTCTGCCTGCCTGGAGTAAAATGGCATGGGGTGGGTGGGTGCTGAGCCCTCTTTGTCGCTGCTGCATGCCATGGGGGCACTCAGCCAGGTGTAACCCCTCTTCTGGGATGTCATCTGGTGCAGTCCACACCACTGCACTGCCCTAGTGATGGCACTGAGTGTGGTACCCATGATTCTTGATCTCTTAATTTCTTAATCTCAGATATCAAACATGATATTTTACCAGTGGAGCATCATTGCTTTTTGGTGGGTTATTGATTAAAAGGAAGGTTTCCATCATTGAACACCAGGAAAGGTCTCACTATATCTTTTGAGCTTCTCTGAACTGATTGATTTTTGTGTGAAGAATGGATGTTATGAGACCTTGGAAAGTTTATGGATGCTGAATGTGTTATAATTTTATGGATGAATGCTTCCCATCTCACAATTAAAGGCATATTGCTCATGTTTCAGGTTGAACTTTACTTGGATAAGTATTCCCTGCTGGCTCTGAACATCATGATGTTAGTATTCTAGACACAGCAGTAGCAACCAATGTGAGCAACTGCCCCAAGGTCAGCTTTCAAACAGTATGATGTACAGTTCAAGGCTGTTGCTCCACTGAACTCAAATGGTCTTGAGCCCTACCTGCCTCAAGCTATTATCTTCTTTCTCCTAGAAATTGATTGCTGCAGAAGGATGGCTTATTATGCAACCCAAATGCAGAGCATACTTCAGCTATTGCCTGCTTACTGAATGTGTACAGGTGGCTCACACCATTAATATGTTTTTTGCTGTACTACACATGGTATTGGCTGTCATTAGCAATAACTCACTTCATGTACTTATGAAATTAGGAGACTGCTGAAGCATATTGCACAGTCTCACAGCAGGATCTTCATTCCCAAAGACAACACTGATAGTATTCTGTACCTTTCAGTCTCAGTAATCCCAGTGCTCAGACTGTGAAGACCTTTGGTTATGTTTGCTAAAATAGTATAACACCACAAAAAAGAGGGGAATGCCAAGAGGCCATAGAACCACCAAGGTTTGCTGAAGTATACAGCCTAAAGTGATCACAAAAGGCTGGCTGAATATTGGACCCTGGGATCCTGGGGAATGAACAGAAAATCAAGTGGTCAGGGCACGGAGTGGAAGGAAGTGGGGAACCTAGAATTGCAGGTAATGAGTTCAGGTCTATATTACAGGGCGCACCTACATTTGCCAGAATACTCTGGGTTGCCCCTGGGGTATTCTAGTCCTGAATTCCCCCTTATCTGCTATGAGTTTTCAGTAAACTATGGGTGGCTGCCTCCCCATGCAGCCCCTAAAAGCCAGCCATCACCACTGCTATCTCATTCTGACTTCAGCAGGGATGCTCAAGGGACCACAGGGGAAGGGAGCTAGTCATCATCGCTGCATCCTGCTCCAGGTTTTTAGAAAACCTTGAGCAAACATGTCTTTTTAATGCAGGTTAAGGAGTGGAAACTCAGAATCAGGTTCAGGCACTGTGGAAACAGTCCAGATCCAATGCAGGGTTTGAGACATGCATAATGTAAATAGCATATGGTACACTTGGATGGAATTTGGGGTTTATAAGTAATGTGTAGACAGGCCCACAGATTCTTCCTACAAAAATAATTATCCTGATTCCTTACTCTCCAAAGATATAGCCATGTTTGTCTGTAGAATCAGTAAATAGAGAGATCTTGTAGCACCTTTGATACTAACTGAAAGAAAGAAATTTTCAGCATGAGATTTCATAGACTTCAGTCTATTTCCTCAGATGCATTACTCTCCTTACTCTCCAGATTTAGGTGGGGTGCTTTCTACCTTTCACCACTCCTTCTACCCCTCCATTTTGCCAGTTCAAATCTGAAGTGAAGTGACCC
>CM034701.1:268847367-268859532 GCA_020142125.1 Phrynosoma platyrhinos | reverse complement strand
ATTGAATTGAATTGAATTGAATTGAATTGAATTGAATTGTCCAGGCTCAGACACATGTTTAAGTTACCATTAGTTAAACACAGAAACAAATGCTTCTAATCTTCTATGCCTTGAGAATGATATTCTCGGGCTCTTTCACATGACAATAATAAATCATATATTATTATTACAAGTAAATAAAAGCATTATAAAGTTAAAAGCAAAGTTAAATTTGCATGTACACCTGTCTTGCTTACCTCCTTGCCCCCCAATGGATATATAGTTTTAAAATCTAAAAGCTTTTGCTGCTGAATATCTTCATGTTTAGTTGCTTAAAGGCATCCTTACTTCTTATGCTGCAAAAAATAACAGAAATATAGGGAGCTTTTATTTAAAAAAATTGGGATGCAGTGGCTCAAGTGGTTAAGATTCTGACTCTGTTGATTGCAAGATTGGCAGGTTGGCAGTTTGAGGCCCGGGTGCCACATGATGGGGTGAGCTCCAGTCACGTCCCAGCTTCTGCCAACCTAGCAGTTCGAAAGCATGCAAATGTAAGTAAATAAATAGGTACTACTTCAGTGGGAAGGTAACAATGTTCTGTGCAATCATGCTGGTCACATGATCACAGAGTAGTCTCTGACAACACTGGCTTTTCGGCTTAGCAATGGAGATGAGCACTGCCCCCATGGTCAGACACAACTTGACAACCTTGTCAACAGGGGATACCTTTACCTTTACCTTATAAATATTACTAAGGTAATGAAGAAAGCCTCTCATCCATAATGTATCACAGTACAATGGAAAATAACAAAGAAATCAGTCCTAACCCTGAAACTTTTATTTCAAATACAAATTCAGTTCCTGTCCCACCTTCTAAATAAAAGGTTTCGGTGTTTCCAATTAAATATTGATGTACGGTAAGTATCTAATTGGGTCCTTACCATAAAATGTGTCTGTATACAACAACAAGTTTTTCCATAGGGTGCTCAGAGCTTAAACAGCTTGCTATTGTATTTTCCTCCCCATCCCCTCCTCACAAAAAATATTTTTGCAATATTTAGTGAAATCAAGCATAGCAATCTATGTAGTGACAGTTGCCTTACATACAACATGAGAGCCTTTCAGTTTGATCCAATGTATCAAAATTTGAATAACACAAACAGCTATACAGTGAGATTTAACCATGAAAAATGAGTTTTTTCTTTCATGAATAAGTCATCCTTTCCTGATAGCTGTTGAAATTATGCTCATATTAATCTATGCTCCCCTCCCTGTTTAGTAGGCAATATATGACTGAGAAATGATATTGCTTTAGCACACTGAATGTTTCCTACTAGAAGCACTGAGCAGAACAAGGAACATGCACTGAAATACATGTTCACAGTTTTCCAGATGATGTTGGACTACAACTCCTAGTAGACCTGATCAATCATGAAAGATGATTGGAAATGGCAGTCTAACAACATCTGGAGGACCAAAAGCAAAAGCAGCTTATTTATATACCGCTTCATATCACACTATGGGATGTCTAAGCGGTTTACAACTGTGAGCTGATTGCCCCCCAACAAGCTGGGTACTCATTTTAGCGACCTCGGAAGGATGCAGGCCTGAGTCGAGCCTCAGCCCTGGCTGGTATTGAACTCGCAACCTTGTGGTCTATGAGTGAGTGGCTGCAGTACAGGCATTTAACCACTGCACCACCAGGGCTGACCACATGTTCCCATCCTTTGTTTGGGGTGAACATCATTTAAACTAATTTTATATTATCTATAGTCTTTGGTTTCTCCAGTCCTGCTCTCAAGCAACCGAACGTCTTTGGAAAAAGTCCAGGGCTAATTTTATTCATTATAATTTTGTACTTTCTTCCTTTGTCCATGGCAAAACAAAATTATTATAAATCTTTGATTTGCGCCAATGAGAGGCGCCCACAGTATTTGTTCTCCACCTTCAATACTTTGCTAAAACCTCTTCTTCTTCCTGCCTCTTCATTATTCTCTCCTAATGATTTTGCTAACTATTTCATCTCAAAGATTACCACCATTCATTCTGAGATAGCCCTTCCCGATCATTCATCTACTACTGATTTTCTGTCACTCTCAGCTAAAAAAATTTCTGTGTTTCCTCCTGTTTCTCTGGATGAACTCTCCATGCTGCTGACCTCTTCCAAACCCAATCCCTTCTTTTTTTCTAATCTCTATAGCCCCTTCTTTTCTGTCCTCGCTTCTCCATATCTTTAATCTCTCTCTCTACTGGCTCTTTCCCTTCGGTCTTTAAACATACTCTAGTTTCCCCAATTCTGGAAAAAAAAACTTCTCTTGACCCCTCTTCTCTGTCTAGCTATCGTCCAATTTCTCTTTTTCCTTTTCTTTCCAAGGTTTTGAAACAGGTTGTTTATTCTCGCTGTTTTGAGTTTCTTGAAGCCAACTCTATTCTTGATCCCTTTCAGTCCAGTTTCCGACCACGGCATTCTACAGAGATGGCTCTAACAAAGATCTCAGATTATCTTTTGTGGGCCAAGGCTAATGGCCTTTTTTCTGTTCTTGTTCTTCTCGATTTGTCTGCGGCCTTTGACACCGTTGATCACTGTCTTTTAGTTGATATACTTTCTGACCTTGGGTTCTCAGATTCTGTCCTTGATTGGTTTAAATCTTATCTGTCAGACAGATCTTTTGCAGTGGTGATGGGTAGTCAGGCTTCATCCTCTGTTCTGTTATCTGTTGGAGTTCCCCAGGGCTCTGTTTTGGGTCCCCTACTGTTTTCCCTTTACACATTGTCCCTAGGGAAACTCATCATTTCTTTTGGCTTCTCCTATCATCTGTACACCGATGACACTCAGCTGCATCTCTTCACCCCTGCCCTTTCTTCGGATCTTGAACAGCAAGTTTCATCTTGTCTTACAGTTGTCTCTCAGTGGTTGTGTCATTGGCACTTGAAGCTCCATATGTCTAAAATGGAGCTTCTTATTTTTCCACCAAAGCCTACTGTTCAATACTCTTTTTCTGTTTCTGTTGACAATATTTCTATTCAACCTGTCCAGGAAGCCCGCAGTCTTGGTTTTATTTTTGATTCCTCTGTGTCATGTATCCCCCAGATTCAGGCCATAGCCAAGGCATGTAGATTCTTTTTGTATAATATTGCTAAAATCCGACCATTTCTCTCAGCCTCTACTGCCAAGATTTTGATCCATCCCCTAGTGGTCTCACGACTAGATTATTGTAACCTTCTCCTGGCAGGGCTCCCTCTTTCTCACCTCCGTCCTTTAATTTTGGTCCAACATTCTGCTGCACGTATTATCACATCTGCTCACTGTTTTGACCATATTTCTCCTGTATTCTCATCCCTTCACTGGCTCCCTCTCCCTTTTCGTATACAGTATAAGCTTCTGTTATTGACTTTTAAAGCCCTGCATGGGTTGGCCCTCATTTATCAGAGCTTCTTTCCTCTTACTGTTCCACCTATGCCCTCCACTCTGGTAGTCAAGGTCTGCTGTCTCAGCCTAGGATTTTTACTGCTCCATCCCAGATCTGTCCCTTTTCACTTGCTGCCCCTCATTCCTGAACCTCCTTCTCCCACAAGCACAGGGCATCACTTCTTTAACCAGCTTCAAAGCTGAGTTAAAGGCTACACTGTTCAGGGAAGCATTCACAGGCATTGTATGATGATTATTTGATGCTTTTAATTTGTTGCTCTCTTTGTATTAATGTGTATTTTATTATTTTGTAGAATGTATGCCATCAGCAGGCTTTTTTATCTATTTTTATCTATTTTATTAACTGTATGTACAGTGCTATGTAAATCTACAGCACTATATAAATAAACTATAATAATAATAATAATAATAATAATAATAATAATAATAATAATAATAATAATAATAATAATTTGTTGTTTTATTAAATATTTTTATCCTAGCATGGCAGAGATCCCAAAAAAGATATGGACCAGGTTTCAGATGCAATCCTATGCACACCTACCTGAGAGTAAGCCCTCTTGAACTTCTTTCTGAGTAAACATATGTAGGATTGCCCTCTGAAGCTTCTCTCAGTTTACTTACTTTCCAAACATCTCTCAAGCTTGCCATGGAAACACCCCAAGGAATGACAGCATGTTTTAAAATATGTGCAATGTGTTGTAATTCACAGTGTGCCAAGAGCGTGTGTTGACTTTGCTGTGTGAATGCAATGACATTGCAAAAGTGGTTGGCAAAGCTACATTAAAAAATAAGGCTGCTGTCATATTGGATTCACTCATCAGAGAAATGTATTAAACCTTTTAATGTTGCAGTTTGTCTCTGCATTGGAATATGCAGCAAAAGTCAGAACAAATACTATTCCCCTATTAGGTCTGTCATCCTCTTCTTTATAACCCCTTCTTAAATTGCATGAAATAGCAGCACTTCTTGGTAACTTGTTCTGATGCAATTTCAGTACATGTAGAGGCAGCACATTCTGAGAAAATTCAGTACTCTGTACTCTCCTGACCCATGCATATTCATTTTAACATCAGCAATAAAACTGGGGTGAATTTTCATCCCAGCTGTTTTTGGCTATTTGGCCTGGACAGTCTGATTAATTATCTATAGTACCACTTTTTCACTTTTGTTTAAAATGTCCCAGTTTCTCTCTCCTCCTCTCATATTGCCCCTTTGTCCTCAGTTTAATTCCATTGCTGCAAACTGAGTTCAAAGTGCAAAAGTCATTCACATTAAATTAAGTCATCTGAGGGGAGGAGAGAGGAGGGGATGGAGTAAGCCCTGGATGGAGTAGGTGGCTCAGTCAAAAGGAAATTGCTGCAGTTTGTGTCTTCCCCCTCATTCATACCTTTTGACATATTGCCCACATTCTGATGTTGCTTGGCCACATGTGTCCTAGTTTTCATTCATGAAATGTTGGAGGGTGTGGACTTCTCAGACTTTCATGTAAAGCTGACTTTGGAGGGAACAAACCTAGCAAGTTCCCCTATTTTGGCATTTTGTTTTATTTTTTATTGTTAGATTTTTTTGTTAGTCCTGATAAAGATATTGTCCCACTGCTGTTGATCTAAGAGAATACAAACTTTTAGTTGACACAAAAAAAATTACAAAATGGAAAGTCTGAGTTTGAGGGCAGGAAGGAATTGACTGAAATTGCAAATGTAGTTACTGGGTAAGATACACATTTAGGGCTGAAATACTTACGTGAAAGTAACTACTTCTGAATTCTAAAGGACTTAATAAAGTCTATTTGAGAGGAGTCTCAAGGAATATAAAAGTGTGCAGACTCCATATTTAACATGTGAAATATACATTTACAGAGTGGATATGGCCACTAACTTTCATCACTTTTAAAATGAGTTAATTTAGATGAATTCATATCAGAACTTGAAATAATTGTGTTCTAAAACTGCATTTAAATGTGTTTAAATGTATTTTATTTTCAGGGGAAAGTGTTTTCCTATGTGCCATATGCTATTGCAACAGCATTTTACTAAGTTAAAAAAATCATTAATATCTCAGAACACAGATATTTCATCATTCTCAATGCGTGATACAAATTTAATAAAATTCTTTCACAAAGAGAGTGTATAAGGTACTTTGGGGAGATTCTGGAGAAAGTAAAGTGAATAGAAGAGCAATACTTTATGAAAGTGAGTTAGAGTGGATGGGCTCCTAACTATGAATTCAATAATAAAGGAGAAGAAAGTGCCACAGAACTCACATGGGATAAGAGAGAATAAAAGATAGCCAAGTTGCAAGCCACTGGAATTTATAGTTCAGTTGGCTTGTAAAATTTTGTTGTTACTGCATACCATCAAGTCATTTCCAACATATAGTGACCCTAAGGTGTTTTCTTGTCAAGGTTTGCTTGAAAGGGGTTTGCCTTTGCCTTCCTCTGAGGCTGAGAGAATGTGACTTGCCCAAGGTCACCCAATGGGTTTCCATAACTAGGTGGGGATTTGAACCCTGGTCTACAGAGTTGTAGTCCAACACTTGAATCACTACACCCCATTGGCCCTAATAAATGATCTTGTAGTGTAATGATTACCATGGGAAGCACTGATACGTGACATGAAGATGAAACCCTCCTTCCCCTTCTTTCTGACCCCAGAAGTGTGGGAAATACTTTTTAATATGCAAGCTTTATTTAGCTGTCATAGCTTATAGCCTGAGCTTCCCTAATGTAAGCAGAGCTTGTAATAGTTCCATTTTTGATATGCAACTTCCAGAATTCTCTATCCAATGTGACCATAGAGGCCATGGGAGATTAATAGTCCAAAAGGAATTCAAGCTCTGATATGAATTCAACTAAATTAACTCATACTAAAAGTGATGAATGTTAGTGGCCATATCCACTCATTGATTGTAAATTTCATATGTTAAATATGGATTCTGCATCCTTTTATACTCCTTCAGTCTCCTCTCAAATAGACATTATTAAGTCCCTTAGAATTCAGTGGTAATTGCTTTCAAATAAATATTACACTTCTAAATATGTGAATTATACTGTAACTGCATTTATGATGAAGCTGGATGCCTCTGATGTCAGATATGCACCTCTTACTGCACATGAGTTCTGTGTCACTTGTTTCTACTTTATTGTTGAATTAATATTGCTAGCTGGCTAGGAGACCAACCATTCTAACTCAGCTTCATGACATATTGCTATTCCATTCACTTTACATTTTCCAAAGTCTCTCCAAAGTGCCTTATGTGCTCTCTCTGTGAAAGAATTTCATTAAATTTGTATCATGCACTGAGAGTGATGAAATAATTTTTGTGTTCCGAGATATTGATGAGCTTGGTATTTAGTAAAATGCTGTTGCAGTAACATATGGCAAATAGGAAAACACTTTCCCCTGAAAATAAAATGCATTTAAACAACTTTTAAGAAATAGTTTAAAAAACAAGTGCCCATTAGCAGATATGTACAATTTATCCACTACATTACAACTACTCATCTTTTTCCTTTCTACTACTTTTTCCTGAGCTCCCCACAAATATATCATAGCCACCCACCTGCAGCCTGTGTATTCATAAGGAATTGCCTTCATTTCAGGGAAAGGAACACACATGCCTTGGTGCACAGGGAAGGCCAGCCAAAAAAGTCTTCATCATTGCAGTGAGTTTCACCATCATTGAAATAAAGAGCACACAAATATTTTAAGGCTATTCTTCAGTGGCCCTGAACAACATGCTATCAGGCTTTACAAAATGGTACTGAGTGACCAATGGGTGAGAACCATACATGCAGCAGAACATCTATCAACTAAAGCTCAAATGTTGAGGGCAGGAGTGGAGGATGAGTGATCTATAAACCCCCAACTCCCCCTTTTTTTTTTTTTTTGCATCCCCCCTAAAAACCCCAAGAACATTCTCCAATCTCCCAGATTTCTCCCATTAATTTTCCCCACATGATATTTTGGTCCACAAACCTCCCAAAATGGGGGGAAGCATGGGAATAATGCACAAATTTTCCTCTCATTTCCCTCAAACTGAAACAAAAATCAAGAAAATTGGCACACATCCCCTCCCAAAAAAATTAGACATTATGTCACATCACTTCCAGTTTTTGCATTGTGGTGTGGTGTGCCCTATCAGGAAGGCAGGGTGTATGAAAAGCACCATAGAACACCCCTACTTTAGTGGATATATGTAACTGTTTATCTCCAGCTGGAGTAGACCCTTGGAACTGTATGTACTTATATACTGTATGTACTTATATACTGTATGTACTCATGTATGTCTAGAAATTTTAGTAAAAAAATTGACTCCAAAAACTTGAGTCTTCTTATCTATGGATCAATGTAAGTACTGTACTGTACTTTAATCCTTATATTTAAAAAAGGAAACATCCCTTGGTGAAAGGCAAGAGTGTTCTGAAAGCACTCAACCCCCCCTTTACAGTGTCTCATCCTTGAAGCCTTTAGTATGATAACAAAAAGTTATGCCTGCTGGAATTTTTTTAAGTTTTCTGACAACTCTTTTCCTTTGCTTCATCCTTTGCATCCTTTGTTACACACCCCTAAGTTTTACTCTCAACTTATCCATGAGTCATATCAAAATCCATAATTTTGGCCCCAAACCTGCCCTTGACTTATACATGGGGTTGACTTATAGTCGAGTTTATATGGTTGTTGCTTCATCAAATTCCCTTTGCTGGAAAAAGTGCAGTCTGCAGGCCATATATGTCCCCTAAGGCTATTTTTGTGTCCCCTCAGACTCCCCTGGGTCAAACAATTACCTTAAAATGCCCTCTAGGGTGTGGAGATATTTTCAGTACTTTTTTTGCCCCTTTCTGGGATTATTTAAGCCCAGAAGAGATTATTTTTTTAAAAAAGGGAGTGGCTCCTGCTCACTTTTCGAAAAAGGGCCTCTCCTGGGCTAAAATGGCTCTGGAGTCTAAAAGTACAGCACAGAGGGTGTTTGGGAGAATTTGGGGCCAAACCTGGGGTCTCAACCTTCCAAAGTCTCCAGTGGGGGCTAATGTGGCTCCCTAGTCTTCCACAGTTCCCCACCCATGGTTTAATGTGTCTACTCTAGTCGGGACTAAACGTTAGATTTATGACTAGACCCCAGAATAGCTGAGCCTAATTACCCAACACAATTTTAGTCCATAACAACAAAAACAATGATGGAGAAAGAGGGGAGAGCCTTGTTACCAGTGCCACATCTTAGTTAATTTCTATCTTACTCTATGGTTTAACGTCTGGTGCATGCTCATGATTCACTAAGCAGTTGATGCTTTAGTATTTGAGACATGGAACATGGACATGGAACTCAATCGATTCTGGTCAGCAGATCTTTCAAGCCCAGTGGGGAGAGCCTGGGTTGCATGTCCTTCTGTCCTTCCACCTTTAATGGCTGCTACCACCCTGCAGTTTGACATTGCTTTAACTGCCATGGCTCTATCCTATGGTATCCTGGGGTTTGTTGTTTGTTGTGGCACCAGAGATCTCTGAAGGCCAATATCTCACAAAACTGCAACTCTCAGAATTCCATAACACTGAGCCAAGGCAGTTAATGTGGTATTAAACTGCATTGATTCTGCAGAATGGCAGCCAACATGTTCAGTTGAAGGTCCAACATGCTTAAACTGTACATGTTAACCTCTTTTAAATATAATTAGGGGCCTTTGCAAACTGCCAGAAATAGTGCAAATTCAGTCCACTTTAAGGGTTAGGAGTGCTAGGGAATCATGGGAATTGTTCTTTTTTTCTGAGACATTGAGCCTTCTCTGTCAGAGAGCTCTGGTGCCACAATAAAATACAGTTCCCATGATTCCCTAACTCTAACCCTAACCCTTAAAGTGGACTCAATTTGCACTATTTCTAGCAGTCTGCAAAGGCCCAAACATCTGTTCCTCTTCACACAGAAGGCCACCTTCTAGCTAGAGTGGCCTGCAGTTTTCATGTGTCTTCAGAATGAGACGTTTCCCATCTATATGCTACCTCAAATGTCCTTAGTTACTCTTTCAATTTCAAAATTCAGAGATAACCGTTTCTGTTTCCTATGGCATTCCCTTTTCAGATGAATTAATCCTAAGCACTTTTAAAAACCCAACCCTCACAGAATGGATATTCAAGAGTTTTGCTTTTGGAGGTTTTTTTCCCTCTGAACAATCAATCCTTCTCCTGACTTAATCTGATCTGATTTAGCTTCTGAGCAATCTAGGCCAACAGAAATATCCAGCTTTCTTGTTTACAGTTTTTTAAAACAAATACATTGTTGGCATATTGGTAAATAAATAATGATAACAGTTTTTTAAAAAGTTCAAAATTCATAGTTGTATATTCAAAATGTCAAGAACAATACCCAGGAGTAGATAGTAAAGCCAGTAATCCTGGACCATCTGTATATTCTTTTCATTTTCCATTGTATACATTTTTCATTCTAGAATCCCTGGTGGACACAAGCAAATGACTTCTGGAGCCCACAGACAAGAGTAACAGAAGCCTTGCCACATTTTCATTCTTTTGCCTCTGTAGAATTCCATTTATCCAATTTGACTAAATGTATGGGTTGTGATTTTTTTTAAAAAAAATGTTCTGTTACATAATAGATACAAGGTGGCTACTGCAACTGGTCACACATTTCACATTATCTCTTTTCTATCCCATAATGCCCAGGGACTCTTTTCTATTCTATAGTGCATCGGGAAGGGGAGATTTTTTAAAATACCTAATTCTCTTCTGCTATACTGCATAAGTTCACAACTAGGTTAGAGTTTAGAAAGTTATTTTTGAGAAGCAAATTGTTGCAGTCATTATTCCAAGCTCCCAACCCCATAGTGGTCCATCACTGTTAATAATAATAATAATAATAATAATAATAATAATAATAAATGTTATTTATATCCCGCCCCTCTGTCAAGCAATTGGGGTGGCTCACAACAATTTAAAACATTGTACAATTTTAAAATACAATCCAAAATCCCACATCCCTCCCATCCCTTAAAAAGGAATTAAACAGTTTTGACATTAAAATAAGATAATTAAAACACTCAATTAAACAATCCAAAAACAAACAAACAAATAATAGACAGGGCAGTAATTGTAGCCAAAGAAAGGAGAGATAAAGAAATTCCTGAGGCCGGGAGGGTCTAATCAGGGAAGGCCTGCCAGAAGAGATCCGCCTTAATAGCCTTTTTAAAGCTACTTAAAGTTGTCAACTGGCGGATCTCATCCGGCAGGCCATTCCATAATTTGGGAGAGGTGGCTGAAAAGGCCCTCTGGGAGGTTGTCGACAGCCTAGTTTTCATTGGCTGTAACAGATTCCTCCCAGAGGATCGGAGTATGCGGGGGGATTATATGGGAAGAGGCGGTCCCGAAGATAAATTGGATTCAAGCCATTTAGGGCTTTAAAGGTCATAACCAGCACCTTATACTGGGGCCAGAAACTGATAGGCAGCCAGTGAAGAGATTTAGAACAGGAGTTATGTGATCTCTCCATGATGTACCTGAGAACAGTCTGGCTGCCATATTTTGTACCAACTGAAGTTTCTAGACCAAGCATGAGGGTAGCCCCATGTAGAGCGCATTACAGAAATCCAGATGGGAGGTTACCAGTGCATGTACCACAGTTTCAAGATCCCTTACTTCCAGGAAAGGGCGCAGCTGGCATACCAGCTGAAGCTGATAATAAGGCACTCCTGACCGTCGCATTCACCTGACTAGTCATCTGAAGCAACAAATCAAGGAGCATCCCCAGACTGTGAACACAGTCCTTCATGGAGAATATGACCCCATCCAGGACTAGAGGTTGCAACCCAACCCTTGGTTTCAGGGCAGCTACCGTGAGCACTTCCGTTTTGTCTGGATTTAATCTCAATCCGTTTTTCCTCATCCAACCCATTACTGCCTTAAGACAGTCATTGAGAGAAGAGACACCATCAGAATTTGAGGCCGACAATCGAGATAAGGAGAAATAGATCTGGGTGTCATCAGCGTACTGATAACACCCAGCCCCATAACTGAATAATCTCACCCAGAGACTTCATATAGATGTTGAACTGTTACATACAGTTGCATTTTTAAAAAAGAATTTACTATCACATTTCTCAAAAGCAACTAGGACATATGCTTTCAGTTATATAAAATATCTGAATGGTGCAAGCTTCTGGCCTGCACAACAAGCATATTCTTCTCCCTTCCACAGGTTATCACTTCAATATTACAAAAGAGCATGAGGCAGCAGCATGAGCCATGTTACATCCTTCTTCTGCTGCTTAGTTAAGTCACACTCCATAATAGTACAAGTAACTAGAAGGTGCATTTACACTGCAAAAGGTCTGAAACCATTTAACATGAATCTTAGTGATAATTCCAACTAGTCCCACTGAATCAATGGGATTTACCTTCCTCTCTTTCTTTGGACATTATCACATGAGCCATTCTCACCACAATCACATTAATTAATGAAAATACAAACATATTGGTCTGAAAGTAGACATTATTGCATATCATTACAATAACACAATTGGGGCTGCTAGTGCCATCTCACTGTGTTCCCTACTCTTCCTTAACCCCACTTCTCTGCCCTGTGTCCTATCCAGCTGCCTTTCAGTTTTTTTCATTTTATTTTATTTTTTACTGTAGTTTTGCAGTTCTGCTAATGTGATTTCATTTATTTTAAAATGAAAGAAATACAAATGACAACAACAGCAACAATAATAGGAATCAGGCTGCTTAGGAATATTGAGGGGGGGGAGG
>CM034701.1:268833581-268847267 GCA_020142125.1 Phrynosoma platyrhinos | reverse complement strand
CAATTTAAAATACAACAATAATATTAAAGACAATTCCACAGTATGGCAATATTACAACAATGTCCTTCCTTTTATTTATATCCCACTTTTCTCCCAGAAAGGACCCAAAGCAGCTCATAACCTACATTAAAACAATTCAGTTAAAACATTCTGAAATACATTTTTAAAAAATAAGAATTAAATACAAACCACTTAAAACATTAGTTTAATACAATTAAGAGCACACTAAAACCTACTCACTGTACTATCCAGTTAAAAACTGAAGGCCTGTTTAAGTAGAAAGGCCTATCTGTTGACTCACCATTTACCAGTTGATTTTGTGGATCTACACTAGTTTGGACTAACCATTAGGATTCAAGCCATTATTTGGCATTAAGTTTCAAACATAGGCTTCAAAGTCAACATCCCCTCATTTTTATGTAAATATCTGCATGTGAACCTACACTAGTCTGAGCCATATATCACTTACTATAAAGTTCCAAAGCCATCTCACACAGCCATTCCATGCTTCAAGGTGAGAATGAAGGACTGGAGACAGTCAAGCTACCACTTCCCAATAGCCAGACACACAATTATGACATCAATGCTGAGATCTGCAGGGGTCCTCGGGGGTCTCAGTGCTTCAATAATCATTGTGTGTTTGCTGGGGGCAGGGTTTCTCTGATCCTGCCAGTTCACCTTGAAGCATGGGATGGCTGTGTGAGGTGGCTTCAGAGTACATTGGGAAGGGTGCTTTGGGTGAGGTGCAAAGAGGATGAGAATGCAAATTCTGCCGCTCCCAAGAAGCACATCCACATAGCAATAGCATAGCAAGTACATTTCTATACCGCTTGTAAGTGCACTGTGTAAGCCAATTGCCCCCAACAAGCTGGGTACTCATTTTAGCGACCTCAGAAGGATGCAAGCCTGAGCTGATTCTGAGTTCCTGGCTGGTAATGAACTCACCACCTTATGGTTTGTTAGTGAGTGGCTGCAGTACAAGCATTTAACCACTGTGCCACCAGGGCTCTGTCCACATGTGTAAGGGACATTTATATGTGCAGATGTCCTTATCTGAATTAGGGCCATAACGTACTCTGGCTATACCTTAAACTTGGGGGTAAGAAATAGTAATAGTAACAGTAACAGTAATAGTAATTTACATGTTCTGGTACCAAACCTATTATTTGGAACTACATGGTGTCTCTCACTTATCCAAAATGCTTGGAACCAGAAGTGTTTTGGATTTTTTGGGATTTAGGAACACCTGTATTTTCATATACATACATAAAGAGAGTTCTTGGAGATGGGACCCAAGCCTAAACATTAAATTCATTTGTGTTTCATATACACCTTATACATATAGACTGAGGGTAATTCTATACAATATTTTTAATTATTTTGTGCATGAAACAAAGTTTGTCTACACTGAAACATCAGAAAGCAAAGGTGTCACTCATGAAAAAAAGTTTTGGTTTTTAGAATATTTCAGATTTTGGAATTACAGATAAGGGATACTCAACCTGTACTTACTTCCAAGCGCTGTACTAAATAACCAACTTCTTCAGCCACCACTGCTGTACAACAATTGCATTATCGTGCTAGACTGTTAAGAATCAAGTTTTGTAATCAAGAAGTTACTTGAGCTTAGCAATCTCATGCTATTGCATTATAGAAAGGGAAAATTACTAATTTCCCAACTGTTCTATATTTTATTTACAAAACAAGCAAGCATAACATGGTTTTCAGCTGTTTATCTCTTATACACACCCTGCAGCCATGAATCTGCACAGGCACCCATGTTGTTCATCACAACGTTTAAAATGATTCGCAGTTTGCAACAGGAAATGAAAATGATTATCCTGAATATTTTCTTCTCATAGAGCAGACCTTATGGACATCCTCTATGAAACCTGGGAGGCTTTCTTCCAGTCCTTTCATGCAATGAACTTACTTCTGTGCAGCACCATCTCCTCCCACCACTCAAAGTTTACACAAGACATCCACAGTCTATTTGGGAGAAGCCACCATATGAACTTTCCCAACATGACTTTCTGGTCTTGTCGTGCAAGAGGGCTATGCCAAATGTCCTGATTTGGTAGGGACAATCCTGTTTAATCCTCTGTCCCACTTTCTCTGTAGTGTAGGTTCACATGTGGATATTTTTTTTTAAAATGTCCCAGTTTATCTCTCTTCCTCTTCCTTTCTCCCTTTCATTCTTACTTTACTTCATTTGGTGCAAACAGAGTTCAAACTACAGAAGTAGTTTCCGCTGACCTAACTCACTGGGAAGAATAGATAAGAGGCAGTAGAATCTTGCTCTTCTCAGTATGCTCAGGGAAAAGCAACTATTCCAGCCTTTCCAACTTAGGATGCCCTTCCTCATGAACATTTCTACCCTCTTGACCACACACTGATGTTGCTTGGCCACATGGGTCACAGTTGTCATCTGTGAAATGTTGGAGAGTATTAGAGGACCTTCCAGAGTTTGCCATTTCCCATCAGCACTGGCTCAGTTTTTTGAGTGGAAGTTGCTGCAATGTGGACTTCTCCCATGTGGCTTTGAGCTATTTCTTCACAGCCTGGGTGCTCAGGCTTTCAGACATTGTGCAGGTAATGTGCTTGGGGGAACAAAGCATGTATGAAAATTAGTTTAGGTGATATATTAAGAAAAAAGCCAAGAACTATTTGAACAGCTCAACTACTTTTTATGGATGGTTGTAATATGATTCATTTCTGCATTGTTTTTTTTTATTAAATCCCCTTGCATCATTATTCATGGGCACAAGCCTTGACTCATATGGTGATTGCAGGAAAAGATGAACACAAATAGTATAAATTGTACTACCTGCTAGGCATTTTAAATCTATACTCATTCTCCCATTTTGTTCCAAAGAAAACATTGCCATTCCCCTATAATGGCCACAAAATAGCTCACATAAGAAAACCAACAGTGAGCAGCTAAGATTATTCTCCATCTATTGCCAAAATCTCAATATGATACTAGAATTGCATTCACTTTTATAGGAAGATGTGTATTTGCATAATGGGTTTTTCTATCCATGGTAGGGGAGTCTTGGGTAATATAAATGTCATCTGCTTATGTATATAGGGGAACACTAATTATATGGGGGGGGATAATTTTTTATCGTTCTTACAGATGAGAAATTTATTCCAATGCACAGAGATAAATTACTTCGAAGACAAATGATTGCTTGAACAAACAAGCAGTTCAATCTAAGTCCTTCCTCAGTAGGCAGCAAAGATTCCGATTGTGAAGAGTGCTGAAGTGGTTTCTTTCAGAGCTGGGTAGTGCTTCCTGTAATTAGTTCCCAGCTGCAACAGACTGTAAAACTTATAATTTCTTAAAGTGACTGTGTGTGTGTGTATGCTTGTGTTATGTGTCTTTAAATAATTTCTGATTTATGGTGACACATGGGATTTTTTGGCAAGATTTTTTCAGAGTTTTTCCATTGCTTTCCCCTGAGGCTGAGAGCATGTGATTTGCTCAAGGTCAGCCAGTGGGTTTCATGACTGAGTGGGAATCAGAGTAGCAGTCCAACATAAAAATAAAAATTATTATTATTATTATTATTATTATTATTATTATTATTATTATTATTATTATTATTATTAACATTCAAACCACTATGTCATGCTGACTTACACTGTCAGGCAAAAACATTACTCCGGTGCACGAAACTCTGATGGCTTGTCTACACTGCTGAACAAAATCATACTCACCTCATACAGTGAACATTGATAATGTTTCACTTTAAATGGAATTCTTTTTGATGCCTGGAGGTTTTAATCTGACTTCTAGAAATTTTCCTTTTACCCAACACTTTCTTGGAAAATCTGGATAGTCATTTGTGTGTTTGGCTCTCTGAGGTGGCATCGCTGTGGAACCAAAGGGAGGAGTTGTTGGTGGGCAGAACAGGTTGGTGGGCAGTGACCTGAGTCACTTGGTCATGACCTGATCATCACTTGTACAAGCTATCCTATGAGAATGCAGCTGCATGGGACAAAAAAGGTGTTTGGTTCCTTACACTTTAAGAAATATATATATTCAAATGTATGACAGGAAGGTGAAAAAGCCATGCAAATGCTGCTGTCTGGTCAAAAATAATGTGAAGGATCAGAGATATGGATCACCCCCTTGCACCAAAGTGAGTTCACCAGAGGGAAATGAGGGGCTGGTTATGCCAATCTCACCTTAATATGTGTGGTGTTCATGGCATCATTATGGACCAGGCAAATATGATGCAAAACAGAATTTTTTCAGTAGACAGTCTCCAAGAGATTTTAAAGTGCAGCTCTGAAAGTGCTGTTATAGGCAGCAACTTACCATACATCAGCCTTTTCTCAGACACGTCCCCTTTTTCCAGAGGTAAAATTACTGTGTGGGAGGGCTTATTCAAATGTCTGAGTTTTCTTACCTCACCCCACCACTTTATAAATCTAATTCTTGTGAATCTATGGACGTTTTCACACGGGGCTTTAGACGGAGGCAATCCTACCTCCGTCCGGCCCCACTCCGGCTCCATTGTCAAACTTTTCACACGACGTCGCATCAAGCACCGCCCCATCCAGTGCCATCCCTGGCGCTATCCGGCGTCCGTCCGGGGTCTTGCTGCGCGTGTTCATACGACATCGCAGCAAGCCCTGCCCCATCCAGCGCCATCCCTGCGCCATCCCCGGTGCTGGCCGGCTTTAGCCCCGTCTTTCTAATTCCTTTTTTAAAAAGGAATTAGAGGGGCTGCTGCCGGAAGCAATCAGGAGCCATTCCAGCGGCTGCTGCTTTCACCGCCAGAATGGCTCTTCTTTGCTTCCAGGCAGCTTCCAGGCGGCTTTAGAGCCGTCCGTGTGAAAACGTCCTATGAAGTGCCATATAAATAAGAGTAAGCCACTAGGTATGACCAAGTTTATAGCTTGTTAATTCAACATCATCATTCTGCCCTGGTGGGACTCATGGAGAGAGGCAACAGGTCTACTTGGTCTGAACTGGCCTGACTTAGGGGGGCTGCAGACTGCTAGAAATAGTGCAAATTGAGTCCACTTTTAGAGTTAGGATTAGTGCTAGGGAATCATGGGAATTGTTGTTGTTTTTTTCTTTGAGCCTTCTCTGTCAGAGAGCTCTGGTGCCACAATAAACTACAGTTCCCATGATTCCCTAGCACTGAGTCAGGGCAGTTAAAGTGGACTCAATTTGCACTATTTCTGGCAGTCTGCAACCCCCCTTAGGTCACAATTCTGCTGAATCTCTTGCACAACCCTGCTGCCAATCTCCTTGAAGGTATATGAGAGCATAAGAGGTGGGGACATAATATTTTCATTCACCATAATTTAATATCATGCCCTATGAGAACCACTGTTTGCCATTCTTGATCACAGTCTAAAAACCAGTGTGTTCTATTAAGTGAAGAAAATAATGGTTTCACTTTTTTATTTCCATATAGCCTTCCCTTTTGTGCTGTAAAAACAGCAACTCTATAGCCATCTCCAGTGGGTATAAAGAGAGCACTTAAACTTGTTTAAGGATGTAAACAGTTGGATAAATAGACACTTAATAAAATGTGAAAGTACTGGTTTATTGGTCCATCCATTGAAGAGCAATAATGGTGATATCCAAAATTACTAAATAGCAACTGGAAACTGCTTTTATGAGGAAAAACAAAGGCTATAATTAGCAATGGACAACTATGTGTTGGAAGGTGCAGGCTATCCTTCATTAACATTGTGTCATCCCAATGTTTAAAACTATAACTCTCATCTTAACTGAACTTTGGCCATGTTGGTTGGGGCTGATGAGACTTACTGAATCCTAAAACATTTGGAAAATACCAGGTTGCAGAAGGCTAGCATAGCATGGATGTGTGCCTATCTTATTCTTATTTCTTTTTTATTGTTGAGATTTTGTGGCTCATTTTGCAATTTCTGCTGTGTTTACTGTTGGAGAAAATATTTTGGCAACAGAAGACAATGTACAATAGGGACTTATTATGTTGACCCATAAATTCAGTCCAGTAAATTAAGTTTGTGAGCATATTTTGACTTTTAAAAATGGTTCTGGAAGTCCATATTGGGATTAACTATGATGAGTGGATTTAAAGTTTAGTCGGTTTTACAGCTGTTTACAGGGTTTTCCCCCCTGCACCATAGAAATGTAATGCCAGTTTTGATTAAGCTAACTGGTACATAAGTGTGGTTAGTTTTTTATTATGGAACAGTCCCTGTAAACTCAAATCAGAAGCCTCCTACACACATGTACATAACTTAATGTTGTTGGGCAACTGAGTTTGCATGTCATGTGAAAACATTTTAGTGCACCCTTTGGACTACAGCTTCCCATCATCTCTCACCAGTGAAACTGTAGGCTGAAACTTATGGGTACTGTAGCCCAAAACATCTGGAGGGTAGGTGATTGGGAAAAGCTGTTTTAGAGGATTTATGATTTCATCAGCTTTCTCTATCAGGGTGTGGCAGGCATCTCAGTACCTCAGAGCTCTTATCTTCAAATTTCTTCTTGATCTCCCTAAATATTGGAGATCTTGGGCTGATGATATTGTCTCTGAAGCAACCCTGGTTCTGAAAATCCCAAATATTGGTTCAGCTATCTTCTCTCTCCATCAGACATCTTCTGCCTTTTTTAAAAAAGTAGACTGTGGTTGTAAATCCTGTTGGCAGGCACAACTACAGCAACATAAGAGCTTATTGCATGCACAATTAAAATGTCTTACCTGAACTGGCTTAAAATTTACAATGGATAGCATGCTGATCTTATCAGAAGGATTTAGTCACCGAATCTGCCATCTGGGTCCAGCCCGGGTCCAACCTCACTCACAGGGGTGCTCCAGCGGCCATTTCCTTAAGCTGGAAACCTCCCGGCTTCAAAAGGAGGCATGCTGAGCCCCCTGGAAAGCGGGGATAGACCCAGGCTGCACCTGGGAGGCAAATTCAGTGGCTAAATCCTTGTGATAAGATGAGGATGTCACCCATTTTAAATTTTAAGCTGGCTCAGGTAAGACATTTTAATTGTGAATGTGATAAGCTCTGTAGATGGCATAGGTAGGGCAAAGCAAAGCAGCTTCATTTATATACCGCTTCATATCATGCTATGGGATGTCTAAGCAGTTTACAACTGTGAGCTGATTGCCCCCCAACAAGCTGGGTACTCATTTTAGTGACCTCGGAAGGATGCAGGCCTGAGTCGAGCCTCAGCCCTGGCTGGTATTGAACTCGCAACCTTGTGATCTATGAGTGAGTGGCTGCAGTACAGGCATTTAACCACTGCGCCACCAGGGCAGCAGCATAAGGAGTTGTTGCACTGAAATTAATGGCATAGGAAGTCACCTCTGTTAAGAAAGAGAAGTATCCTGTGGATGCAAGGTGTATAATGGACTTCAAGGCTCTGTCTGCAAACTCTACCCTTAATGCCTGTGCTCACTTGGGACAGAATCATCGAATCATAGTGTTAGAAGAGGCCATGCAGTCCAACCCCAATCTGCCATGCAAGAATACACAATCAAAGCACCCCAACAGATGGCTATCCAGCCTCTGTTTAAAAACCTCCAAAGAAGGAGACTCAACAAATGTGTTCCACTGTCAAACAGCTCTTACTCAGGAATCTCTTTTCCTGTAGCTTGCATCCATTGTTCTGAGTCCATCCTCAATATGAAAAAAAAAAACCCTCAAATACTTAAATAAGGCTATCATATCACCTCTTAAAAATCTCTTCTCCAGGCTAAACATACCCAGCTCCCTAAATTTCCTCTCATAAGGCATGATTTCCAGACACTTCACCATTTTGGACATCCTCCAGCTTCTCAACATCCTTTTTGAATTGTGGTGCCCAGAACTGGACACAGTATTCCAGGTGAGGCCTGACCAAAGCACAATAGTGTGGCACTATTGATCTAGATCTAGACACTATACTTCTATTATGCAGCTTAGAATCACATTGGTCTTTTTAGCTGCTGCATCACACTGTTGACTCATGTTCAACATGTGGTCTACTAAGACTTCTAGATTCCTTTCACATGTAGTCTTGTTAAGCTAGGTGTCCCCCACCTTATATCTCTGCATTTCATTTTTTCTGCCTAAGTGCAGTACCTTACATTTCTCCATATTGAAATTCATTTTGTTAGTTTTTACCCAGCTTTCTAATTTATTACAGTCATTTTGAATTCTGATCCTCTCGTCTGGGGTAATTTGGTGTCATCTGCAAATTTGATAAGCATGCCCCCTATTCCTTCATCCAAGGGATGTTGATAAAGATGTTGAACAACACTGTACATGCTGTCTCTTCTTCGCTACTTTTATCCGCACAGCAATCCTGTGAGGTAGCTCACCTAGTGAGTTTCATGGCCTGTTCTTGGCAGTTGAACATGAGCCACAGAATCGAACAGTGTACCCCATTGGCTCTCATATTTTTTTTTGGGGGGGGAGCTCTGTTTCCTTTATTGACTACAAATGAAATGGATAGATTCATTAAATAATTTCTCTTATGAATATTTGAGTTTAATAAACAGCATGTTAATTTAAATTACTCTAGATAGATCACTTGCTAGTTGCCAGTTAAGCAGTTGCCAGTAATAACAGAGAATGTATATGGACTTGTTTTGTTAACAAAATCAAAATTATAGCAGGTCTTTGTATCATTATCAAAGTAATCCTCTTTCTCCATAGTATTACTTGCTCATTAATAGATCTGGCCAAAACCAAGTAATTTGTTGTCATTTGGGCTATTTGAATATTAGGTATTAGATGCCGACTATTTTTATATGAATTTTAAATTAATACAATTCGAGGTGATGGGGACACTTTAAATTTCCATGGATAGTATCATAAAACATTCAGAAACCTTGTCATTTTGAAAAAGCAATATATAAATACATGCTGACAAGTGCATTAGTCCAAAGATTTTTGGGGGTGGTGGCAGCGGCAGGGAGAAACAGGTCAGGTTCAAGTAGCCCTTTGAAAAACTTTTGATGTAAACAATATTTGTACAAAAATAGCTCATAAGACTCATAACTTAATCCTGCATTTGAGTTCACAAGTTTTGACACAAGGAAATAAGTTACAATCTTTTCACAATAAGTGGGATTTTTTTAAAGTATGAAACTGAATAATCCATAGCTTTACAAACATTAGTAGAATCCCTTAGGAACTGGCATCTGCATTTATTTAATAAGACTGTCTTATGAGCTATTTTTGTACAAATATTGTTTACATCAAAAGTTTTTCAAAGGGCTACTTGAACCTGACCTGTTTCTCCCTGCCGCTGCCACCACCCCCAAAAATCTTTGGACTAATGCACATTATGAGGCTTCTGTTCAAGCTGGAGTAGCCCAAAACATTTTGCTGCCTGAAGCTAAAAATGAAATTTCATTCCACATACAGACCAGCTGGACTTTCTGTTAAGTCTTACCTCAACGCTGGCAATGGAATAATGTCGCCCAACCCACCTAAAGTATCAGATTAGTTTAGAGGCCATTAATAACAATAATAATAATAATTTATTTCTTAACCTGCCTCTCCCCATGGAGTGAGGTGGGGACCAACAATAATAACAAATGCACAATGTCAGTTTAAAAAAAATCAGTTAAAACACACATCAGTTTAAAAGGACTAATACGATATACACATACAAAAAAAAATTTACATTTAAAATGCATCATTTAAAATTCACAATTTAAAATCATCTGGATAAGCCTGCTGGAAGAGACTGTTCTTTAATGCTCTTTTAAATTCAGACAGCATATTCAGATGTTGAATCTCTTCTGACAGGTCATTCCACAGTCTAGGGGCAGCTAGGAGTAGGCTACGTGGCATACAGAACTGTGTCTCAAACAGAAGGAAACAACTGGGAAATTCAAAAGGAACAGGTTGGTAGCTGTCTCCCATCCAAGGTGACAGCCTCACTCTGCTTAATGCTGTGGCCAGCCTTTTATTCAGGTCCTATTTGGCCTCCTTTATTTGATCTTCCTAGGTTAAAATTAGAAATGGGTCCCTACCATCACGCTTTTAAATAGGATGTAAATAGCAAGATAACACTATGATCCCACACATTTCTTGCAAGAAACTCTCTCTGTGGTAGAGAAAAGAAAGAATATTAGTCCATTCCACTCTTAATTTTTCTCCAGATTGCAATCACCCAAGAGACTAGTAGCACCTGAACAAGCTCCAAGCATACATGGCTTCCTCCCCAGTCTCAGCTAAATCTGAGCTCCAGTCTCTGGTACTCCTTCAGATTTCAGTTTTACCCTAATGAAAATTAAGGTGTCAGGAAAGAGTTCCTCACTCAAGAAGTGTTTCTTTGTTTGCTTGTTTATTACTGTATCTTATATTATTTATTATTTTGTATCCCACCTTTCTCCTAATATAGGGACTCAAACAGCAAATTTAAAACAATACAAATGCAAAACAGTACAAAAACATTTTTAAAGTATAAATATAACACTTAAAAACAATTAATTTATAAAGTCAAAAACATTAAAATAGTAAAACGTATTAAGCAAACCATATACAAACCTCAAAATTTGTATCGCTCACCACTTAACAGTGCAGCCCATGTCAGTCTGAAAAAGGCTGGCAGCGCAAAAATGTTTTTACCTGCCACTAAAGGAAGAGCAGGCATGATGAAAGGGGAATCGTATCTCACATGAAGGTCTTCAGATCTTTGGCCAAAACTGAATTCCTGAAAACAGAGAGCTTCTAGTTGCTTCTAAATGGCTTCTTCCTTCAATAAATGGATTATTTAATAAGACGTGGTATTTGGCTTTGATTGTGAAACTGATGGAATTTCAGTTGTTGTCCGATAACATGAAACCACAAGAACCCAACTGACTCAAGGGGGGAAACATTTTTTAAAAAGAAAAATACTGACTCCATCTATTTCCTATATCAGCTGTTTTCAGTAGCATAATCAATGTATACAAAGCCTCCTTGCTATTGATGCAAAAAAATCAGTTGAGAATGGATATAGATTATCTGTTGTAAATGTTACATTTTGTAAGGTAAGCAATTACGGTGTTCATACAGTAATATAAAGAGAAAAGAGAAATGACCATCTGTAACAGTTAAGAAAAACTGGAATATAACTGTTAACTCTTAACTTCAGATAATGGCTTTCAAGATCAGCATTCAATCAGAGTATTAAGTTGGTTGTTGTTTGGTTTGTGATTTTGTTTTTGTTTTTTAGCCAGGGATTATGTTCTGTTTTTCTAAGTAACTCTTGCTTCTGTTTAGCACTTCTTTGTTTACCTCTTGGTCATTATTAGAAGCTTACTAAACCAGCAAATTACATCTCATTATGTATAATGCAAAGAAAGACATGTGAAATATTAGAAAGCCAGGGGAGCTGAATAAGAGAAATCTATGTAGAATGGTATCAAGTGAAAGACTGCCTGCCTGTTTAAAGAAATAACGTGGCAATTAGATTTGGGCTCCAGGCTGAAATCTATTTGTCCTACCTTCTTGTTTAAAAATGGTAAAACATAACTAACCATAGGAATCTTTAGGCTATGCTTTTGGTCTACAGAGGTGGGTAGGACTCAGGTTCTGGTGCCTGATAGGCTTCACTACCCATCCTTGGATGATGATCAGTTAAGAGATACATGACAATAAATGTCTCTATGTATGTGTATGTGAGTGCAGGGGCAATTCAGGAGTGCTGGCAGGACATTAAATTCAAATACCACATCGTATAGAATCCTTATTGATGTTTTTTGTACCAATGTTATTTATAAATTGTATTCCCATGTCCTACTGGATGTAATGGCAACAGTTGTGGCATAAACAACTAGCAACATTAAAATTATACCTTTAAATTGCAATATTGTATGCACAGCTTAAATGTAGTTGCCTTGTTTCATATGGTTATAGTGAAAATTTGGTAAGATGTTATGTTTTTAAAGAAAATTTTAAAAGAAGGGGATTTTTTTTTTTAACTGTGGCCTTTTTTCCACCTGCTGAGCCTCACTCCAGTCAGTCTTCTCATTTGCTGAGCTCCAGGGTCTTAAAGGAACGCAAGCCAAACCCACAGCCCATTTCTACAAAAGACAGACTTTTGGGGAGCAGAAGTGTCATTCCCCTTGGGATGTCACCTGACACAGCCTGCAGCCCCTAGTGATGCCCTGGGTGTCAGATGAGGTCTGGTCCCCTTTTGGAGCTGGTTTGTTCTGTTTGTTTTGATGTTAGGATGGCTCCTTCATTTTCCATTTGGAAAAGACCTTTCTTTTCCAGCAAGCCTTTGGAAACTGATTTTAACATGCACACACACACCCCAAAAAGGACTTTAATGATACTGTACTGTTCTTAATATGTTTTAAAGTAAGATTTTGTTATTTAATACTGTTTTCATCTTAATTTTGTATGATTTTAACCGTTTATGTTTTATTGTATTATCTGCCTTTTTGCAAGCCACCTTGAGTACCATCTTGGGAGAAGGGGGGAGGTATAAATAAAGAGATGGGTGGGTAGGTGGATGAGTGGGGATGGTTGGAAGATTCTAGGGCTGCTTGGGTTGGGTAATGGGGTTGCCCAAAAGCAGAGCTTTTTCAGCCAGGAGAAGATTCAAGGGAAACCTGGCTGCATATGATCTGAAGACCATATTTTCCCCACCTTTGGATTTTGAAAATGATCCTTCTTTGGTGCAGAGATTTCACCTATGCACAGTGAGAGATAACACAAGATATTTTGCCGTCTGAGGCAGGAAACAAAATGGTGAACAGACATGCGCAGATTCACACACAAAGTCACATACAGAAATTGATGGGACTGGCAATTTAAATCAATTTAAATCCTTCTTTAAGCACTGGAAGTGGGAGAGCATCCTTTGTTGCACCTGAAGATAGCAGATTAGCTGAAGAAGCTGAGAAAGAGGTAATACAGGGCTCTCTCCTCTGACACCTTACTGCCACCCCCCATCATCTGCTGCCTAAGGTTTAAGTAGTGGTAGGCACAATGCATCCCCCTGCAAACCTGGGGGTTAGGGTCCCAGGAGAGTGGCACATGCACAATGCATCCACCTGACATTTTTAAAATTTTGTGCTACCAAATTCTCCAAACCATCCTTTGGGGACCCAATTCTGTCATATTTTGTTCATCTTAAGCCCAGGAGTGGCATTTTTTATAATAGGAAGTAACCTGGCAATCAACTTCCAGTTCACTTGTGTTACAAAAAAAAAAAAGGCTTCTCTTGACCGAAAACATGGCAAAACTGCACCCACATATTTGAGGGCATTTGGGAGCAAAAAAGTAAAAAAAATCTGGGCTCTGAAAGAGCCATAAAAGAGCCTATGGTCCACACTTTCCCCATCCTTGGCCTAAGCACAGGACTACCCCCAATGTGTACAGGGAACTATGCTGTCTTCCAGAGCTTTCCTATCTAGTTCACAGGGATGCTTGCATAGAGTTTACTTCTACATTAAAATTAATGGCTTACACAGGAGCTCTGTGTGCTCTCATTGGAGCATACATTGTCTAGATAGGTACCATGTGAATACTGAAATGTGTGGGACAGAATAATGTAGTGACATGTATGGATTTTTAGAAAGAGAAACATAGGTAGAGGGGGAAAAGACACACTCTCTATATATCTATATCTATATTTTTTTTCTTTACCTATGTTTGCAGATTGATTAATAAAAGGAATGTGGATTACTATTATTTAATATAGCTCAGGGGTAGGCAACCTTTCCCCTT
>CM034701.1:268804665-268816316 GCA_020142125.1 Phrynosoma platyrhinos | reverse complement strand
AAATAATAAATTCTACAAAAAACTACTATCACAGATAGAGGAATTAAATTATAAAAATATAATTGCTATGGGAGATTGGAATGGGGTAATTAACCCCATAATGGATAGACATTCAGAAAAGGGATTTGTAGTTTTGTGAAATATTTAGATATCTCTGTCAGAGAGCTCTGGTGCCACAATCATAATTCCTTCTATACCCTTTTTGCCCAACTCTGCCATAGCTCCATCCTGGAATTTGTAGTCTAATGAACCTCTATAATACTCCATCCAAGAATTCAGTGCTCTTCCCTAATCAGCAAATCCCAGGATACCATAGTATTTTGCCATGGCAATTAAAAGTGGGATCATATTGCTAGAATTGTAACATGAAAAAGCCCCAGGTGAAGACAAGACAACCCTGTACTTGTCTTTGAAATGCTTCTCTGACTTTAGAAAGAAATACAAAACCACTTTGTATGGGGATGTTATTGTTGCAAGAATATCTTATTTGAGCAATGTAGCTCCATTCTCCACAATGAGAAGTGAAATGTTCCAGTATTCTGGCCATGTGCCTCTCTTGGATGAATGGGCGCTTCAACCCAAAGCATGGGCCTTTTCTGCTTCTCTTGTAAGTTTATGAAGTGTTATTGAAATGAAGCAATTTTTTTAAAAAAAAAATGCCTCTTTAAGAGTATATAATTGTTTTTGACAGCAAACAGGCTGGAAGAAGCACTTCTAGATTAATTAACAGTGACCCATAATTAAACACAGCAATACTTAGAGAAGCAACAGTCCCCTGATAGCATTGCTTTAGCTATAATGAGTATTTATCATCCTTGTTTGCTTCCACAGTGGCAGTTATCAACGTTGGTTGCCACATTTTTTAATTAAGTGAAACTGTGGATAAGGCGCTGCAATATATTCATGATTTACAGATAGCTCTCAAGTCACAGACTCTATCAGAAAAACATGTGTGAGGTTCAATGCTACCCATGTTTATCAAGGGATAAGCCTCACTGAGTTCAGTGGGGTTCATTTCTATGTATATTTGCACCCCAGGCTCTCATTAGCTGTGAATCATAACTTAGCAGTATAAACATTTTGCAGAGTATTTTCTTGAGTTTTGTGGCATGGTAAACACTTAAAATCTTAAAGACAGGTTTTCTCTGGCATATACCACTGCAGGATTTTTGTGTGATACCATATCTAGCACAGACAATTTATTATAGGCAGTTTTGTAAGCATCTATTGAGTAAACATGTTATGCTGTAAATATCTACAGTAAACATAGATATTTATACAGGGGGGCTTTGGTATCCACTGGGGTTTGGTTCCAGGCCTCCCTGTGGATACCAAAATCCATAGATGCTTAAGTCCCATTATATACAGTGGCGTAGTAAAATAGAGTCCCTTATATAAAATGACAAATTCAAGGTTTGTTTTTTAGGAATTTGTTTTTAATACTTTCAAGATGTGGATGGTTGAATTCATGGATGAAGAATCTGTGGATGCAGAGGGCCAACTGTATTATAACGATTAAGTGTGCAAGTTAATACATTACACATTATATTATTGAGACCAAATATTTATTGAGAATTTTTAAAATATTTTAGTTCTGTTTTGCTTTCTTTTCTTGTTGACTATGATGATGTCCTCTGATTTGTTTATTCTCTTTTTATAATGGACATCTTGGCTACAGGGGAAGTACAAACCTTTCAGAGAACTTTCAGTCCTCATAGGAAGCTACTCATTGTTCTTGAATAAAACATGACTTTTGAGTGTTGGTACAAAGTACAAAAGAACAGAATCTCCCAAAGAATAGGCAACTTGGTACCCAACTTCTCATGCTGCAATTTGCTTGGTCATGGCTGGAATTGCATTCTGTTCCTACATGAAAGACAGAGATTCAGAACTCTGGATTTACAACAGGCATTTTTCAAGCTGCAATATCCACCTAAGGAGGTCAAGAAATAAATGTTTTTTATTTTTTAATTTCATTTATTTATATGACACCTTTCTTCCAAATTAGGCAGTGTGTGTGTGTGTGTATGTGTGTGTGTGCCTTAACTGCCTTCAAGTCCACCTCAACTTATGGCAACCCTATGAATGAGACATCTCCAAGACGCCATACCCTCAACAGCCCTGTTTAGGTTCTGCAGACTCAGGACTGTGGTTTTCTTGACTAAGGAGCTTATCATATCGTTAAATAAATCACCTTGCCTGATCCAGCATAAAATTTAAATCGGGTGGCATCCTGATATTATCACAAGGATTTGGCTGCCAAATTTGCCACCCGAATGCAACCAGGGTCCATCCCTGTTCCCAGGGCCACACAGCATGGCTTCTTCCAAAGCCAGGAGTTTTCCAGCTTGAGATAATGGCTGCTGGAGTGGCCCTGGGAGTGGGGATGGACCCCGACTGCATTCGGGAAGCAAATTCAGCAGTTAAATCCTTGTGATAATATCAGGATGATGCCCAATTTAAATGTTAAACCAGATCAGGTAAGGCGATTTATTTAATGATGTGATAAGCTTCTGAGACTATCTATCTGTCATGCAGTCTTTCTCTTTTCCTCATAAAATCAATAAGGTAAGATTAGTTCTCAGGAACAATCTATTACAGGACAGACCAAAAAAATAACAGACCAGAAAATAACAGGACACCCCTGTCACCTGGCTGGGGCTACTCAAATGCATTATCAACAAGGTACAACCAAGTCTAGAGAATAACACACACCTCTCATAAGATCTAGGAGGCAGGCCTTTATTGGCTTACAGATAGTTTCCAAATCCTAAATAACTATCCACAACAGGATACATAAGATGGATGGTAATACAGGGACAAGACCCTGCCACAAACCCAAATACCAACTCTGTCCCCATATCTACACTGCGAGCAATATTACAGGGGCCAATGACACTACTTGCAACATTTACTTGTTTTTATTCCAATGTGATATATGCCATCCTATGCCAGCCATGCCCCTCTACACTCTACATTAGACAGTTGTAATGTATTTCAGCCTGCCTGGATGTACACTATGGAATGTAAACGTTGCAGTCCTTGAACAAAGAAATTGCAAAGAAAGGAGACTATCGCTCTACACCAGGGGTAGGCAACCTTTCCCCTTTAAGGGCCGAGGGACTTCAGCTCCCAAAATCCCAGGAGCTATTGGCCAACATGCGACTATTGGCCAACATGGCTGAGGCTTCTGGGAGCTGAAGTCCTTCAGCCCTTAAAGGGGAAAGGTTGCCTACCCCTGCTCTACACTCTTAAAATGGGGCTAGGTCACTTTAACTGCTTGGCTGCCTCCTGTTGCATTCTGGAACTTGTAGTTTAGGAAAAGACATTTAGACTATTCAGCCAGAGAACCTTTAAGCTTCACTGAACTACAAACCCCAAAGCAGCCTAGCCATGTTTTAAGAGTGTGGTGCGATAAGCTTGGAAGACTAGAAAGAGAAATAGCTGAATTGAATCATATTTACCAGTCCCACTCCATTTGCAGAGGGATGAACAAAGGCAATGGCTTCATGGCACATTACATAATATATTACATATATTCACAGAAGAGTCCTCACTACCATAACAAAAGGAATCTTCTCACCCAAGGAACTGACTTTTGGTAAACAGATGTATTACTTTCACACATTTACATTAACTGACCACTGTACAGATCTGAAAGACCTGTATCTCTGTACACAGCCATTTAAAAATGTAGGACATATCATGATATGCATCCTTTTGAATCCTATGACATTTCATCCCACTCCCACAACTGGATATATATGCTTTATACCTAGACATTTATCATCACTCTGTAAGCATCCAAAGAAGCAGATTTATATCCACAAAAGTTCATGCAGAAACAAAAACCAGTAAGTCTTAAAGGTGTTGCTACATTCCTTTTCCCTCCCACTCTCTCATCTTCCTTTTTACATAGCTATAGTGATGGTGATACTGTTCTCTTGCCTTATTCAGGATTGCTGATTTGCTGGAATAGACTTTTCTCTTTACATCCAGAAGGTTGTAAGAAATGTTTGCTTGGGAAATAAAAAACAATACCCCTAAAAACTATATTTAAAAAGCACATGCAGAGAAGCAAACCAATAGGAAATAAAGTTAGGTCAAATGTTGGTCTCAGCCAGCAGCTTTGCAATCATGGCTCCAAGCAGATAGAAGAGGGCGATCTTTGTTTTCTTTTGCCATTGTTTAAATCCCAGGTAAAAAATAGAACTCTGACCGGGTTCAAATGAAGGTTGTTCTTAGAGCAACTTCTTCTTGCAGAGCTAGGCAGTGGGCAGTGAATAACCTCACAGTGTGAAGCCCGCTTATGACAAAGAAGATATGCAAGAAACGGAAAATGCCAGTTCCATGGTTATCCCTGATTATCTGGAAGATGTGCAACCCCTTTTTAATCAAACCAAATTAAGAGACCTAATAGGATGGAAACAAACACACACACACTGCAATAGTCCTAATTATTCACTGAGATATTAAAAGACATTGTTGTGTATGCTTTATCAGTATGCAAAGGGATCTTGTAGCACCTTTGAAATGGAGAGAAAGACATTTGTAGAATAAGCTTTTATTAGATTCAGTTGCACCATTAGCTGCGTCTGATGAAGTAGACCAAGTCCACGAAAATTTATTTTACAAATTTATTTTTCTCAATTAGCCTCAAAGGTGCTACAAGATCCCTTTGTTCATTGAAAAGTTTATTTCTCAAAGGAAATACTTATTTTGAGTAATTGTTTTTCATTTTTGTTTTGTTTTTAGATTCTGCAATGCATCCAGCTAATGCAAGTTACATTTCTTTCACTGTCATTGCTCTCCCCTCCTCTCCAGGCCCCACTCATGCATCCGTATCCCCCACCTCTCCCTTCCCACTTCTCTAATCTAATTTGGAATTGGGTGTTCCAAGTTGTGATTATTACAGAACTTTCCCGCTGAGTAATGACATTGCTTGTTTGGACGTTGCGAAAGCAGCCTTTTCAGAGTTTTCAAACTGCAAGCCTCCACACCATCAGCTTACCAAAGGAATGTTCATGAGCAATGAATGCACCTCACTTAAGTAAACACACTCAGCTTCTATCCTTTAGCAATGCCTCTCAGTGTGGTCTAGGCCACATGAGTGGAATGTCCAAATGGCAAGGGTTGAGAAGTAATGGTCAGTAGAAGAAGACTTCTGTTGTTTACCATGGTGCTACTGAAAGTCTTCTGGGGCTGACAGATGCCACTCCAGAAGGTTAATAAGATGAAGGCAGCTCTCCCAGCTGGACCATAAGAGGGATTATGTCTGAGCAGCAGATAAACAGCTTATTCCAGAAACAGACACTGCTTTTTTTGTTGTTGTTTAAACTTCGTCACTCTTCTCAGAATTCTCACTCCAATTCCTACTTTCATTCTCTGTGGGTGAGAGGTGGGACAAGCTTGAGGATTTGCTCAACTCTTAGAACCTCCACCTGTTGCTACACATCAAGTGAGAGGACATTCTGAACATCTTGGTTTTGGGACACAGCTAGTACAACGTTTCAGTGGTGTCGACTCCTTAAAAATCAAACAACTTATTCAGCCAAATCTACATAACCCTCCTTGAAAACTGTGAATGGTTTTAAAAAGCACCATGCATTTGAAAACAGGATTCATATTTCTCATAGTTTGCCTTGCACTCCAAGTCCAAGGAAATACAGGTAAGTGTGCTTTAAAATATATTGTTACTTGACATTGCTTCATGGTTGTGTGTGTGGAATTTCAGCAGGAGAGTTAAGGAAACAGAAAATGATTCACTTCTTAGAGCTACATGACTATAAAAATGAATCTTCTATCCCAGCTCTGAACCTTTTTACTTTAAACTAAGAGCAATTGTTATAACAGAATTTAACAGAGTTTTCTATTAATTATGATTATTCTACAGATATTTTTATGCTGCCCTTCATTAAAAATTCCAGTGGTGATTCTGAGTACACATAGGATGACTACTTTATATAGGCATAAGAGTTGTATAGCTTGACTCAAGTAGATTAGCCTCTGAGGAATGCATACTACAGTTTAGATCTCTCAATAAGACACCTGCAATTTCATACATACACCTGTGACACACCTGTGACAAAAAGTAAGTATACATGTCTTTTCATAAGTTCAGCTAGGGATAGCAAAGGCTACATCCCATTACAAACATTTAAATTTAGTTGCATGTTTGTTTGCAACTGTTTGCCTTTGGTTTCAATTATAGTTATACCCATGTTTAGATGGATTGGGGCCACTGAGTAGCCCTACACAATGTGTTTATACTTCATGAACTGACACTTCTGTAGTTTAAAATTTAAAAAGATGGATTTAACAGCAAAAAAAGTGAATATACACATGCATACATTTGTAAATAACAATAACAATATATCAGCAGAACACGAGAAGTATAAAAATATTGGTTTGTATCTGGATTTAGCCATGCTTAAATCAATAGGACTAATAGAGAATCATGACTAATTTAAGTCCCATTGATTTCACTGAGCCTGTTTAAAGTATGACCACAAGTCTACGTTCAATCCATTGTGATAGTGTTTGATGAAAAAGGCAAGAATTTTGGTAAAGATAATAGAATGATATGTATTGGTTTTGTGATTAATTAATGTGTACAAACATTGAAATGAAGGATCAGTTTGTTATGTTATCTAGCATAGAACCATTTAATTATATTAAATATCCTTCAGAAATGAACATTTCTTCTTCTGATTCTCTGAAAAATCTCAGAGTCTGATGTCATTTCTTTAATAAGTAATATGTATGTGTAGCATTGTTATATTTTGCTTTTGCTTTCTTGGCAGAAAACAGTCATATCTAGGGTGGGATACTGTTGGTTTGCTACTAAGCTAATTTTCCTTTTATTCTTTTTCTTAAAAATCATTCCTTCCTAAATGAACATATTAGGTCTCAAATATCCAGCAGGTTCCAGCCAAAACAAATGAAGGTGAAATTGAGTGGACTTTAACCTAAGTCATTCTTGAAATGCATATTCAGTACTTACATTTCACTTATGCAGGTACAATTCAAACGTCAAATACATTCTTTCAGGATGAATAGAGATACATGAACAATGAGATTGTATTGACAATAATATTTTAAAAACATCTTTCCAGATGGAGTTGTGTACCCATTTGTTTTTGTTTTTTAAGATGCCCGTTAGTGTAACGAGCAATGGTTTAATCAACTGTGGAGGCCATTTGTTGAGAAGAAAGTATAATTTGGTTAAGAGATAACGGCATTTATAGCTGACTTTTTAGACTATTGTTTGTTATTCTTTCTTTCATGTTTTACAATCCCTTTAATGTAATCCTTTAATACTATTTTCAAAATTGGGACATATGGGTGGCAAGGAAAAGTGAATGCTTATCTGTAGCAAGAACTCCAAGCAAAATGTGGCTAGGAACCTAATGCCTTTGCATTTACATGGATATTTTACAGCAATTAAGATGCACTTACTTGACAGACTAGAGTTAACCATAGTATAAATTATATATCAGCCATGATTAAGAAAAAGGGGAAGTTACTGCACTGAAATAAGTGGCTGATCTCTCTCCCTCCGTGTTGGTGAGAATATCAACTCAGTCAAAACCAGGTGTAATTAGATGGCTTTTTGGGAAAAGGATTCATGATACAACCTAGTCCTCTGTGTGTGTGCCTTCAAATCACCTGCCAACTTATGGTGACCCCATGAATTTCATAGGAGTTTCTTAGGCATGCAATACTCAGAGATGGTTCTGCCAGTTCCTTTTTCTGAAATATACCCTACAGTAACTGAAATATACCCTACAGTATTCATTGGCAGTCTCCCATGTATTTACTAAATAGGGTTTACACTGCTTAGCTTCCAAGATCAGATGGGTTCTGATACCTTTAGGGAACTTAGGCCTTTATACTCTGTAGTAAATTTCACTGAATTCATAGAGCTTCCTTCCATGTAGGTTGGTATAGGAGTTCAGCCTCAACTTCTTAAATTTGCCGACAGTGATTATGATGATCCACCCAAGAAAGGTGAAAGAAAATCTTTTCCTGTAAACATTTAGTGGATAAAGTATTTTATAAAAAGCTTAAGAACTATACGTAGATTAAGAGGACACAGAGAAGGTATTAATATCTATTTCTGCTGTTTAAACTTATGTCAGAATGCTATGTGGCCTATACTGGTCAGAGGGTTGCATCAGACAACTTCAAAGACTTCTGATTAAAGGTGCACTTTACTTTTTGGTTCATTTACTTTTTGTTGGAAGTTGGAATTAGGCAATTGGACTGGATGGACCTTGTGGTCTCTTCTAACTCTATGATTCCATGATTCTATATGGCTCTCCAGATGTTGGTGAACTAAAATACCCAGTAGACCTAGTCAGCATAACTAATGGTGAGAGATGCTGGGAAATGCAGTTCAAGAACATCTGAAGGCACACAACAATGATAATATAGATTGTTGTATTTCCAACAGCATCCAGAAGATATTCTCTTGTGAAGGGGTAGACAGCTTCCTGGATCCAGGGATAATTTTTTTCTGCTCCACCCCCAGGATGTATTATGAGCTGCTTGGGATTTTGGATCATTTATTTATTTAGGAATAACTGTATTTGGATATACATAGAGATGGGACCCAAGTCTGAACACAACATTAATTTATGTTTCATATAAATTATAACATAGCCTGAAGGAAATTTTATACACAATATATTTAAATGATTTTGTGTATGAAGCAAAGTGTGTTTACACTGAACCATCAGAAAGCAAAAATGTCACTATCTCAGCCACCCAAAACCAAAAAGATTTTGTTTTTAGAAGATTTCAGGTTTTGGAATTCTGGATAAGGAACCCTCAACCTGTACACAGATATAAAGAAATTAGGCTTTCTCTTGTGTTTTGCAGTTCCTCTACAAACAATCATCTCATCTCATCAGTTTATTTATACACCTATGTCCCACATTTCTACTTTAAAAATATGATACTCAGGTTGGCTAACTGTAATAGCATTCAAAATAAAACAAATATAAATAAAATATATTTTAAAATATGTGAATAAAAATGAATGGCCAAAAGCCAAGGACCTGTTACAATCAAAAATCCTTCAGGAGCCATGCTGCTGTAAATATATTGCTCAAGAAAGAGAAAGAAATATCCCATTCTTAGAATATTTCTGGATGATTTCACTCACATTAGGAACGTAGGGCTAAATCTTATATGAAGACTACTGGTATTCAATACTGGCTATCCTAACTGTCAGTGCTGACATGGGAGAGTGGCATTCTCAACCACTTGAAGATGCCACAAATTGAACTTGTACCTTTCTGCCTGGAAAGTACATCCCCTGCTACTGCGTTATGTGATCTTTCCCCATCTTTCCTTGAATTCAGAATTTGAAGGGTTTGGATTTTTTGGGGAATTATTAATATTAGCTTTTATATTTGTAGTACTTGTCAAAACACTGCTGGATTGTTTGGTCAAAACTAAACGGCTTAAGCTACCAAGGGTATGCAGAAATGAATGGGCACACATAAAACCATTCCTGTCAGCATTTGCTTCTATGGATACAATGTGCAGGGCTTACCCTACCATTACACAAGGGGAAATGACAGTCTAATGCAACACATTTTGGATTTCAAGAAAGGGCAGTAAATGAGTGGTTATTTAATTTATTGCAAAGATGGCCAGAGGTGCTTGTATATTTTTTTAAATTAAATATTTATTTATTTATTTTGGCCTCTTGTGCTAAAATAATTTACCTGGCTATGGATAATGACTTGGGTAAGTCAGGGATGCCATTTTCTGTTTCAGGTAAGGCAGCAAAATGTCTTGTGCCAGTCCCAACAGTGTGTGTGTGTGTGAGAGAGAGAGAGAGAGGGGCAATGAATGCCAAGTTTCAAGTTGCCTCTCATAGGGCAAATAAACAAATCTCTATATCAGTGGTGCTACATTTACTCCATAAGACATGCCAATGCCTTAAGGACAACTTGAAATTTATCAAATGTAAATAATGCTGTTATAATATATAAAGTTGAAAACATCCATTTATTAATGGAACTCTCAACTACATATTCTTATTGTTGTTTCATGTAGAGTTCAACCATTTGCTGATGGTTCATCACTTGATGATTTATCAGAAAATGACCAGTTTCCTCTGAAAAATCTTAGGGCATTGCATGCCATCCAAGGTTTTTGCTGACATTTATTCCATATGTTGTCTTTTCTGGGATAGCACTTCATAAGTAATGAATATAAGTGTGTGACATTTTCCTTATGTCTAATTTTCTTATGTCTTGAGATCAACTCCTTCTAGCACATTGCATACTTTACTCTTTTTAGAAAGATTAGGAGGGCCATGCAACATTTATTAACAGAGGCCTAATGAGAATTTTTCTTCAGTGAATAAATGTTCACCAGTTTATTCAGTCAGGCAGACAAAAGCTTTCTATGTGCTCTGAGAAATCATCTTAATTACTTCTGGCTTTCCACTTCCTATCATCATGCCCTAACTCAGCTGTGTGTAAGGACCTCTGTTTATATAACTGGCCTGGAGTAGAAGGTTAAATACATTTGTACCAAGAGGCCCTTAACCTGAATTTCATTTTATTTTTCTATGCCATAGAGATTCAAATTACACAGAATTAGTTCATGAGTTACATTTTCTACTCACAAGGGAAATGCTGTTAGCAGGAGAATTAGCTAAATAACATACATGGAACCACTTCTATGATATAAGAATTGGGAATGACCTGTCTGTATTCTTGAACTGTTTCTTCTGGAAATGTTCCCATCTCTGGAAAAGGGAATGAACTGGCCATAATGACATATATTATAATAATATTTAAACCACTAATCTGCTGGGAAAGTTTTTAAATATTTAAACCATTTTTACAAACATTAAAAATGCCAGTTCACAATGAAATGTCTGAACAGGCTCTGTTTAGCAGCTACTTTAGACAGCTATGGATATATTGTGTGCTGATAACTTGATACTGCAGTGATTCCTACTTTATGGTTCTGAGATAAACAGGGTAGATAATAGCAGAGAGATCTTAAAAGAAAAGAAAGCACTCTGGAGAGTAGGACAGTTACCACCAGTACAGGGCTCTCTGCCCAGTAATGTTCCAAATTAATGGGTCACAATCAAATGGTGATGTCCTAAATTACTGTACTCTTGGCAGAAAACCGTCGTTCCTCACTGTGTTCTTGATTATACTGTCTGTGTTTAAAACATAATTTTAGTAGTTTCTGAGTTTTCAGAGGGGTCTGAAGAGATATGTCTGCCACATTTAGTGTGCTTTTTCACCAAGAAAACATGTGCATTTAATGTAGATTTGATTTAAGCTATTTTTCACATATGTTGCCCTAGAGACACATCCTGGGGGCCATAAGACTGTAGCCTGAATCAAATTATCTTAGGATCCAAGCTGTCATGTTTTTATATATGCGAAAAATACCTTAAAGGAAATCAGGACTGATTGCAAATCTTGCTCCAAGGAAGGGTCTCTCCTGGCCCATACCCAGCATTACAGAGGTTTCTGCAGAAATTCTGACCTCATAGGGGAGATCCAATCTCAGAGTCTTCCTCCTGGCTTATCTCTGGCATTGGAGATGTTTCTCCAGGGCCTTCCCTCTTTGCTCCTAGAGGGATCAACATTTGGTACTCCAAATGA
>CM034701.1:268789329-268799622 GCA_020142125.1 Phrynosoma platyrhinos | reverse complement strand
GGGTGGGGGTGGGAGTCTGGATTGGAACCCCTGTGGATACAAAGGGCCAACTGTATATATTTTCTTTATTTGCTTAACTTCTTTCTTTCAATTAGTCTCAATGGTGCTACAAGATCTCTCTACATTGGTGGTTTTCTGTTGGTTGATGCTAAATGTATCATGCCTAAAGGCATCACTAGGGGCTGCCTCTTTTTAAAGTCACCTAAAATCACCAAGGCCAACCTCCTGTGCACAAGGGGTTTTAGTCCAGAAATCTGAAGGCTTAACATAGTCCTGACCTGGCTACCCTATGGGAGCTGACCGAATGGTGCGGGGCATAAATTAAGAAGCATACATCTGAATCTAAGCATGGTGAAGTCCCCTGGCACCTCTGTAATCAAGTCCTGGTTGTTTGCTTCCAGTAAATTGGAAAATTATGTTATTCTAAACAGTTGTTACAGAGTCATAATAGTGTAGTTGTCAGAGTGTTGGACTACAAACCTGGATACTAGATTTCAATTCCATGTTCAGCCATGGAAACCCACTGGGTGACCAAGAGTCACACATTCTCAGCCCAATAAATGACTTGAAGGCACACAACTACAACCAACAATCCTTAACCTGATTCAGCAACATAATTCATCTTGTTCTTATTTTATCACTATGTATAAATGTCATTGCTGTATACTGACTCTACTTCATATTTCAGTATAAGTTGATATTTGCTCTGAGCAAAATGGAGTTCCTGGAAATAACTTCCCTGTTTTATCTGTCTGCCTTGAAAGCCACTCAAAATTCTGCCTCCACCTGAATTGTTATTGTTGTTAGTGACTTTCATGGCTCAAGAGGAGTGGAACATACATCTCTTAAGTGCCAGTCCAATACCCTAACGACAACAGTACACTACCTTATTTCTAATACATAATAGTACGTAAGAGAATGGTTTGCAGACACATGGCTGTTTTTCTTGCTCTATCTTACAAATCTTTTAAAATTATTTTGTGGTGCCTTGTGCAAATGGGAATGGATCACCAGTTCCCATCTAATAAACTCCTGTTAACTCAACATAAAGCAAAGGTATTGAACTTCACCTGCCAAATGTTGGAGTGGTTTGGAGCTGTGTGAAGCTAAGATGAGTCAACTGTAATTGCTTACAGAGGGAATGAAAGGAAAGATATAGGAGAAAGAGCAATTTTCATGTCACAAGACTTCTTAAAAGATATATTGTTATTGAACAGCTATAGAACATGGCAAGGAAGAAATTTTAAAAGTTTCAGTGTGATGGCATACATTTCAAAAAGTTTCCACATCTTATTTGTTTTGCTCTTTGGGAAATGCTAAATGCGTTACTTAGAATTGCCATATTGGTAAGATGTAGGGAACTGTAATGAGCAAATAGTTTTCAAAAAGAATGACATGGCTGAGGAGGTGTGGCCAGCCATCAAACATGGCAGACACTTAGTTGAAGAGCTTGAGTCAATCTTGATGATTAATTATTAATAAAAGCAAGAATTTCAACTTAAAAATCAAGAAGACTGTGGGTATTGATGTCCTCAGTAAAGAAGGCAGCTGATCAACTTATTACAGGTTTTTGCACACCTGCATAAGATGTAAAGCCACAACTGGAAGAGAGAGGCCTGATAACTACAAACATAAGGCATGGCTCTAATAAGGCAAGTAAAATGGGGAACCCTGGATCTCCTGTTGTCTCAGATCTTCCCTTTCCAGAATTACTGGAAAAGCAATGTGAAAATTTGGTCAGGGATCTATAAAGGGACTGGTCACTTAGAACCACTTAGTTTGAAAATCTCTGAGGTTTCAAACAAAATCCAAGCTATAGATGAAATGGCAAACACTGCCTCGCAACAGGGATCTCATCATGAAAAGAGAATTTGCATATTAGAAGAAGCAAATTCTCACCTGCATCATAAGCTGGAGGATTTGGAGAACCAATAAAGATGATTAAACCTTTGTCTGAAGGGTATTTCAGAATTGGTGACCCCCTCCTCCCTACAAGATTCAATACTTGCATGGATGAACAAAATAAATCCTGAGCTAAACGTATCTCCATTAGACATAGAATGCATGCATCGCTCCCTGATGCTGCAACAACTAGCTAAGAGGGCCCCCAGGGATATTATAATGCGATTTGAAAGATTTCCAAAGAAAACATTAGTTTTGAACACCTTGTCAAGAGTCACATATCTCAATTATGAGGGGCATAAAGTGGCAGTCTACCAAGATGTTTCAGTGGAGACACCAAGGAAAAAAAGTCTTTCAAGCCTTCCACAGCTGTCTTGCTCTCCAAGGGAATAAAATACAGATGGGGATTCCCCTTCAAGTTCATTATCTTCCATGACGATGAGGCCCTAACTGCTCCTACTTAAGCCCAAATAATGCAAATTTTTGAGACACTTGGCATCACAATACCCATGGATCTTGATAGAAATACCTGCTTAATTAGACCTAATGAGACCCCAGAGTGTGATAGCTATCAAGAAACACAATAACAGACAGTACAGAAAAGGAAAAACAAAAGAAGTTCAGTCAACTCTCCAGCTTCAGTGTAGGCACCCTGCAAACCCCTGGGAATTCATCATTGATGATCCTCAGTGCTTTGATAAGACTTTGCAGGCAGTGGAGCAAGCACCCCCACAGGCACCATCTTGAAGCTTGTGTTGCTGCTCTACCAACTGTCACTTTTGTCTACTATTTTTGCTGCTGAACTTTAAAAACTTAGTGACATTGATTCATTCCGGAGATGCAACTATCCACATGGGACACCTGGTGGACAATTGTGTGCATCTGTTTCTCCATTGCTAGTTACTGCAGGTTTCAGACAGGCCTAAACCATGTTGTTGTTTTCCTATCTATACAGCTATTAATTTGCCTGGCATACTACAAGCCTAGAGAGAGTTTTATGATACTCTTAAAGTTTAAAATTTGACATTTCTTGCTTCTTAGCAAACTATTATAAAAATATTAATCACAGGATGGGCCATAAACATAGGAAATAATGTCTAATAATAAAAAGATATTATTTGCCCCCATCCTTTAAGAGGAGATCAGAAAGTCTGACTCTGATCGGGAGAACAGGAGATATCTGTCCTCCATTTCTCTTGATACTGTTCTTAGTTCATTGTTAATTGCTATCTATATTGTTATGTTATTGAGTGTTTATTTACATCTCATGACTATTCTTAAAAACTTTAGGGGAAAACCTGTAAGATATCCAAATGTGGCAAAACTGATCTTTTTAGATCCTAACATGCGAATCCTGAAATTGGAAAATAATGTGGGCAATAGGAAAATAAGTTCCAATTTCTCTTTACAATCTAGTATAGTATTACATGGGATCCCTGAGAGTCATTTCCTATAGTGTTAATAATAATAATAATAATAATAATAATAATAATAATAATAATAATAATAATAATAATAATAATAATAATAATAATAATAATAATTTTTATTTATATCCCGCCCCTCTGCTAGGCAATCGGGGCGGCGTACAGCATTTTGAAACATCAAAACAAACTGGGTGGTGCTGGGCTTAGTTAGTGTCTCTCCCGCAGATGACATCAGATGGTAATGGAGGGAGGGCTCTTCTTCTTAGAATTAAGGGCTTATGCTCAGCAAAAAAGAGAGGGAAAATCCTAAAACAAATCAAACAACTACATCCAAATTTCTTATTCCTTCAAGAAACACACTGATCCCATCCTCCCCAAAAAATTGTTTGAAAACCAATATGTAGTGGGGGGCATGGGAAAAGCCAAAGGGCTATTCTCCTGGACAAATAATGTCCTCCCGTGGTAAACAATGAATTTAGAGATGATGCTGACCACTACCTAATACTGACGGGGGAAATTTTTGACCAGCCCTAGACTCTAGGCACCTTCTATTCACCAGTACAGGTCAGCACACATTTATGTCAGCTTTTTTACATCATCTAAGTGAAGTGGCTGTTGGTTGCATAGTGTTGGGAGGTAATTCTAATGATATTTTACACTCCTATCTTGATAAATCAAAACCTCCTAAACATACAGCTCCAACCCCACTAATGCAGATAATTAAAGATGCAGGATTAGTTGACCCTTGGAGATCTCTACACCCCATATAGAAAGACTTCACCTGCTACCCAGCAGTCCATAAGACATATTCCAGAATTGATCAATTTTTTTATCCCCAAGTCCCTATTAAGCATAATTTTAAATTCCATAATGTCTTTAATTTTATATTCAGACCATTCACCAATAATACTAGACTGGACACCAGAACGACTTTCCCAGACTTCAAAGTCTTGGAAGTTTGCCCTGCACTCCTAATGCATGACCTTTTTAAAAAGACCATACAAAAAGCAATAGAAACGTTTTATCTAGAAAATAAATATGAAAGCACTTCTGAAGTACTACTATGGGACACACTGAAAGTGGTGCCCAGGAGTCTGTTTATACAGGAGGATCTAAAGAAAAGAGAATTAAAGAAAAGAAATGTCAGGAACTGATTAAAGAAATTGAACTCCAGCACTCTCACAAGAAGTTCCAAAACTCAGGCATACTAAAATCATTTGAAAAAAAGCTCAAATTGAAGAATTAGACCTACACTCAGTTCAAACCAAATTGCAATACACAAAAGCATACTTCTATGAAATCAATAATAGGAACTCTAAATTACTAGCTAGATTAGCAAAATAGAAAGTAGAAAAAAGAATTGTTGTAGCTATCACCTCCCCAAATGGCAATATCAAAGTTGACATAGTAGAGGAATTCAGAGAGTTCTACTCCAAACTCAATGCTGAAGAATCCCCACCCACCCCAATAAACGTAATTCATTCCTTGATTCTCAAAACTTTGAAAATCAAGAACCACACACTGCTCTACTCAACCAACCCATCTCATTAAAAGAAATCAAACAAGCAATCCAAAACCTCAAACCAGGAAAATCTCCTTGATTAGATGGATTTACAGGAGAATTTTACAAATTATGTTATAATAAAATTGCTCCACACCTACAAAATCTGTTCAATGAGATAATGTCACAAGGCCTGTGTCCCCAATCTTGGCACACTTCCAGAATGGTCCCCATCCCTAAAACAAGTGACTGTCAACCTTCCACCTCAGCATTGAGACCGATAGCATTAATAAACCAGGATGTGAAACTACTGACCTCAATTCTAGTGAATAGAATTAATAGTTTCATCACTGAATATATATTTATTGACCAAACTAGCTTTATGCCAAATAGAAAACTATTCTGACACTATTAGACAAGTCCTAAATGTCATCTATCATTTTTCAAAATCTAAAACCCCAGTTGCTCTTATGTCCCTAGAGACCCTGAAAGCTTTTGACAGTGTGAACTGGCAATACTTATTTGGAGTACTGAAAAAGATGAACTTTAGAAATAAATTTATTAGTATGCTAGAAAAGCTATACCAGGGGTAGGCAACCTTTCCCCTTTAAGGGCCGAGGGACTTCAGCTCCCAGAATCCCAGGAGCTACTTACTGGCCAACATGGGACTATTGGCCAACATGGCTGAGGCTTCTGGGAGCTGAAGTCCCTCGGCCCTTAAAGGGGAAAGGTTGCCTACCCCTGAGCTATACAGAAACTCAGAGGCCTTAGTGACAGTCAATAGAATAAACTCCTCTACCCTTAGGCTCCAAAGCCTAAACAAGGATGTCCCTTATCCCCACTGTTATTTGCTATTGCAATAGAACTCTTAAAAACCTCAGTCAGAGAAAATGAAAACATAAGGGGACTCAAAATAGGAGGAACAACCCATAAATGAAATCTCTTTTCAGATGATGTGATCATCTTCCTAAAACAACCCAAACAATCCTTCCCTACCTTACGCACCATATTAAACTCCTTTGATACTTTTGCAGGTTTCTGGATTAACTGCTCAAAATCTAAATTGCTGTGTCTCAACATTGTTCATGAAGACCAACTAGACATTCAAAAAGCTACCAATCTGCAGCTAAAACCCTCAGGATTTACTTACCTAGGAATCACCATTACAAAAGATTTCAGTCAGATAATCCCCAGAAACTACAACAAAATAACTAAATGTTTAATATCTAAAACACTATAATGAAAGAGACTGAAACTCTTTATTCTAGGAAGAATAGCCCTCATTAAACTGTTTATTATCCATTGCCTATCCTTTCTATTTCAAACTATCTCAATTCAACTACCACAGACAAAACTCAAACTTTCACAAAATCTCATCAATACATTTGTTTTTAACTATAAGAGGCCCAGATTAAGGAAATCCACATGACACCTCTCTTACAAAAAAAGGGGGGCTAGCAGTGCCTGATCTTGAACTATATTTTGCAGCATTCCAACTTAGTCAAATCCCTCATTTAATTAAAAAAGACAAAGCATACACTGGGTTACCATGGAAATGAATGGCCCACCATCAATTGGTCTTGCTTTGTTCTTTAACAAACCCACTCAGCAAGTAATTGAAAATATTAAAAACCCATGGCTACAAATGTCAGTAAAGATATGGTCAAGATGGAAGCAAGTTCTAGTACCAGATCCCTGTCCTATTTGCCCCTTCCTAGTCCAGAAATCTTTCTATTCCCCTGATAAATTCAGTTAATTCAAAGGATGGGAACAACAAGGTGTATATTTTGTCCAAAACCTTTTTTGTAATGGCAGACCAAAAACAACTGAGAAACTAACTTTAGATTTAGAGCCATTAAAGGCTAGTTGGTTTCATCTCCATCAGATAATTGCTTTTACACACAAATTAAAGGAAATAGGAGGACCACCTAGATAACTTACTTTTTTGAGGCACAATGTGTGCCCCCCCAAAGCACCAAAAGACTAACATCTTTAATTTACAACCATTTGATTGACCACTCTTACCAAAACGTCTGTGGCATAGACCTAATTTGGGATTTGAATCTTTCAATTCCCATTCAAAATGGACTACAGTTTGGTCTTCCACCCCTTTTAAATCCAGATCAGCACTGATTAGAGAAAACTCCTTGAAAATTATACACACATGGTATTTGATTCCAGTGAAGCTAGTCAGAATGTTTAAAAATGTCCCCTCCAAATGTTGACATGGTTATAAAGATAATGGCACATTTCTACACATGTGGCTAGACCTAAAATAAACACATTTTGGCAATTGGTACTTGAACAAATTTCACTGATTACCAACCAAAAGTAAAGTTATGTCCACAAATGCTTTTGTTATCAATATATGTGGACACAAACTCAAATTTGAAACATAAAAACCTGGTAGATTTCTTCATTACAGCAGCCTGTGTAGAAATTGCCGGATACTGGAAAACAGGGGAGATATCTTTAGATATGTGGTGAAAAAAGGTATGGGACCTATGGTTACTTGAAATACTGTCTGACAGATGGCAAGTTATGCAGGACGACCAAAATCAGGAACTTTCTAGACAAATGGTACCCACTCATTGACTTCATGAACAAAGACAGAAACAAGAGAAGACAACCTCCATCTCATCTGAACCATTCTAGACTAGATTTACACAAAGACCATTTAACCTTGTCACAGATTAGTGACAAACAAGAAGTGGTCAATGGAAATGGAGCTAGCAGATATGTTGGGATTCCACGGTCATTTTATTTCTTTCTTGCTGACAATTTGATATTAGGAGCTCAGTGTATAGATAAAACATTTTCCCCCTTGCATCTGACAGAAACCCTTCTGGAACTTGTGGGAAAGAATTGTTATGAACCAGTTTCATTTTCAGGTGTTTTGCTTCTTTCATGCAAGAGTGCTTACAGTATATGCTTTCTAAAATGGGCTTGGTACAAAGCCATGTAATAACTGTTCCCAGCTTCTGTGCTTTGAGAAGGATAGTCCACTGGAATGTTAATTAGAAATTCTTACAATAGGCTGACGTAGAACAGGGGCTACTTATTCTCTAGCATCTTGATTGAAGACGCTCTTCTTTTCCTTTTCTTTGTCTACTCAGATTCAGTTAAATCAGTTCCAAATTGTCAGGGTGAACCATCTTTCCTTCCTTATTTTCTTTTCATCTGTTTAACAACTCTAGACATAATAATTAATGTTTATGGCTTTGCTTGAAGCTATATTCTTCATTTCACAAAAGAAAAAGAAACAGACGTAAATCATTCCTGCTACATGGAAACTTGTCATGCTCCATTAAATATTTAGCACTTAATTTTTGTAATATCCTTATTCTTTTGTAAGCTGATTCTCTTAAAAGACATTTGATTTCAATGCCCTATGGTGAATTTCTCTCTTTCCCAAACATAATTGCTATCTACAGTCAGATCATCAGAGTCTAAGTTATATTCATTTTTTTGGCCTCTTACAAAGAAATATTTTCTTTCTCAGAAAATTTACAAATTATCTACACATTTCACCATTTTCTTTTAACAAGACTTCTTTAAACAAACCTTTTATTCTATTTACCTTTTCATTCTTTTCAGGTTACTTGTACAAAAGAAAAGATACACACAATATGTAGCTACAGAAATGCTTCCAAAACATCTTGAAAAGTTAATTTAACATCAACATTATAATTTCTTTAATCCTGCCAAAACATCTTGGAAAAGTTCATTTAAAATCAGCATAATTTCTTTAAGCATCAGTGAATAGAAGTTAAAATATAATTACTTCACCAACTGCTCTTTCATTATCTCCATGAAAATGAATTTGTTACTTTCTTTTCAAGCTATTGAAATTCAAAGCTTTCAGGGGTTTCTTTACTGTTAGCTTTTATAAAATCTTGAATTGTTGTGTCATGTAAAATGTGTCATGTAAAATATGTCATGTAAAATGATGTAAAGCATAATATTCTTGGACTAGCCAAATACACAGTGAAAATTTTACTCTTGTTAAATGAATGCAGTTTGATTATCTAATTTCCACACAATGTATGGACACTATCATATATTTCTATGTATTTCACTGATATACTTTGGCCCTGTATTCATATTTCCTATAAATAGCAATGCATAATATCTTTTGGGAATACACCAAAAATATAAGATGAATATACAACACCAATTCCCAGAATGCATCTGGACACGGAGGTAGTCTATGGTGTGTTGGTGTTCTGGGTAGGGAACAAAATGAGAAGAATCCATTGCCTAGATCTCAAAGATTCATGCTTTTGCTCTATATCAGTGCTGGAAAGTGCTAAATCTGTGTTTTTTGTGATTGTGGTCTGTAATCTAATAGGGTTTGGGGGTCCCCACATTTAAAAAATCATATACAAGGGATCAGTTTTACTGGACCAAACTCTTATCTCTGTTTGTGTGTATGTATGTGCTTTGCGTTGCTCTCATCTTGCTACTCTTCCCTCCCAACTTGTCAATGCATTTATTCTCCCCCCTTTCACACACAAACACACCATGTTCTCACTCTCTCACACTCTGCTCTCTATCTCTTCTGATTCCCTTGTCAGCCCACTTTGTGAGCTCCCACTCCTTCATCACTCTGCTTTCCCTTATTGCCTCCATTCCCATGTCATTGTACTTTTCATCCTCTCCAGAAAATAATGTTAGGGAAAGTGGACAGAAATAGAAAGAAAGGAAGGCCACATGCTAGATGGATGGACTTTATTAAAGAGACCATATATATGAGTTTTCAGGTGTTGGGTAGAGTAGTAGGGACCTGGAGATGTCTCATCCATAGGGTCGCCTTGGGTTGAGATCGACGCAAAGGTAGTTAACAACAACAAAAATGCCACCTCTAGGGACATGTCTACACAGGCCAAATGAACTAGTTCCCCCCTGCCCTCATCATAATTTGTCTTCACAATGCAGGGCCAAAGCCCCAATTTGACCACAGACTGTCTTCATGACATGAGGCCAGTTTCCCATTGAATTTGGACTATGCCTGCCTTAAATTGCATTAAAAAGACTTAGCTTCTGCTCCATATTTTCCTGGGAAATCCAGAGCACTCTGGAGCAATGCTGGGTGCCTGTTTACATAGTGTCCTGCTGTGCCATCTGGATAATCCACACTGTTGGGAGTGATGATGCACATCACTCACTGAAAACACAACAAGGCTGCCATCCATGTGATCAACACTAAGCACCTTGTTTTGAACCTCAGGGGGAACTACTTGTGCCAGATGTGGCAGTGCCAAGCATGTGTAAACAGCTGCCTACCATTGCTCCAGAATGTAGAGGTAAAAAGGGAAATTGAGGCCAGCTCCAAGGCTAAAATACTCAGGAAGTGGCTGGTATAGACCTGGCCTAGGCCACTATATCCTGTTTCCTCCTCTTAGGGCCTTTGCGGATTGCTAGAAATAGTGCAAATTAAGTCCACTTTAAGGGTTAGGGTTA
>CM034701.1:268759668-268786793 GCA_020142125.1 Phrynosoma platyrhinos | reverse complement strand
TGACACCCAAGAGGGCTGGGGTGGAACCCCAAGAGTACCAGACCTGTAACCTGTTTACATTACACAATTAATTATGTAATTAACTATAATTGTGTAGTCTGAAAGAGTCCTTGGCCTCAGGTTCTACCCTTGGTTTAGGGGTTTGACCTGAAGGGAAATTCATTCCTAACTCCTGTAAATCCTAGAAAATATTCTATCACAGAAAATTATTCAGTACCTGGCTCTTTACAAAAGTGGCAAATTGCATTTGTCATGTCATCGATATTTTACAGTCCTGGTCTACTCTTTAGAAAAATTAAATACCATATACACTCAACTATAGGTCGACCTCATGTATAAGTCAAGGGCAGGTTTTGGGGCAAAAAAATATGGATTTTGATGTGACCCATGGATAAGTCAAGGGTAAAACTTAGGGTCATGTAATGAAGGATGTAAAGGACAAAGCAAAGGAAAACAATGTCAAGGAACTTACAAAATTCCAACAGGCATAACTATTTGTGCTCATACTAAAGGCTGGATGGATTGCAGGGGGGGGGCAGTGTCATTGCTTCCAAGGAAGATTAAACTCTTGCCTTTCACCAGGGGATAGAAACAGGGGATATATACAGTTGCCCATCCGTTTTCGTGGACTTAAGTCCACGGTCCACACTTTAAGGAGACCAGCAAGAGGGGATACTTAAAATGGCGTGCGTGCACCCATTCAAGCCTATTGGGCTTGAATAGGTGTGATATTTCATTTTCATGGGTGTGGGGGTTGCAGAATAGATCCCCCATGAAAACAGGGGGGTGACTGTGTGTGTGTATATATGATTTAAAGTGCAGTGCTTACATTGACCCGTGGACAAGTCGACTCAGGTTTTTTGGGTCAATTTTTTAACCTAATTTTCTAGACTTATACATGAGTATCTACAGCAATCTATTTTCTGTTTCATAGCTCACTGACCTGTCTGTTTCTCTTTATCTTTCCTCTTGCAGAAACTCCAAATAAAATTAATCATGATGAAGCCAAACTTCTTGCAGATGCTTCTGGGTCTGAAAAGTCAGAAAGAACTACAAAGAGGTCTAGAGTATCAACTATTCGGAGAATATTTGATATGGCCAAGCATCGAACAAAGAGATCTTCTTTTTTCCCAACTGGAGTGAAGGTTTGCCCTCAAGAGTCAGTGAAGCAGATTTTAGCAAGCCATCAAGCTTATTATCGGCTAAGAGGTGAGATATAATTATTTCTTTCCTGCTCTTTCCATTGCTTTTCTTTATTTCTGTCACAGTCACTCACAACTTCTTGACCAATTATTTGCTTTTTCCTGCATTAAAGAAATTCAGCCACTGCTCCTCATATGGTGGATGGTCTTAGGCAAGTCATTGTAAATGAGATTCAATCAAGAGTTCAAGGGGCTCTTTTATTTGCTGCAAGTTTTTTTTAATCTCTCCATTCTCAAAAGAGAAAGGCTCTAAAAATTACAATAAAGGTCTATTCCATAAACACTTTTTAAAAAATATCTCAGGGTTGTTAACAGGGTTGTTAGCCTTTACAAAAATCCTATTGAGTAGGTTAGGCTGAGATGGGGAGTGACTGACACTGTGCTGTTTTCTGCAGAGAAAATGCTGTACTTGGAGACTTATTCTGCACAAAAATATCTTGTGCACATTTTGCACAGAAGAAGTCCTGTACTGTGAATTATTTTTTAAAACTACATAGTTTTCTAGTACTTTGTTTTAGTGAGAAGAAAATTGCTCAGATTGCCCACTGATTCCTATGAGAACAATATTATTAAAGAATTACATCCTTGCAACTCACTAATGTTTTTTTTTCTCTATTTGTAGACTTGGATGAAGTTTTCAGTATAGAAATTCCTTAGCAAGAGACATAATAGGTACAATGAGTTTTGTGCTACATGACATTAATTTGGATTTTTAAAAAGTGGGTTACCATTCTTTTATTTCTTGGTGTAAGTGGATGAAATTCTGGGGGTGGCATTTACCCCTTCTGAGAAAATCAAGCCTCCCAAATTTCAGAAGAACAGATTTAGGAGATTTTGTACCAGAACAGTCTTAAGGTTTTGTGGTTTCCAACATGAGGTTGTACCAGAACATTCTTATCATCGCCCTTACATTTTCATACCCATAACAGACAACTATTATGAAAATAATAGCATGGTGTTAGTGGTACCTCTCATTGAGAAACCTGAAAGTATAGTGGTGCTTCTCATCTGGAAACCTAAAAAAAGTATAAGTATAGCAACAACATTTTTGTGCAAAGGAAATGCTTAATTTAATGTTTATGAATGGCCAGTGATTATCTTCCTATTAGTCCACTCTATGTGGGTTTTGGCAATTTATATTAAAATGAAGTATCACATGGACCTGGCCCTAGACAAGAAACTTGCAAAAGTTCTGAGAGATGGTTGCAAGGACTAAGTGATAATAATAAATGAAAAAAGGTGTTAAGACTTTTTAGCTGCCTTGAGTCCCATATGAGAAGAAAGGTGGGATAGTAAATAAATAAATAAATAAATATAAAAATGTTCACTCTACATTTGGAACCACCATCTCACCAAGTACAATAACACAAGAGGTATGGAGCCTACAGTGATAGAGGCAGAAGTACTTGAAGATCTTGTATTTTCCAGATAAGCAGCCAATGCCACCCAAGTCCACAAGGTCATCTCAAACTCTTTTTCCATCATTGCTCTCAGAAAAGAAATCCACCAAAGTGTCCTACTGAGCCCTGGAGAGGTTCTCAGATCCATTTCTGCAATATTGTTTCCTCAAAAGCACTCAGATTGGAGAGCCATTACAAAACCATTGATTGTGTTTAGAAGATGAAACTGTCAGTCAACAACAACAAAACTTTCCTCTTTTCCTTCTCTCCTCACTCTGTTCCATTTATGAAGAATCTGCAAAGAAGTTTTGGAATTAGACTGTATTGTGACCCTCAGCATTCAAATGGCTTACAACTTTTTGGAAGTGTTCAGCTTCAAATTCTTGTATTTAAACATTTCCCATACCTGACTGAATCAGTCCAATTTTGTTTGGGATTTGGCCAAATCTATGATAGACTTCTTTTAAAAAAAAATAAGACAATTTCAATCAGTCATTTCCTAAAGGGGATCATCAAAGACCAGTGGCAACTATTTATGATAACTCTATAGATCAAGGGGCAACATCGTCATCAAATAACAATTGCAGCAAGAGAAGAAGGCTATTGAGTCCATATCTTTCTTGTCAGTTTGCCTTGTGGAAAACAGGATTCTGGGTTAGAACTAGAACAGGGTGAGGGACCTTCAACCCTCCAGATGAAGTTTTCTTCATATCATATATTACCATTAGCCAAGCTGTAGTTCACTAGGGAATTAGGATTTATGAGTAACATTAGTGCAAAAAAGCATTACTAAGGATTCTATATGGTGTGAAAGGGGAGTAGGTCAATGGGGGGTGACACCATGAGTTACCACACCGGATGATCAACTCTAGGGACGCCACTGACTCAACCTACAGCACCTCCCAAATCCTTTGACTTCACCACTGCCTGACTTAACAGGTAGCTTTTTTTTCTCAGCAGGAGTACAATAATTGTAGCTATGACTGAGAATGTAGGATCTCAGCTTTCATCTTAGGAAAGGCAGTATTACTTAATTTTTTTCATGCAAAATCTGCACCATGCTATCTGTGGTGCATTACTTTTAGTTGTTGCCTGCCATTTGGAATTACATAGAAATGCAATTAAAAATAATAATAATCAGGCTTTCCAAATATGTGTGTTCTAATAATAAAATCTTGTTTCATCTGTAACATATTTCTTAGGCTTCTCAAATAAGCAGATGATGATGCTCATGCTATCTGGCTTGGTGCAGAACATTGGAGAGATTAAAATCATGTTCCACATGAATGTAGGTCTAGTGACTATTTACTCAACCACAATCATTTGGTATATAGGCTGACCATATTTCCTGGAGACAAAAACGTGACATTAGGATGGCAAAAATAGAGGGTTATGTGATATTCTGTATTCATGAAAAATAAGACATTAATAAAAAGTTTTATTACATGAACATATTGAGCTAACAATTATTCTTCAGTGACAGAACTCATACAAAAATGTAGGGAGAAGTAGAAGAGGACTGTATTTCATCATGTTTGTCCTATGAATATTTCTCCAATTAAGTCATTTTATGCAGCAACTTTTGTTCTTTCAACACCTTTTTTTATAAACCCTCTCACACTCCATGACAAAAAATTGTTTTGACAACCACAGTTTCAAGCAGGGATTTTTTCAAACTGTTTTTGCAACATAAAAGGGCATTTTTCTTGAAAATGAGACAAGATTGGCATTTATGTTAAAACAATTGGATGGTCTGAGAATATTGGGGGGGGGAGTATTGTCCTGTTTAAAACAGTATGTATGGTCAACCTATTGGTATAGCAACAATAGTCTCCTATAGATTATTGGATTCATTTTCTGAAATTACATATCATGCTGACCATTTTCCTAGCTATTCAACAAATTGCAGCTATGAGAATGTATTTCTGACAATGATCTTTGCCTTCAGATTTTGTATGAAATTGCAGTGCCACCCTGGGTATCCAGATGGCCAGGTAAACTCATGTGGCAGTGGAGTCCAATGTTGACTGCATAGGTCCACTTGCATTCATCATCCTCATTGTAGAATAATCCTTAATGCTGTTATCTGTTTATGATTTAGCACCATATCATTAAAAAAAGAGAGAGAAATGTTTCTTCCAAGTATTAAATATCTTCATTAGGTTTGTTATAAATGCACAACTTCTGCCTTGTTCTGCTGAAACAGAATCTTCCTCATCTCTCTTTCCTCTTTTGCTGCATTCATTTTCTCTACAGCAACATCTGTCTCTGTAAATGTGCACTTGCTTTCTTTTCTTGGATTGGTAAACTTAAATTCTAGAGTAGTTCTTGATTAGAGTTTTAAAAATATCTGCTCACTTCACATCTATATTTAAGTCATCTCTGATGTATGTGTGCTATGTTGCCCATATATGATGGGACAGATTATTTTTAGAATATGGACTTGATATGTCATGATGCTCCTTGCATTCAAAAACTATATGTTCCAAATCCAACTGGATATGGAATTGACCACCATAGAAACAAAAAGAGAATATGCTATTATATTGAAAAGTATTGACTGGTTAAGAATTTTTTAAGGTAACTCTTTTATTAGGAATGCAAATCTTTTCTCATTTCATTTTTGCATTCAAGAGCAAAGAATTGCTAATGTGTTCTTCCTGCTTGGATAGATTATAAACACTTCTGCACATTTTCAATGTTTTTTTACTTTTCAGGATTTGTTGTAAAAAATTTGTTTGAGCAAAAAAAAACCCTTAAGTCAGGATCCTTTGAGATCCTCCAAAACCCACCTTAAACTCTAGGGAGCTGCTCTTAGTGATGGAGGTGTGTAGTGTAGTCAAGTGGAGTGATTCAGGATGATGGGGCTTCCACTTATTGCCCTTGAGTTATGGTGCTTCTCCTTATTGCTCCTTATGGCTTTGGGGGCAAGCATGAATAGATCATGTTATCCTAAAGCAGACCACTCAACCATTCACAGACCTTCATCACGCAGAATGACTTACTGGAGTTTAGGTTAAGGGGAGCATTTATGATTATGCCAATAATGCCAGTTGTGAATACGTAGCATAGCTGAATACATAGTTGTGGATCCATAACTCTAGGCTACAAATCTATAACTGCAATGTGGGATGCCAGCTATTCTTTACTATGCAAATCTAAAGATTTTTGCATTAAAAATGTTAAATCCTACACTGTTTTCCACATGATTGTTTTTAAAAAACCAATCTTTTGCATAAAAAAGTTAGAAAAGCTAAGGTACAGAACAAACTCAGGCTTGCTATAGGGGTTAAAATCAATAAAAATGGCTCTTTATATGTTTGTAGCAAAAGGAAGAACAAGAAAATGGTAGGGCTGTTGCATGGAGAAGATGGTGAAATGCTTAAAAAACAGAAAGAGGGGGCAGAGAAAAAGTAGAGCTACACAAGACATTCTTTGTCTTAGTCTTCTCCCAAAAGGAAAACAGTGCTCAAACAGGAGAAAATGGAGTAGATGAGGGCAAATGCTGCACAAAGAGGTAGTAAAGAAATACCTGGCTACTCTAAATTAATTCAAGTCTCCATGGCTAGATGAACTACATCCAAGGGTATTAAAAGAACTGGCAGAAGTAATCTCAGAGGCACTGGCGATAATCTTTGAAATTCTTGGACAACAGGAGAAGTCCCAGCAGACTGGAGGAGGGTGAATGTTCTACCCATCTTTTAAAAGGAGTATAAAAGAGAGTCCAAACAATTACCACCCAGTAAGCCTGACATCAGAATGAGGAAAGACCCTGGAGCAGATCTTTAAACAGACAGTCTGTAAGTACTTAGAAAGGAAAGCCACAATCACTAAAAATCAACATGGGTTTCTCAAAAACAAGTAATGCCAGGCTAGTCTTAACTCTCCTTTTTTGATAGAGTTATAAGATGAAAAGAGGAATAAAATGCTATGGATGTCAGTAAAAACTTGGAAAAGGTCCCCCATGATATTCCTGGGGTGGGGGCGGAGCTAGTGAAATATGGGTGAAATGTGGGTGGACTAGACAATGCTACTTTTATACTGATGAATTTGTAATTGGCTGACAGACTGAACCCAAAAAGTGATCAGCAGTGGCTCTTCTTCATCCTGAAGAGAAGTGACTAGTGGGGTGCCATCTGTCTTGGCCCAGTGCTATTCAACATCTTTATCAATGACTTAGAATAGAGCATATTCTTATCAAATTTGCAGATGACACCAAGTTATGATAGATTAGAGAGATGGGCCAAAACTAACAAAATGAATTTCAACAGGAAGAAATGCAAGGTACTATACTTAGGCAGAAAAAAATAAAATGCACAGATATAGGATGGGTGCCACCTGGCTTGACAACAGTAGCTGTGAAACAGGTCTAGGAGTCATAGTAGGCCACATGCTGAACATGATCCCTTCTTCAGAATCTCCTTTTTTGGAGGTTTTTAAGCAGACACTGGATGGCCATCTGTCGGCGGTGCTTTAATTGTTCCTTTATGGCAGGGGGTTAGACTAGATGGCCCTTGTGGTCTCTTCCAACTCTATGATTCTATGATTCTGTGTAATGCAGAATCTTAAAATGCCAATTCAATTAGAGTAGTAATAGTACCCCTCTATTCTACTTTGGTCAGACCTCACTTGGAATACTGTGTCCAATTCTGGGCACCACAATTCAGAGGGATATTGACAAGCTGGAGTGTATCCAGTGGAGGGAGAACAAAGTGGTGAAAGGTCTGGAAACCATGTTCTATGAGGAATGTCTTAGCTGAGTATGTTTAGCCTGGAGAATAGATTATTAAGAAGTGGCATGATAGCCTTGTTTAAATATTTGAAGGGATGTCATATTGAGGATGAAGCAATCTTGTTTTCCAACACTGCAGACTAGGACAAGGACCAATGGATACAAACTACAGGAAAAGTAAACATTAGGAAGAACTTCCTGACTTTAAGAGCTGCTCAGCAGTGAAACACAATCCTGAGAGAGTGGTGGAGTCTCCTTCATTGAAAATCTTTAAACTGGATGACTATCTGTCAGGGATGCTTTGATTGTGCATGGCAGGGGGTTGGACTGGGTGCCCTTGTGGTCTCTTCCAACTCTATAATTCTATGAAAAGCTGACCCAAAAAAATCCCCAAATATGGAAAAACCTTGCAGTACTTGCCCAGTTTGATGGTGCTTCTTGGTTGTATCAGTGTGTTAAGAGAGAAATCCTTTCTTGTCAATGAAGAAAAGATGTCTTCTTTACATTTCTGCACTTCACTAATTGGAAAGTGACCTTTCCCTTCTAACAGTGATGTTACGATATGGTCTTACCTAAAACATTTAGCTGAGCAGTAATGACATGTATGTATCAAGTTGCCTATATTAAAATTTGTTGTTTATCTGGTATTCTTGCAGTATTTTTAGGAAAAATATAAATGTACATTCTCATTAAAACTTGTCACACTGATGCTATTTTCTACCTGTTTTATTTATGTTAATAAACATGCATCTGTTCAGCTTTTCCCTCTTTGTTATTTAGTTTTCCAGAGTAAATTCAATTTCTTTTACAGTCCTTTCCTCTTTCTACTCTGTTAATGCATGAACACATAAATGGGTTGAATATCTTTTCCTCTTCACTCCTGGTATTTCCCTGTCTTTTCATTGTTCCCTTTTTTGATATATGTAACTTTAATTGTAGAAATGTATTGTCCAAATTTATTGGTTCTGTTTTGGACGTGTTCATTTTCTTAAGTTCCTTAGTTTTAGCTTTTCCACACACCTCTATGTCATATTATTTTGTACTGTGGCTGATCTTATACCATTCTCCTGTATTTCACCCCCAAAATCTTCCCTCACCATCTCAGGAAATTGACCTGTGGCCTCACTACACCAGCATTGTGTAGTGGTTTGAGCATTAAACTACAACTATAGAGACCAGAGTTCAGCCATGGAAACCCACTGGGTGACCTTGGGCAAGTCACACAGTCTCAGTCCCAGAAAACCCCATGATAGCTTCACCTTAGGGTCAGAAACAACTTGAAGGCACACAACAACACTCATTTCTCTAACAAAATCAAAGGTTGTGAGGAGTTTGTTGCAGTTTCTCAAACCAGTTGTCCTGTTCAGCTCTTTAAAAAAATATATCCAGCTGTCCTCCACCTTGTTTGCTGTCCCAAATCGCTCCCTCCCAACCCTCTTTATACCAATGTTGAGAGAAACACTTGTTTCACTTCATTCTAGGCAAAGCAAACATTGAAGAAATAACTGGTGACATATCTTTTCTTTCCTGTTTTACTAAAACACAAACAGGTGAACGAGGTCAGAATCCCAAAGGTTTGTTGGATGAGCATCATTTCATGCCATGAGATTTCAGGGCCAAAAACCAGAGGCAAGGGGGTGATTCCTTGTAATAGCACAGAGAACTACCCTTGAAAAGCATAGAGAGGAACTTTGTAATGTCATTAGGCCAAGGAAAGCAAAAGTTGGTATCTGGGCCAGAACTGTTCCTGGTTCAGCTGATTATGGAAATGAGAAGGAGGGCAATCTGTCTAAATGATCCACACATTTAGGTACATTGGGGACTTGGTATCAGCAGGGGATTCATTCCAGCCCCACCCCCGCCCCCGACAATAAAATTCACAGAACCTCAAATCCCATTGTTCCCAATGGCAGTACATGCATGCAGCCACAACTTCATTAGGGACAACGAGACTTCAGGTGAGTCCCATTGTCTCTAATGGCAGCATGACTGTGTGCATGTGCCACCACTGGAGACAATGGGTGCTTGCCATCTGCAGATCCTTAATCCACAGATGGCAAGTCTGCAAATACCAAGGTCACACTGTAAAAGCTAACAGCTAATAAGGCAACTCAAAGCTTCCAGCCCCCCTCTCCTCCCATACACATACACTTTTCTTTCTTTCTTTCTGTATTATTTTCCTTCATTTCCTCTTTATTTGCATTTATATTTTTAAAAAATCCATTTTAAAAAAATCAAGAAGAATCCCCAAGTATTTCTGTATAGCTGTGCAGGCAGCAATAACTTCAGCTGTTGGCATCGTTCCCACACAGCATCCAGCTCACATGGCCTTATCTATCAAGACATGATATGTTGACAGCCCTTCCAAGCCCTGTGCTATGCCAGGGCTTGCAAAAGGTTCAGCACCAGCCCTTGGGGAATTATTTTTCAGGCCCTGCATCACTGTTGCCAGGCCATGTATAAGAAGAAAGCTCTCCAGTAACAATGTGGTCACTTGCATTCCCCACTTGGTTTTAGATGGCACAATGGACCTAAATGCCTATCCTCTCCCTTCCCATCCCCAGTTCTGAGATTTGTTCCTACACCCTATAAGCCAAATGGTCCATGATTAATATTATTGCCACTGAGAAATCCAGTAGAACCAACAAGGCCACCCATCCCTCTCCAGTTCTCAGTTCAGGTCACCCACCAAGGCTGTGTCTATACCATAACCAAGTATGAATGCAATGAGGTCCAGTAAAGGTCTCTTCAATAGAAATTGCAGTTACAGGTGCTAATTTTAGAAGGGTTAAAATGTAGCATTCTTTCAAAGAAGCATTTACAACCTCCATCACTCAACTGGCCAACTCTTGGCTGTCTGTCAGCCATGATGGACATAGGTCTAAAATACAAGTGGCTGGCCTCACTTCTCCAAGCAACTTGTCCACATCATCATGTAGAACCAACTGAAACTCATCCATCAAAACCAAAAAAGTACATGCCTCAGCTACCTCCCCAGACTTTTGTAATTTTATCTGCAAAATATTTGGCACATTCATCACAACACATTTCTGAGGATTGCTCCCCAGCACTCTGCAGTTTGGAATGTAATTGAAGCATTAGAAGCAGGAGGAAGTAAAATGTATGGTTGTTCAACTCTGGTAATTCTAAAATTTGCCTATAGTTAACTCGTGGGTTTCCTCATCCTCCCCCCATTATTAAAAATACCAGTTTCAAAATCAGAATATGTTAATATATCTGTAATCCATTAATTATAGTCTGGTGTATGAAAGTAATATGCACATTAGACCAGTTATATTTGGCTGGAAAATATAAATTAGTCCCAGCTTATCTCACATTTCCATATGGATATGGTGCCAAGAAAGCTGGAAACTATTCTCTATCAACCACTAAAATCATTCATTATAGTTCACTTCAGAAGAATTATGTTTTTAGCAGATGTGAAAAATACCATCCAACATATCACATAAAACAGGGGCTGTGCGGTGAACAAAATTCAAGTTCATCCTAAGCTGCTGTTTCTGCCTTTAAGTTCATTCTGACTCAGGCTCATATTGAACTATGACATGGGTTTTTCTACTCCCCAAATTCATACATATTCCTGTGTACCATTTCCCAAATATGCAGATTTTGGTACACTATTTTTTTACATTTTCCTCCCACTTACAAAAGTATGTTTGTGTGCATGTTTTAAATGTGTTGCTTGCATTTCTACAATATATACATTCATCATGCACATTGGCCAAGATCCTGTATCAGGAGACACAATTATGTTATGATTTTTCATTATGCCACCCTCCAAAATCCTACTTTTGAAGCCTTGTAGCCCCCCACCCCAACACACCCATTTCCAAGACACTAGAGAGCAAGGAGGTAAGTAATGATGTGTTTAGCCCTCTCCAGTTCATGGGATATAGTGTGAAAGCTGAAATGTCCTACCATGATCCTGTTACAGCTGCCTTCTCAGAACTCCCCAGGATGGTGGGATGGCTGGATATGGCATTACTTGCTGCCCCACTTTCCAAATGCTTTTTGTTGGGCTGCAAAGTTTCAAAGGTAGGATTTGGGGAAGGCACTTTGGGTCATTGTGATTGTGCAACAACTACAAACATGATTTGGAATAATTACAATGTTATTAGTCAGGTTTACAACAACATAATTACTGAACAGGATGCCAAACTGCAATTATTTATTTATAGTTCTGTAGCAGCAAAAGCCAAGCAAAGCAGCTTCATTTATATACCACTTCATACTGCGCTATGGGGTGTCTAAGCGGTTTACAACTGTAAGCTCATTGCCCCCCAACAGATGGGTACTCATTTTAGCAACCTCAGAAGGATGCAAGCCTGAGTCGAGCCTGAGCCCTGGCTGGTATTGAACTCGCAACCTTGTGGTCTATGAGTGAGTGGCTGCAGTACAGGCATTTAACCACTGTGCCAAATCAGATAGCAGGATTGTAAATTTTCCATTATAAATTAGATTTGTGTTCAGTTTCAGGAGTTGGAAAATGTGTAAGTTCATATACATTCTCAGACCCAATGAATTTGACCCCCATGCATATATAAACCTCATTCAAAGGAGCCCATTTCTGGTCAGTCTAGTCAAGCGGCATTATTTGTAGAACACAGGCTGCATCTACACTGCACAGTTAATGCAATTTGACACCGTTTTACCTACCATGGTTCAATGCTATGGAATTCTGGAATTTGTAGTTTTGTGCGATACTTAGCCTTCTCTGCCTGAAAGCTCTGGTGCCACAACAAACTACAAATCCCAGGATCCCATAGATTGGAGCCATGGCAGTTAAAGCAGTGTCAAGCTGCATTGATTCTGCAGTGTGGCAGCAGCCACAGTCACCTTTTGCTAACACTCTATTCATGTCTCCAATATATTTTGTGGAAGATATTCTGCAAATGTGTCTTCATATTCTTTGTATGGTTTTATCAAGTGGGAGGGGGAATACATGTCATATCTTTACTTGTTCTCCATTTAGGGCCTTTCATATAATCATTTTAGTGTGGACTGAATGTAAAGTAAAGAGAAGGTGGGTTTTTTTCTCAGTTACTGAAGGTTTGATTTTGCTATTGCTTCTTCCCATCATTCAAGCAGCAAAGTATTACTGCTGGTGCTTCCCTTCTTGTTAGCAGCATGGTACAATGAATACAACAAGTAGTTCAAGGAGGGCCAGCAGGCACACAAAGGTTTCACTGCCTACTGTTCAAAATCAAACACTTCTCCCAGGCAGCTTGGTGATTTGAGAGTGCTATCTGGAAATGCCTGTATAAGTATCATACTATTATATTGTACAAGCATAACATTATATTACAGATGCCTAAATCTAATTAGCAGTCATAGCTACTGCAAATCTACTGAATCAATCATAGGTCTACACTTATGTAAACTCTTTTTAATGGGTATCTTCCTGACAATACTGGTAGCAAATGTCTGCGTCTAATTGGTAGTCACAGCTAGAATAGATTCACTGAATCAAATGCAGAATGATATGTCACCATTTATGTAAAGCTTGTTGGTTTAGTTGATATACTCTAATTAGCTAACAACTGGATTTAGGCCTTTATCAACTGGTGTCTTCTTGACAACAAGAGTAACGAACAATACATTCTCTTGCACCAACTCTGTGGATTTTCCCCCTTCCTTTAGAGTTTTGTTTTAGGCTGTTTTTTCTTTAGTGTTGCATGTCATTTAATTTTTTTTTTTAAGTACATGGTTGTTCTGCTCCAGCCTACTGTCCTTAACAGGCAAAAGGACCAGGGGCCTCTTCACACTATGCAGTGATGCTGCTGGGCTTTCAGCCTGTTACTGTATTTTAACTGTCTCAGTTACATCCTTTGGAAGCCTGGGGTTGGTGATTTAGGAAGAGGCACAATTTTCAGCCAGAGGGCTCTTCTAGGACCTCAAAATAAAAAATAAAAAAAACCTCCCAATCCCATGATTCTATAGGATAGAACCATGACAATCAAAGCAGAATAACAAAACTATAATTGCCAATAGGACCCAGCTGGCATATAATAGAAAAGTTCTTTGCTTATGAAATTGGAGATTCCTTGCCATAAAAGTAGATCATACTGGTGGTCAGTCCCAAGATTTTTTTGCTGCTAGAGATGCCGTTTTCTATTGTACACGTCTGGTTTTTGTATATTCCTTCAGCTCTGGTGATGACATAGGGTGCATCTCCACTGTAGAAAGAATGTGCTTTGACACCACTTTAAGTGGTCTAGCTTTATCCTATGGGATTTGGAGCTTTACAAGGTCTTTAGCCTTCTCTGCCAAAAGCTGCTGGTGCCTCACCAAACTGTAGGATGGTGCCATGGCAGTTAAAGTAGTGTCAAACTACATTATTTCTACAGTGGAGATGTACCCATAGTACACTGCACCACCCTTTGAGGCTTGGTCTTACGTTAGAGGTTACAGGGCTAGCCCCATAGTATAGAGGTCACTCTCCTCCTATGTCTTTCTACCACCTCCCAATGCCAGCCACCTGAAGTTCACCCTGCATAGTGGTAAAGCAGATTTTGTTGGGCAATAGGCTTTGATACATTTTAGCATTAGTATATCTTCATATAATATAAGTCAAGGATTTTTTTCCCTTTAAAAAGAAAGGTTGGACTTGTTTTCATTTTGGTCCCCCTCAAAAGTCCCTTAGACTCCTAGACTTCTTAGGCTCATTAAATTCTGACAGTGAAGTGCCTGCCTGCCTTATCAAACAATTCAAGCTGGTCCAAGAAATATAGCAAAAAAACCAAAAAAAACCAGCAAAATGTACTGTTTTCTTTCATTTGGAATGGATTAATAGGCTTGTATGGTCTGACGTGCACGTATCCCATTCTGAACAGCAGGCTGTTAAATATGTGCACGCACTTTAGTCCTCCTTGTTGTATTAATTGCATGAGATTGTGAACAGAGTCCAGCAAACAGAGGGAACCATTGGCAGCATTCCATGCGGCCCTGAGATTTCAACCCACTGAGTGTTTGTTCTGAAGTCTGTTTTCAGCCTTATTAGCTGTATGTGTTTGCATGCATTTGCTTTTATTTCCCCAAATGATACAGACATTGGCAGTTGTTCCACAGCTGTGAATGCTATTATTTTGCACCATCACTTGGACTGTTTTGGCTTGCAGTTGAGTTGTTCGTCATCAAGAGCACTTTAACTTGTAACAAACTAGAGTCGAGTGAAAAGAAGAAAGCTGTTTCCATGGGGACTCTGCCTAAACCAAAGTAATTTCTGGGCGGGGGGGTTCTTTTCCTTTTTTCTATAGATTCATTTGGAGTGGGGGGGAGACACCTCTATTCTGTTTTGGTCAGGCTTCAGCTGGAATATTGTGCCCAGTTCTGGGCTCCACAATTCAAAAAGGATGTTAACTGGAGCATGTCCAGAAGATGGATCTGGGTATCTTTAGCCTGGCAAGAGAAGGTTAAGAGGTGCTATGACAGCCCTGTTTAAATATTTAAAGGGATGTCATACTGAAGATGGAACAAGCTTGTTTTCTGCTGATCCAGAGATTAGGACACAGAGCAATGGATGCAAACTACAGGAAAAGAGATTCCGCCTCAACATTAGGAAGAACTTCCTGACAGTAAGAGCTGCTCGACAGTGGAATATGCTCCCTCATAGCGTGGTGGAGTCTCCTTCTTTGGAGGTTTTTTAAACAGAGGCTGGGTGGCCATCTGTTGGAGGTGCTTTGATTATGAGTTCCTGTGTGGTGGGGGGTTGGACTGGGTGGCCCTTGAGGTCTCTTCCAACTCTGTGATTCTATGATTCTAATCTTGGAAACTAAACAGGGTTGGATGTGGTTAATACTTGAATGAGAAACTGCCAATGAATACTGGGTGCTGTAGGCTATGTTTTATAGAGGATGGAACTGACAAAACTATCTCATATTTTTCCTTGCCTTAGAATTATTATTAATTGTTATTTGATGCATTTCTATCCCGCCTTTTTCTCAACAATGGGATTCAAGGCAACTAACAACTTTTTAAACAATATGGGTTAAAACACTACAAAAGTTATGTGAAAGTATAAAATACAGACAGCCCTTGATATCTGCTGGAGTTTGGTTCCAGGAACCCCTGTGGATACCAAAATCCATGGATGCTGAAATCCCATTGAATTTCACCAAAATACAAAATTGAATGAGTATATGTACCCAAGATACATTGATGTGTCTTATATAAAATACTAAAATCAATATTTGCTTTTTGGAAGGCTTGTTCCCACCAAACAAGCCTGAGAAGGTGGTACGGCAGATAGCATAGCCTCTCCAGATGATCTTAAAATCCTAATGGGCTCATACAAGGAGACACGTTCCTTCAAATACTTTATAATCATATCAAACTCTTTAAAATAATGATCTCGCATGAGTCTATAAACCTAATAGACACACAGAGACACACAGACACCATCCTATAGGGCTACTGAATGGAAACTTTGGACATTGTGAGATTTGTAAGTCATAGGTACTTAGAGTATCTGTAGGTCGATTTTCTCAGGCTGTGCCCAGGCTGTTATTTCTTTGGAATAAAGAGAATTGCAGTTACAGGTTTGTAACCTAGTTATGGATCCATAAGTCATATCAGTTGTCGTTTTGCACCATCAAGTCCTTTCCAACTTATGGTGACCTTAAAGAGACACTATTAAGGGGTTTTCTTGACAAGGTTTGTTTAAAGGAGATTTGCCTTTGCCTTCCTCTGAGATTAAGAAGATTAAGTGCTCAAGGTCATTCAGTGGGTTTCCATGGTCATTGTCCAGTGTTCAAACCACTATACCAAGCTGGATCCATATCCACATCAATATGGACTCTTATGTTCAGCACATTGTCTTATTGTACATTGTCTTATTGTAATACTATGTAAATGCCCTTCCAGTCCACTTTAGCTAGCCCCCAGATAGGTGAAGGAGGATCTGTTCAGCTGGCATTCATAATGTAAGGAAAATGGCATATCACAACAGGAGTCCTGATTCTGATTGTCACTGCTTCACTCACTTGATCCACCCGCAGGCTGTTAAGGTGGCATTTGGGAGAATCTGGTCAGGAGACATTAGTTACAAACATAACTAAGTAGCTGGTGTAGAATACCTACATAAAAACAAATCAACGAACGCCTTGAAATGGTAACATCTTTGTTGGAGTGAGTGGCTTTGCATTATTAAAGGGTTGTATGAGCACCCATGGGGATCAGTTGATAGGTACTGACATTTCAGAATCACTAAATGCAATTTTAAAAACTCTTTTAAAATAATTCTTCCAAATATGATTCCACTGAGCGTGGAAGTTTTATTCCCAGTGTAGACCAAGGAGGATTACACCCTTTTATTTCAGAAGAACTGGGGGATGATTTTAGTGACCAGTTCCAACTTTTATAGGGCACATTTTAATATCCTGAAAACATAATTTCACCAAAATACAAAATTGAATGATTATATGTACACAAGAGGCATTTACAAAATTGCCTCCAAATATTGGGAGCAGGGAAATAGTATCTGTATACAACCCACGTTTCTTTATGTGCTTTGTTGTAGTCATTTTGCCCTACCCGATCATCACAGCTCTTTGCAAATAGCAGTCTTGTTTATCCAAATATCTGACTATTTACATATTTTGCATTTCCTGATCTGCAGAAATACACCATTTACAATAGTAGGAGAACAAGGCATGTCTTGAGTGTGAATTCGTTTTAGAATCAGCACCTTAATTATTGGGGCTGTATAGGCAGCCCCTAAGGGGCGGCGTCCCACCGCCCCTTTCCTTGCCAGATTGGGGCCTTGGCAACCATGTGGTGCAGCCCCAATTCGACACTTTGCCACTCTAAAAATAGCTGGCAAATGCCGCTCTTTTTTAGAGCATCAAAAAACTGCCCTTGCCACCTTGTCGGTGGCTTTTCTGTGCTTCTTTGGTGCAATGTGTCTGAACGCTGCACCAAGGAAGTGTCCTGATGTCACCCACCATGCGGTGGGGCTCATGGTGTTACAGCAGCATCAAGGCAGTCGGGGTAGCCGACATGCAGTTGTCATACCCCCAATCTACACTCAGGCCAGGTCTTTTGGCCAGTCTGCATTCCCCCATTGTTAGAAGTCCTGTATCTAAAAGAAGCATGTTAGGTAGAATATCAATAGGTAAAGCATTTCCCACAATTGCATTTCCATGCCAGGAAATGTTCTATGACATTTCTTTGCCACGATCTTTCTGTGGATAAACTTACAGCCATAGGTCCTTTTTTTTTTTAACTATGTTTCTATTCCTATCCATTTCTCTTTCAATGGACTTTATGTATGAATCACTGCTAACAAAGGATGCCAGCAATCCAGTGCCTTTCACCATGGATGGATCTGCAGAAAATAGCAGGACAAGATTTCCAAGGCTTGAATATAATAATCAGCTAATTCAGAGATGATAAACATGGCCTTGTTCTTTTTCAATTTAGCATGAAAAATGCTGTTTTCCATGACTTCTACCTGATGAGATGGAATGTCATTCCCAGAAACAGTTACATTTTTTTTTAATGACCCAGAAATGAAGATTTATTTCATTCACATCAGATCCCATCACTTCAGGTTCTCTCATTTCTCTGTCTCTTAACTCATAATGCTGAACATCCTTCAGGTGTAAAGCCCCCTTTCTTTTTCTTTTTTACTTCTTTTTTTTTTAGTTTTAAATGGATTTTATTAATAGCTTTGCAAACAATCAATATAACCAACACAAAATAATTTTAAGAGCCTTGGGCGTCAACAAAAAGAGTTTTACAGGAAGATGATTTGTCCTGCGATGGTGTAATTCTCTGAAAATATTTTGAACGAGATAGCTAACAAAGTGTAGTTGTATTCGCAAGCAGCCATAATAAAGGAGAATGAGAGACTACACTTCTAGACACAAGTACTGTAGTATAAGCTGAACTTGGAAGCTTTCCAGTTGTTTTGAACTTCAGTGCTCAGAAGCCTGAACCAGCATAGCCAGTAGTACAAGATTCTGATAGATGTAGTTCAAAACAACTTAAAACAGTTTCTCCCAAAACGGTATTCCCCACATCTCCTATAAACCCTATGGAATGAAGACATTCCTTCTGAGAAGACATGCTTGGAATCTCTCTTTAGGGTTTCACTCCTAAACATACTTCATAGAGATTAAGTTACACTGAATGGCTTGTGACCTGCACAGCTCAAGGGCAACTATCTTCCATGTATTTCATATTTTTAAATGTCTGCTAAGAGCTATAGCTATTCCTAAAGGCTTTTATGTTATTGTTCCTTTGGTTTTGTTATTTTAGTCCTGCTCCTCCATATACGGATATATTCTGATACTTGGGTTTTTTTATTATATATTGAATACACTAGAACCTGGGGTCATCTAATGAATGGCAGTGCATCATTAAACTGTGGCATTTAATGCTTTAGGATATAGTGATGGCTGCCAATTTAGCTGAATTAGAAGGGGGGTTAGACAGGTAAATGGAGGCTAAGGCTATCAGTGGCTACAAATCATGATCGCTATGCATTATCTTCACTATCAGAAACAATACGCCTCTGAACACCAGTTGTTGAAGAAGAAGTCTGATGCTATCCCATTCATGGGCATTGCTTGGAAATCATGGGAACAGAATGTTGCACTAGAAAAGGTCTTTGGTCTTACCCAACAGGGTGATTCTTAGGTTCTTAGACATTGTACGATGTTTATTTGCTGTAAGCCACTTTGAGATCAACTGTGAAAACAATATGGACCAGGATCCTGCATCAAATATGTAACCATAATGCCATAGCTATGCTTTTAACTTGCCAGCCAGCCCCTGAAACCAATGTTAAAAGCCAGTCACCCATTCAGAAGAAAGGAGTTTCGCTGCTGCTGCTGCTGCTGCTGCTGCTGCTGCTGCTGCTGCTGCTGCTGCGTGGGGCATTGCAGGATGACTTGACCAGCCTCTCCCCACCAGTGAGTGATACTCTGATGAAGAATAGCTACAAGTCTCTTCAGGGGTCCCTGCTTCCACTCCCTACATCATCCCTTGTTGCAGAAGGGATCTGGTCACATCCTCCTGCAGTGTCCCACTCAGTGGCAGCACAGACCTTCATTGCTCAGCATGGTTGACTGGCTTTTAAGGTGGGTTTTAGGGTAATTTGCCATTATAACAAATGAAAATATGAAGCACTTATGATATCCTAAATATAACTTAGGACATCTTAACTGACTATAGGATATTAGTCATCATATAGTAAAGGTATGGCATACATTTTCAAAGTGAAATAAAATCAGAAGTCCTACTTAGAGTTTATGATCATATTGCACATTTCTTCCTGAAATGAAAAAAAATGGATATGGTTCCCTTAGCCTAGATTTCCAGTTGCTGAACAGTTTTGAGATGAAGGAAAGTTGCTGGTTCTCCTGCTTTTTCACAAAAATGGGCAGTAATAGGATGCCATTGGCTATCTGTCAAAGGCTGAGATGATTTAACTGCATGGAGCAGAAGAGATGAAGAGCTTCTTGGTGAGACACAGAACTCCATGTGGCCCGACAGGACTAATACAAAGGAAACAGAATTAATAAGTTATTGAAAAGCTATTATGAAACTAGCACTAAAGAACTCTATTCAGTAAAATGCATATGAGTTTGTTTTTTCTTTTGCCTCAGTTTGTCAAGAAGCCGTATGGGAAGCTTTCCGAATTTTTCTGGATCGGATTCCAGATGCAACAGAATATCAGAATTGGGTCACTGCCTGTCAGCGGGAAACGTTCTGCATATTCGATATTGGGAAAAATTTCAGTAATTCTCAAGAGCATCTGGAGATAATTCAACGGGTAAGGCTTGAAGAATGCATATTCTAACATGTAGATTGTGACAGCTTTTAGCTATTAACAATAAAGTTATTACTTACTTCTTTAATATGTAGCAAACTTCATTTATAAAAGACCAAATATATCAGAAGTCATTAAAAGGTTCACTGAGAAGGAAAAGTGTACTAATAAAAGTAGATGAGAGAGCTATTATATAATAAATGTTTTACTACCAAAGTAATAATAATAATAATAATAATAATAATAATAATAATAATGCCTCATCATCATAACAACATCATAAAAGAAATAGAATATTATTATCATGTAATAATAATTGTAGATGAAAGAAAGAATGTTTTTCATTTTGTGGCTGAATCAACTATGGGGTGATCACTTTTTCTTTCTGTATATTTTTGCAGCGAGTAAAACACAGAACCTTCCAGGATAGGTAAGTAAACCAAAAATAGAGTACTCACCAGTTGCTGCTGCTGCCTTTTATTAGCAAAACGTAAGAGGTATGTGAGTATTTATTAAAGTTTATCCATTGTGATATATTGTGACATATCAATCTTGCACCTGTTCTGTTTTGGTTAAGAAGAGTGCCAAAATTCCCCTAGGTCTGAAACCCATAAGTACTTGGTCATTACACAATTCTATCCAGACAGCAAAAACTGTCCAGAATATTCATTCTTGTCCCTGATCCATCTCTCCAGAGTCAGACACAGAGCTTTGTGGAATGAGCATCTAGTAGAGTATTCAGCCCTTCACATTTCTGACTGAATGAATGATCGTTTTCAGATTCCAAAGTGGTTCCTAAATAAACAAGTTGAAGGCTGTTGTTAATGTTGAATTTCCTACTTCTGACTGCATATTTGTGGGGGGTTTTTCTCACCTGCATGAAATTAGGCCTACAGCTTCCCAACCAAGATGCCAAAAATAGAAGCTACCTTGTACATTTTCTAAAAATAATGATGCCAACAGTTCATTACCAATGCAGCTGAGAATTAAGTGAGGTGTATTATGTATGTGAATCTACCATGTTTCTATAGGTCTTTACAACATTGCCTCATCTGATTTTTTTGCCCTTATTTCTCACTATATCCCTGTGTCCAAGCTTTGCTTTTCCACTTCTGCCAACCTCAGCTGCTTAAGGTGTCAGAAGTAGACATAGTGGAGGGGTTGCCTATTTCCTTATTGCCCCTTTGCCTGAACTCTTTCCTTGAACATGTACATAGCACTGCCTCTTAAATCTTTCTTTATTCTAAAAAAACCCCTCTCCTTCATGAGACATTTGGATGAACCCCTTAATGTTCCTCCCCAGCCATAACCTTGCTTGAGTCCATTTAACAATAATTGCTCACACTTATTCCTTATTGCTCCTGTCTTTCTCTGCCCTCTTTTTGTTGTCTTCTCCATTGCTGAATTTTGACAGGAGCACCTTGGATAAAGGAATAAAGGGATCCAAGGATAAAGATCTTTAGATAAGGATCTTTTCCTTATGTAACTCTCAAAAATAATAAAATAAAATAATATATGTAGGCATTATTAAACACCAGTAATGGCAATACAGGTTGAGTCTCCCTTATCCAAAATGCTTTGACTCAGAAGTTTTGGATTTTGCAGATTTTCAGATTTTGGATTTTTTTCATATACAGAATGAGATATCTTGGAGATGGTACCCAAGTCTAAACTTAAAATTTATTTGTTTCATTTACACTAAATACTTATAGCCTGAAGGAAAGGTTATACACAATATTAAAATATATTTTTGCTCTTGAAACAAAATTTGTGTACATTGAAACATCAGGAAGCAAAGGTGTCACTATCTCAGCCAACCATGTGGACAATTTTGGAATATTTTAGATTTTGGAATTCTGGATAAGACAGACTCAACCTATACATTTTCTTGTTGGCTTATGAACTGAACAAAAATGATGGCTTAATTATGGAAACAATGTCATATAAAAATGTGAAATATTTATTTGATTTATTGGGCAAATTTTGTAGATCTAAGTCTTGATCCACACAAACCTAAGAAGTATAAATTCCCTAGATTTCACTGCGGGTGGTTTAACAGAAGATTAATTTCCTACTGAAAGCAATATATATTAGGGCATACCTTTAGTTGGGTTGTGGCCTAAATGCTTAAGTTAGAGAAAAATTAATCTCTGGTTCTTTCATGTTCCTGGCACAATTTACAGTGTTCCTTATTTTATTTTATTTTCTTGATAGAAAAGAGGAAATTTCTACAGAGAAAACGAGTGGCAAAAAAATGGAAGAATCTCTTGCTACAGGTAAAATTAAACATGCATTGTGCTTCTATCCCTTAAAACTGTGGCGGCCAATTGTGATGTGTCTGGGACTAGTTTTGTGCCTCAGAACTGGGACTCTAGAATTGTTTTTAATGTGGGGTGCTCAACATTGGCAAGCAGAACATTAGTAATCTTTCTGTATTGGTAAGGTACTTTTTTTACAAAACAATGACAACAGCATTGAATGAATTTCATTACAATAATAATATGAACCAACTGAAACAGGAAGTAATCTGACTACAATGAAAACAGCAGCAAAATAATAAATGAGTATTACAACATTGAGTTAAAAAAAAACACTTCCACAGTTGATATATATGAAGCATATAAAAAATCTGTCTACGACTTTATTAGGTGAATGCAAAGGTGCCTACAGTGGGCCCTTAGTATCTCCTGGGGTTTGATTCAAGGACCTGTTGTGGATACCAAAATTTGTGGATGCTCAAGTCTCATTAAATACAATGGCACAGTAAAATTGTGCCCCTTATATAAAATAGCATAAAGAATCTGTGGATATGGTGGACCAGCTGTATAAGGTCCCCTATCACATCTGTCCCTTTACTACACTACTTTAAAATAGTATTGCAAACATAATACTCTTAAAAGAAAATATGAAAACTTGTTTATTCACCAAGCTTGGAATGTGGAGAATCAGGTGTTGGGCACAGTCATAGGAAGGTTAAATTCCTTCTTCTGCCAGTCTTCAGTCATCCTTAAGTATGAAGAGTTTTACAAATACAAATGTTTACTTAGAAGTGTCTTCCATGTATTCAGTGTTGCTTACTCCCAAGCAAGCATGTATAGTGTAGAGTGAAGGCAACCTTTGTTATTCCTGGGAGGGTTATTCATCTACAATAACGGCCCTAAATTGTGTGTGTGTGTATTCTCATTGGTGTCACTAGCTATGGTATCACCCAATGTGGAGGGCTGCTGGTGGGCGGGGGGGTGGCCTGTCCCATCCCCACCAGCTAACCTCCCCAGGTAAGCAAGTTAGCAGCATCCCTTCACATTGGGTGACACTATAGCTAGTCACACCACTGAGAACATATATACAGGGTGGCTGGGCAAGTGAACCAGTGGGAGAGGACAGAAGGGGCGCGTTCGCCAGGCATCCTCCCCAGGGATAAAGCTCAGTGGTGGAGCAGCCTGGAAAGACAAGCATTTGTTCCTCCTGCTCCTCCATCCAAGTTCCTCTCTGGTGATGGATTAGCCGAGAAGGATGTGTGTTTGCCCCTCCTGCTCCTCCATTGCTGACTTCCCTCCCCAGGGAGAAAGCCCAGTGGCAGAGCAGCCAGGGTGGGTGCATGTCTCCTCTCGCTTCCTCTCTCGCCCATCCTCCTGCCCAGGGTGCACCCAGGCAAGTGAGGCAGTGGGAGGAAATGTAAATGCCATGTGCTGCCCCTCCTCTTCTGCTGCCTTGGCTTCCTCCTCAGAGACAGAGCAGCAGAGAAGAAAGGGCATGTTCTGGGCACACACACATACCAAAGGAGGAGGAGGGCCCCACCAGGTGTCACCTTTCCTGAGGTGTCATCTGGTACAGTCTGAACCACACAAACCCTGTCATGCCACTGTATTTTCTTGATCATTTAGTATACTTCTGATTTCTCAGAGGGATCAACTACATAGATGTCTTGATGGTCCAACTTGTTTGATCATTTCAGGGGGGCTAACCACCAGCCCAGTAGTCTTGGGAAGGCTTAGGCCCCCACCACCACCCTGTTCCTGGGTCCATGTCCTGAGGCCTTCTATGGACCATACAGACTACCATAAAAAAAATCAAAAGAAATCTAAACCAGAAGGAGACAGAAGTCCACTTCTGGTTTTGAAAATGGATAGGTTACTAATGTTACTAATGTTAAAACAGTGCTGGCAGAGACAGGAGGATATGCAATCTATTTAAAATGTGAATTATTACTCCTGGAGACTTCCAGGAAAGATAAAAGATAATCTTTTTATCAGAAAATGGGCAGTCTAACAAGTACAGAAGGACTAAGAACTGAAAAAATAGCTTAGACAAGGTGTACTTTGCTCACCTAGCCACTCTTCTTAACATTGAAGAATGTGATCTTATTGTCATTGCTATATAATATTCAGAACAAAGCTTGGGAATGTTAGTGTTAAGACAGTAGTGCTAATTCATCAAAATAAGTTGATTTGTTCAGATCAAAGAAAAGTTAATAAAATGAATTTTTGCTTAATTTGTTAAGTTGTTAAATTAACCCACTTTTTAAAAATTACCAGTATCATCTCACAGTTATGAGAATCATTAATCATCCCTAAAAAATATTCCTGTTGCCATGTAACAATTCATTTTAAAAAAAAAAATTGTAAAAAAATTAAATGTAAGCAAATGTTACATAGTAAGATTTGTTGTCAAGTAAAAAAATTTAATTGTTACATGACAGCAGAATTATTTTTCAGTGATGATTAATGATTTTCATTACTGTGATTCAACACTGGTGGTGGGGCTTTTAGTAATTTTAAATCCATTTAGTTTTAACTGAAAATTTCAACAATTTATAAGGCAAGAGGTTAATTTCCAAGCTCTTGTTCAGAATTCTGAAATGTAGTGATGGCTGTCATCCTGTTCATTCATCCCAGATGGAGTAAACCAATTCAGTGGTTGAATGGTGAGCCAACATGTAGCTAAATCCCATTAATTCAATGGGTCTACTCTGATTAAGACTAACAACAGGATAATGATAATGATGATGATGATAATGATGATATCCCGTCTTTCTCCCAGGACTTAGGGCAGCTTGCAAAATTAAAAAACAATACAATTAAAAGCATATACAAATAGTACATTAAAACAGAATTAAATTATTACAGTAATTAAAACAGATTACAAATACTTTAAGAAGATAAAAATGTTTAAAATATATTAAAACAATATAGTTAATGAGTTGTTAAACACATTTCCACAGAGCAGCTAAAGTTTGATAAAAGAAATGGACAGACAAGGAATGGGCAACATTCAGTTTTGAGGCATGGCACTCTTACTACATGAAAACATGCACTTATTCTTCATGATGCTGTAAAATTCTTTCATTCACAAGCAAGTACCATATGTAAAGGAATGGCAGTCCAGGGCCAAACTAGATAGGAAAGCTTTAATGTAATGTAAATAGCAGGTTCAGGGCAGAGTCTGGTTTAGATCAGGGCCAGAGGGAGGAAGGGGGCATTACCTCTGTGCCCCCTGCTGTTGTCCCAGCCTGGATCACACATAGCTCACATTAACCCATGCTTTTAAAATGCTTTTAAAAAAAAAAATCCAGTGTCTTTGCTGTCTGAAGGATTATGGGAGTTGTAGTTCAAAGAAGGAACTTTTCCAGATCATGACTGCCTGCTGTGGAAGACAGGTTTCCATTTGTACAGATGAGAGTTCATCTTCAGATGCAAACAAGGCTGCAGTATCTATGTGTAGTGGAGTAAACTACCTCCTCCCTCCCTCTAATTGTGGCCCTGATATCTACTGTTTACTTTTTAAAAATCATTAATTGTATGAATGGCACCATGTCTAATTTTAGTCCTTAGAAATGTGCATATTTACTCAGAACTAACTCCAAGTGAATTCAAGAGGGCTTGCTCAACAATAAGTGTGCATATGATTGGACACCCAGATTGTGCCTTTGTTCTTTTTTTGTATTATACAAGAAACAAAATCTGGGTTTATATTTTGTTTTCATTGCTTTGGGCAGAGATTTTTTTAGTTCTGTTATTTTGCTATGCTATTGATACTGGGCATGTGCACACACCCAAACTAAACTCCAGTGTGTCTTCTTCATCCTTCTCTCCCTTTGTACCCAGCAGCTCCTACAGGCACCCTGGTGAATGAAATTGTCAACGACACCAAGATTCCTGTAAAGGTGAGGAAGCATTTTTACATTCCATCTAGCTAGGCAATTGCTCCTGTTTTTCTGACTCAGTAACTTGCAGAGTGTTTTCATTCAACACCATTAAGTTTTCTTTACATCCACTTCAGTTATGGTGTAAGTTTCTTTCCTCTGAGCTAATTGTGAATGATGTTTCCTGCCCAGGCTTATGGAAAATAAATGGCCCGTTCAGGTGTCTGTAAAGCAAAGGTTCTATTCACCTGTTAATCACCTCTTTAAGTCCCATAACCCATTCCCATTACACAATAGGAATTCATGCTTTATTTTAGAGGTATTAGGGGGAAATATTTCTAAGGTTTTCTGAAGTATTCAGATCAGTGTACTGGTTTTACTGGTTGGCTGGGGGGAAGCTCCTCCAGACACTAACACTGTGCAAGACCTTACAGGCTGAAGGTTTTAAAAGTGGACAATTAACCAAGTGAGAATGAGATAGAGGGACAATCTGATTTTGCAGCAAAACCAATGATTTCTTTAAAATAATAAAGACAGAAAAAGATAGCAGCAGAAACCAACAAAAGTCTATACTCAATGCAAGATTTTTCTCAGAGTAAAAGAGGGGTTAAACAGCATGGAAACTAACTCTATCCTGACAAACCGAAGTGGGCTAGAGGGATGTAGCTAAACTTAAGAGACTACAGACTAAGGAGATTATTGCATGCCTTAAATAATACTCCTTACCTCTCCTGAATTTAACTCTAATTCGCACTGCAGCCACGTTTTATTACATGGCTTTTGCAGTGGAATCTGACTTCAGAGTAGATCCCTACTGCAATGCAAATTGGGAAATGTGCTCCAGTGGCCATTT
>CM034701.1:268724318-268756013 GCA_020142125.1 Phrynosoma platyrhinos | reverse complement strand
GTGAGGAAAACAACTTGCCCTCTCGATCCTTGCCCATCTTGGCTGGCCATCCAGGGGGGTGACGTATTGAGGGTGTTCCTTAGGGACATCATCAATGCATCCCTTAGGGAAGGTTTTGTTCCATTTTGTTTAAAGGAAGCAGCAGTTAAGTCGCTTCTGAAAAAACCTGCCCTGGACCCCCCTGGACAGGAACAGTCTCTTTACTGCCTTTTTTAAGCAAGGTTATTGAGAGGGCAGTCGCTCTTCAACTCCAAGTTGTCGGATGAAACCGATTATCTAGATCCATTTCAAACTGGCTTTAGGACAGGATATGGAATTGAGGCTGCCATGGTTGCTCTAGCTGAAGATCTTTGCCTGGGTATCGACAGGGGTAGTGTGACCCTGTTGGTGCTCTTGGACCTCTCAGCGGCTTTTGACACAATAGATCACGCCATCCTTTTGGATTGCCTGAGAGGGTTAAGAACTGGAAGCACTGCATTGCAGTGGTTCCGTTCCTTCCTCTCGGGCAGATCTCAGAGAGTGAGGCTCAGGGACAGTTACTCTACAAGAATAGAGCTTAATTGTGGCATCCCTCAGAGTGCCATCCTGTCCCCGATGCTATTTAATATATATATATATATATGAAGCCGCTGGGAGAGATCATCCAGAGACATGGGGTGTAGTGTCATCAGTACGCTGATGACACACAGATATATTTCTCCATATCTTGGTCCTCAGCTTCAATTTCAGATGGCGTCTCTCCTCTCAATGACTGCCTTAAGGCAGTAATGGACTGGATGAAGAAAAACAGATTGAGACTGAATCCAGACAAAACAGAGGTACTAACAGTTGTGGGTCCGAAACCAGGTTTGGGAATCCAACTTCCAGTCCTGGATGGAGTCACACTCTCCTCCAAGGACTGTGTTTGCAGTCTGGGGGTGCTCCTGGATCCATCGCTCCAGATGTCAAATCAGGTAAATGCGACAGTCAGGAGTGCCTGTTGTCAGCTTTGGCTGATACGCCAGCTGCGCCCTTTCCTGGAAACTAAGGATCTTGAAACTGTGGTACATGCTCTGGTAACCTCTCGTCTTGATTTCGGTAATGCGCTCTACATGGGGCTACCCTTGTGCTTGACCCATAAACTTCAGTTAGTTCAGAATATGGCAGCCAGGCTGGTCTCTGGAACATCCAGAAGAGACCATATTACACCTGTGTTAAAATCTCTCCACTGGCTGCCTATTAGTTTCCAGGCACAGTACAAGGTGTTGGTTATCACCTTTAAAGCCCTACATGGATTGGGTCCAACTTACCTCCAGGACCGCCTCTTTCCATATGACCTTCCCCGCACACTCCAGTCCTCTGGGAAGAATTTGCTACAGCCTATGAAAACGAGGCTGTAGGCAACCTCCCAGAGGGCCTTCTCTGCCACCACTCCCAGACTATGGAATGGCCGGATGAGATCTGCCTTATTATCACCTTAGACAGCTTCAAAAGAGCTGTTAAAACAGATCTCTTCCAGCAGGTCTTTCCTGAATAACTATCCCGGTCCAAAGAGTCAGCTAATTTTTCTCCCTCCCACTCTGCTGCTGATTGTGTTGTATTGTTGTGATGCTTTTGTTTATATTTTGATTCATTCTTAAGATTTTAAACTGTTCTAGTTTAATATTTTTAAGGGGGTGGGTGGGATTTGGGGGTTGGATGCATTTTACTGGAGTTTTATTTGTTGTAAGCTGCCACAATTGCGCTGCAGAGGGGTGGGATAGAAATAAATTATTATTATTATTATTATTATTATTATTATTATTATTATTATTATTATATGTACTGAGCTGAAAAATCCTGCAGACTGTCAGAGAGGGTGTTGCCTTTTTCCTGGATGAGTTCATAGATTTGATGGGAAGAGGAAAACAGCAACATTTGATTCTCTGTTTTGAAAATACATAAATCCACTGTAAACCCAGCCCCACACCTGTGCCCCAGCCTCACTCCTGTGTGAAAAGGAGAATGAGATAGCAAAGCATTCTCAGGAAAGAGAATCCCAGCTATATCCGGGGAGTATAACTGTGGATCAAAATGAACTCCACCACTAAAACAGAATTTTGTTCCTTCAATGTAATTTTTTCTTAGTCCCCAAATTTCTAGCATTAGAGACAGTGAGACATTGAAAATTCTTCACACCTCAAACTCCTCTATTGGCTGTGTTTGCATTCCCTAGCTCACTTTGCCCTCCCCTTTTCTTTGGATGCCTATATTCTATTTCTAAATGTTCAACAGATGTTGTTACTGCAGTACCAAAAATCTGGGATATCTGGTAAGTGATTAGTGATCCTTTTCCCCAGCTAGGATGAGCAGGATTTGTAAAGGGGTTTTAAAAGGCTGCCATAAAAACTGACATTTGGAGAATTAATTTACTATTTGCATGTGGGATATTAGCCTTTATTTAATGGGATGCAAAAAAATTTTCTTCCTGTTCTCTCAGGAGATAAAGCCAGAGGTTCCGAACATAGTCTCTGAACATCCTGTGGAACAGATGGTGGAATTCAGTGTAACCCTTACCAACCAGGAATACACCCCAGAACTGAGTGATCCTACAACTCCCCAGTACCAGAAACTAGCTGCAAAATTCCAGCTTCAAGTAAGAGCTCACACACTTATCCAATAGCACCAAAAGCTATGCTTGTCTGATGAGATGGTCAGTTGGATGGTCTGGTTATGGTAGAGCAGGGGTCGGCAAGTTTTTCTTACCTGGGGCCGGTCCGCTGGCCTCCAGGTCTTCTCCGGGCCGAGGGGGGGAATGGCGGCACGTGCACTCATGCATGAGCGCACAGCCCCCACCGACCCCCGACGATGACGACGACCCTGCCGCTGCCCCGCATGCTGCTGCCACGCTGCTGCTGCGCATATCGCAGCCGCCATTTTGTTTTCCAAAATGGTGGCTGTGACTCATTTGCACATGCGCAAATGCGCGAACGAGCCGTGGCTGCCATTTTGGAAAACAAAATGGCAGCTGTGATGTGCGTGGTGGCAGCAGCGTGCACGGTAATGGCAGGGGTTGGCGGGGGCCAGTCCAAAGGCCTTGCGGGGACGGACTTGGCCCACGGGCCATAGGTTGCCGACCCTTGTGGTAGAACATCAAAGACATGCTGTTGTCTGCTAAGAAATAACCAAATGCATAACATTTCATAAGAAAACTGGAATTATACTTTAGATCAGTAATTCCCAACCAGAATTTGGGAATCACAGTTTTAGATAGTAATCCTATGGGTATGTCTCATTAAATTTCACAGAACAGCTGAAGATACATGCTAAGACTAAGGTTCATGAATGCTTTAGGTTTCTAAATAAGTTTTTAAAAATAAAAGAGGGGGGAAAGAGGGCCATCCAGCCAAAGTTTAATGACATCTCAATCCCACTGTTGATTCAACAGGAAATTTGTGTGCTTCAGTCTCTCCTACTGATAACAAGTAAGACTATTAACTTTTTGTGGCTCAGATCCTGTCATCAGTTTCATACATAATTCATTCTTATTAGTTGCCTCCTAAAATGTCTTGTCAGTCTCAAATTGCCACTAGAAATGTGTATCCACAGGGTGCAATGCATTCCCCTTTCTGTCAAGCAATTGGATGGCACTATGTTAGCAACATGAAGGATTGGTGGTGTCAAGGCCTCCTCACACTACCTTTGATCTTACTGGATAATTTCACCTTTATCTGAGCAAGAGCTGTTGAGGAGAAACTACAGTGATGTGGTTTTCCTCACCAGCTCTACTACACTAGGAAGTTTCCAGAGTCAAAGAGATAATTAGACAAGAGATCTGGGATGCAGCTCTTCAGGAAGATAAGGCATGTATTACCAGCAACCCATCAGCTGGGCATTATAGTAAAAATGTTATCTTGCCCAATTATCTTTAAGTGCTAGAGGTCCCTAAGTACCATAGAGCCTTGGTACTTACTTTGACTTGCTTCAACACCTTATCATCTGTCTAAAAGGGAGATATTTATATGTACTCCCAACATATGTGTCCTACCATCAGGTCCATTGCTAGAGTTGGCCATGTGCTACTGCCTGTGCTACAAGGACATTCATCTTTTATAAATTCCTTAGTTTTAGCAGCTTTTCAATGCAAATTCAATTACTTTTATTGTACTTTTCTTTATTCAGATTCTGTTAATGAAAAAAAGAAAAACATGTTCTATATTCTAAAAATAGCCAGCTGATTAAACCTTCTTAATAATTTGATCAGTAGTAGCAAGCTCCAATAGGTTCATTGTGGAAGACACCTATGTTTCTTTCATTGTCATGCACATGTGCTGGACTTTTCCTGGACTTGTAATCTGTATCTGGGCAATTTGTATTTGTTTGTTTTCTAACCGTAAAAGCTGGTCTATAACTACTAAAATGATTTCAAGAGAGATAGTTGTGTTAGGCTTTAATTTGCTGGAAAACTATTTGTTGTGTTTGCTGCAAAAGACAAACAGAGTTATTATGATAGAAATGTTCATAGATAATTTATCAGATGATTGAACATTGTCATATGTTACAGGTATATGCATACATATTGTTGGGTAGCAAGCATAAACAATGATGTCAAGAAAAAAATATGCATGAACTACAGGCAGTGATTTGTAATTTTCTCTACTTTGTAAGCTGCTTTAAGTCCTAGTTGGGGGTGGGGGGAGTGCAGGATATAATGGATGATGGATGTAGGGATGATAATTATGTTATTAACAGTAGCCTTTGTGAAAAATGGGGAAAAGTTATTAATGACAGCATAAGCATCTTGGCATTGGTAAACCAAATTATACTTCTAGTGATTTTTAAAAAAAAAAATCACCTTCATATGAGGCTTTAAAAGTGCAATCACTTTGCCTCATTCATAGAATTTAATAAGCCCCAGATGACATTGTATTCCATTTGTAACCTCCCTATGTTTTCCTATTACTTGTTTCAGCTTCTTCTCCACTTGCCACAATCTATAGCTGTACAATCTGTTGATTGTATTCATTGTTGTGAGATAGGTCTATGCTAAAAACAGGAACTGAAAACTGTAAATCCTTCATGGTTGAAGAGGGCAGGGAGAGATGCTATGCACATTACAAAAGGGGAAGACAAAGTGGAGGCTCTCAGAGGCTGTAATGCAACCTGTGGGGTCCCTGGCCCTTTCCACCCTGGCTCATACACAAACACATACTCATACACTTTTGAAAACAACAACTTTCACTTACTGGGAGGCATGACATGGCATTTTGCATCACTTTCATGTATGAGAGTGATGAAACTGATGTAGGGCCTTCCCTCCCACCCCACAAAACTGGAAATAAACCTCCAATTACTCCTGATTTTAAAGGAAGGTCTTCTACAGGTTAAATCAAGTGGTGGGTGAAATGAAGATACAGTGAAATTCCAGATGTGAATTGTGTCCCCAAACTTAAGGAATAGGGGCTCAGAGGGGTGGGTGCAGATCATTAAGATCCTGGTGGGATGAATAAATCCCTAGGACTCTGGAAGCTGCTGAACCCTGACTTACAGGAGGGAAAATGAAGTGACACTTCATTTCTGCCATAGTAGCAAGGCAATGGTATATTCAGCTCTGTAATGTGGACCAATCAGTTCCTATGGTGTAATTTCCCATTATGTTTCATGAAAATTGGCCCAAACAAAAGTTCTGTAAGAACCAGCTTAAGAGCCACTTAGATATAATAGTAATATTATATACCAGTTTTTTATATAGTGTATTTTATATTTTGTATCTGTATTCTTGTATTTTTATTGTTGTTGAAATATAAATTATTATTATTATTAAAGTGTGATACATATTAAAATTAAATAAATGAAATAAAATAAATTTGAGATAATTTTCCATGCAATTATAACCCTTCAGAGTTACAGAGTTTCTGTAATTCTGTGGGATAATCTCTCTATATATGAGTGGGAAAGCTTGCACATCAGGGAAGAAGCTTCTAGCTTTAACCCTTTAGGTGCAGTCTGAGATGTTAACAGGCCTATGAGAGGCCTAATTATTACTCAGTTATATGCCATCTCCAATGTTCTTGGCTGGGCAGTGGAAGTTGGTGGCTCTGACATCAGTGGGGTGGTAAATCTGCATTGTGTTTTAGGCTTGACTTTACAGGTGTTGCCCAAGGTTCTGAATTTAAAATATATTCACTGCCTTGGATAGTTCCTTTAAAGTTTGGCTGGCCATGACATCTGCTCCCCCACTGGACTAAAGAGCATTTCCAGGATCTCTTCAGCAACATAAGGCAGACTGCAGAGATACCCAGTCAGCAGACAGAATGAGCCACACCACACACCATTAAGAAAAATCATTTGAGTCTAATCAGGAGTTAATAGACAGTGCTTTGTGGTGCTTTCATTTCAACAATAAACATAATGAGCAATTTAAATACAAATGCTGAATGAAGTTAACCACTGTTGTCTGAGCTACTTTTCAGAGAGCTACCAAGGGACCCGAAAGCATGCAGACTCCTCAAGTCATTTGGGCATTATCCCTGTTCCCTCAAAGAGCAAAGGCATGTTTATATCATTACTGCAGCTAACTGCATGCTTCATTAGCTATTTAGTAGTCAGCAATTAATGATCTGAAGGTTGCTTAGTTGAAAGTTAAGCACAAGTCAACATGGTAAGTAGGGAGAGCAGTATTGCAGGAATGCTCCTTGGAGTATTCTCTTTGCCTTTTGAATTCTAACATCAATTGCACATGTAATGCTCACCCCAGGAGCATTGAAAGAACTAGCAGATAATCTTTTCCTGAGCCATAACGTGAATTTTCATGCAATGTTATGAGCAATGGCTTGTATCTCTTTAGCTCTAGCTAAAGTAGACCCATTGAATCAATTGTATGAGTGATGAGTTAACAATCAATTAAACCTAGTTAAACTAGATGATTCAATAAGTCTACTTTACTTTGGGATACTAATAGGATTCAGATCCATATTTCCACATTGTTGAATGCTGCTTAGTTGTGTGTGACTTATGTCTACATTTAAATAACAGTCCAGAAAGGCATATAATACACACACACACACGCCCAAATGTTGACTGAAATATACTAGGTTCTACAGGGTTGTTTTCATAATGAAATAATCATCAGTGTAATGTGTGTTCCTAGGTTTCCTCCATGCATAGATCCCCTGGTTTCTGACAGAAAGATTCTAGCATATGCAATGAGTGAGCCTATCAGAACACAAAGCTCTAAGTGCCCTAGTTTTTGATGCAGGATGGTAGTGACAGATCTTATTATTTCTTGGCAAGGTGTACAGCTGTATCTCCACTGCTTTGGGATCATGTAATAGAGAGAAAGGAAACTATTTTAACTGGAATATTCCCTCCATGATACTTATATGCTATGATAAATTCATTATTATTTTTACTCCAATTAGACCATAAACTCTCCAACCAGCATGACAAGCAGCCATGTTAGTTGGAAGAATCTTGGAGTTATAGTTCTAGAAAGGAAGATTTTCATTCTTTACATAAATCATCAGAGGGGGTGGCTGCACTTCTTTTGACCATTCAGTGGTATGGTCATTATCTGTAGCATTTAACAGAATGACATTGCCTGATCTATACCATCATATGGATGGGAGGGAGTGTATACCCACATGCCCTACTCCAACCCTGTCATCTCTCCCTGTGCAGGCTGGATCTGATCATCCCAAAATCAACAGAATAACAATAGCATATTAATAGCATAGGTCAATGGCACTGTTGACTGTTAGATTCCTCCTCCTTAGTGACTGACCATGGGATTTTGACCTAGTTGTGTTGAATTATGCACACACAAACTTAAATTTAAACATTCTGCATTTAGATGTACATATGGATGCATTGAATTATAGGTGTGTGGGATGGCAAAGATCCTATGTACTGTATAGACTTGTCTATAAGTCTAAAAATTTATGCTCAAAAATTGACCCCAAAATCCCAGGTTGACTTATTTACGGGTCAGTATGATAATGTAATAGCAGCTCTTTTAGATTTCCCCATGCAATGGGGGGAAAGTTTCTTTTGCTCTTGAGCCAAGCAGAAAGAATCCTGGATGACTGATGGTTAAACAAAGAAACAGAGTCCCTCTCCCACCCGCGCTGTCTGCCGCTGTCTGTGGAGTGAAGGCTGAAACCAAAGTTGAAACACTGAAGCAAAAAGCCTTAATTAGAATCCCTCTTGATGTGCACACGCATGCACACAATGAAGGCGTCTCCAAGTTTTACCCTCAACTTATCCACAGGTCATAGCAAAATCCATAATTTTGGCACCCAAACCTGCCTTCGACTTATACATGAAGTCGACTTATAGTTGAGTATATATGGTATATAAGTAAAAATTAAACAGTTTAATATCAGTTTCATGTCCACTATCCTTGGTGAGTGACCACATGAATGTGTAGGCTTGAATGTGTAGGCTGTCTTTGGATGTCCTGTCTCCATATGGATGTTTGGGAAGGCTGTGGCAAGTAGGTGAAACAGGTTGATAGGAAGTGCCCCATCAAGAGATGCAACATTGACTGGGCTTTTATCCATTGATCCAAGCAATATTTAAGCATGCTCACATTAAAATATTAAATTAAACTTTCCACTAGTCATAAAGCTGCTGTGCATTTTCCAATATTCTTCCAAAGTACCAGAGTTTTGTTTCACAAATGCTAGAACAGAACATCTGTTAGCTTCTATGTCAGAAAAATGAATATATGATTAAGGCAGTCCCACCCTCTCATTCACTTCTTGTCTTTCTTTTCTCTCTAATAGATGCAAAAAATATTTGAGAAACTTGCAGGATTCAAAGAAATCCGTGTGTTAGGATTTAGGTAAGTGCTAACATAATTTCAGGTAAAGATAAATATCCTCTCATATCAAGACAGCAAATAAAATACTATTAGAGAGCAACATTTGAGAATGCCCTAGGAATAGGCAGAGGTTGGGCTGGAATACATTATGGTGATTACATAGCTAAGTAGCTGGTAACTGTGGTGGTTGCATTGCATAGCTAAGTTCTGTATATATTCTGGCCTATATATACAGCTTTTAAAAAAAGTTTGGTTTTTTCAGTGGAGATTTCTCACAGAATCTCTAGTGACCTTCCAGGGAAGCCTAATGTTCCATTGAATCCTGGCTAAGAACCCCTGACCTAATATATTTGCTATGTCTAAAAGCTGTTATAGTAAAAAAAATATTCTATTATGGTATGAAAGCACAAATAAGCTTTGAATACAACATTAAAAAAGGCACAGGTGGAGCCAGCCCTATATTTCTCTAGAGATAATTCCATGGGTTTGTAGCATATTGTAGCAGGAGCCCACCATAATGTGATTGTGCAAAATGAAGCACATCTTTGTAGTGAAATTAAAAACTACTCATAACCCAAGTGTAGGAGGAAAAAGAATAGTCATTAATCAACCTCATTATCATTCCAGTTAGTGAATATTATGTAGACTCTACATGGTGCCATTCTGTTCTCTGCTTGAGGGGAAAGAGTTCATAGAGCCAATGGGAAAGCAACCATGCTAGTATGCAATGGTCTATATTGAAAGAGGGATGTCCATTGAAGAACCTGCTTCCATTACCTGAAGATAAAGTGGGAATGATTTCTGCTACCCACTACAAACCCTCTTGATCTGATTTTTGGATGGCTGAAGGCTGTAGTAGGGTGGAGGGGAAGAGAAAGTTCCTTCTTATGGATCTACACTGCCAGTATGGCATTGGCTAGTATGACAATCACAACAATGGTTTTAATCAAGTTCTTTTTCTACAAAGGGAAGCATTCCCTAAGCAGTCACTGCCCTCAAGTTGACTCTGAGATGGCAACCCTATCATTCAATTTTCTCTACAAAGGAAGTTTGCCACTGCTGTCTTCTTAAACAGAGAGTATGGCTTACTCAAGGTCACCCAGTTTCTATGGCTCAGTGGGGATTTCAATCCTGGTCTCCCAGAATCCTAGTCCAACACTCAAATCATTCCACCATACTAGCTCATTGAGCAGTATTCCATTCATAACAGAAAAGATAGAGAAACAATACAATCCATCCTTCCTATCCAGGCCATATTGCTACACCCCCACCCATCTAAAGGTTTCTTGATGCCCCTCCAGGGCAGATTGGGGATATCATAGAGGACATATAAAGGATGAGAGAGCAACATTTCCCCTTCTCCATTCTGCCACTGGAGTAGAAGCATACTGATGTTGGAAGGAGCCCTGGGAGACAGATTCTGGATTATGCTTCCTTCCATTATGTTTCCTTTCATAGACAGGGAAGAAAAGTCATCTATATAGATTAAAGGCTCTGCTTTATACGTTTAACATTCCACATGATGTTCATCAAAACAGGTTTTTCATTATATTATTCAGTCAAATCACTTATTCTATGTTAGACTGATGTATTTAAATTATATACTAAAATGGGAAGAGCTGTTTGAGTAGGTGATCTGAAGATTACAGGTTTGCTTTGAAAGGAGGCACAACACAACTTGTATGGAACATTTCATCTCTCTCTCTCTCTCTCTCTCTCTCTCTATATATATATATATATATATATGATCAACAAAATAATTTTGCCATATTTCCATCCTTTTTTCCATTTAAAAGAAGCAGCCAATCATTTCACAATCATATAAGTGAAAGCATGCTTCTAAGTTCCACTTTCTTATTACAAATTAGCATCACACTCCAATATGAACAAGAAAGGGACGCCATGCTTTAGCTAAGTAGATAATCATAGAATGTTTTAAATGATTCCATGAAATCCTATGGGACAATGGCATGGATCCTATTGGTTAATTCCAACTACAGTATACAATTTTAACAGGTGTTGATTGGTAAATTGACATGCAGATTAATCCAACTCACTAAATAAATATTCTCTAGTTGGAAATAACAATAGGAACTAAGCAAATATCAACAGGCTTTAGACTACAGTGGGCCCTTGTTATCTGCAGGGTCCCATTAAATACAATGGCATAGTAAAGTTGTATAAAATGGTAAAATCAAGATTTGTATTTTGTAATTTATATATTTTAAAATATTTTCTGGATATAGAATTTGTGGATATGGAGGGCCAACTGTACAAAACTGTTAGGAAAATAGAAAGACCTATTGTAAGAACTTGGAAATCCAAACTATATGTAATATACTTTCCAGTTATAAATTACTTTTTGGGTGGAGGATAATGAGAATAAAACATAATTAAATTTCAAAATTTACCTAATGACAACATGGCAAAACTGAAGCTGGCATCCAGTTAGTGATGTTCATAAGTGAAACTTCTTATTGTTGTTGTTACAGTTTTTAAAGTGGTGCCAAACTGCATTATTTCCACAGTGTAAATGCACTCTATATGTACGTAGCTATGCAAAGACTGAGGATCTCAGCCTGTATCTCTCAGCTACCCTCTCTCCTAGCCATTCCTCATAGAGTTTGTTTTCTATACCCTTCACCATCTTGATCACCCTTCTATGGATAGATTCTAGCTTCCTGATAACCTTCTTAACTGTGGTGGCCAGAACTGAACAGAGTTCTTCATAGTTTTTCTCTTTAGAAAACAATAGCAATACACAGCAGTGTGTTGCTGGCTATTTCTTTCAAAGTGGAGATAAGAGAGTAAGGAAGTGGAAAGCAAGTGTAGTTATTATGGAGCACAGACCATTCCCTGGCTTCCTGATCTTGTCACAGTTATACAGTAAGGCAGGGTGTTAATACTAGTAGGGAGGGTTGACAATATCAAGCACATCTTGGGTGCAACTTCTCTGGCACACTGATTTTTTTTTAGTGTTTTACTGAAGATCATAACCTCTTGCAGCAGCATCTGTTTCTCTGCCCCCTTTTTGGTGTTGAAATAAGTGGTTTGTTAAGGTTTCCGAGACTGTATTTATAAGCCTTTCATTTCAACACACTCAAAGATTGTTCTGTTCAAAGAACATAAAAGAACTGTAAGTGAATGTCATAAAGGTGATTTTCTTTTGAATCATGACAAAAGCAGAAACATCTGCTGTCGTCTTCTTCTTCTTCTTGGGCATGCTGTTGCTTAGCATTTTGTGTAAACTTATAATAAGTGGGTTTTAAAATAAGAAGAAGACAAGAACAGAGAAGACAGTGTCCTTGCATTCTGCACAAGCTTGCAACCAAGAAGCCAAGCTGCAACAACAAAGAAAAGAAGAGCTTTTAAGCTTAACTAGATGTGATATATTATGAAGAAATAATCATGATGTTTTACCAAACTGAGCCCCTGGGGGTCATCTGATGTTGCAACTATTACCTGAAGCCTCAACTAATTTTAATAAATCCTTGCCAAATGGATATGATATATATGTTTAGAGAAGAGAGTTTCAGTTGCAATGAAGATTCTCATAGGAGATGGCACATATTATTTATTTATTTATGACATTTATATCCCACCTTTCCTCCCATGAGCTATTCTGGCTCTCCTTCCTCACATTATCCTCAGAATGAAAATAAAGTAAATGAGGAGAATGAGGGAGGGAGGGAGACCTGTCCAGTGCCACCCAGTTGATTTCATAGCTAAGTGGGAACTTCAACTTATATCTCTCAAGTCCCAATCCAACTCCAGCCACTAGGTCATTGGCTTCCTAAAAACTGGCTTTTTCCCTTTGCCATAACTGCTTGGGTTACCATGACAAAGAAGCTCTAATTGTTTTTTTTTTATTTCTGGCGTGCGATACATCTCTTCTGTTGCCTATGCACTCTAAATAATAACTCAGGAACCATCCCACTCCTTATATTTGTTATTTAGGAGTGACATGACTCCTTTCTAGGTGTTCAAGGCAGTACAATAAATTAGAGTGGGGAAAAACAGCATTTACTGTTTGGCTGATGTAGTAATTAAAGCAATCATTGTAAAGGCCAAATAAGAGCAGTTCATGTCCCTATAGACCTTCTAATAAATGCATATAGATGGAGGAGAAGTGCTTCTCTGCAAATAACAATCATAGAAGAATACCGTGTAGAGCAAGTCCCCAATTACAGCATTTTCTGTACAGAAAAGGCTGTTTCCTCTAGAGGAAATGCTATTTTCTGCATGAAACAGCCACATTTGAATATTGTGCAGAATAAGTCCCAAGCAGCAAGGCTTCTCATCATCCCAGAATTCTTCTTGTCAAGGTCTCTCAATTTATGAGAAACACTTTTTTAAAACCATAATTTGAACCTTTCTGAATATTCTTCCCATTCCTAATGTGCTGTTGCAGGCTGATCTTTCTATGTGACTAGGGTATCATTCCTCTGCCAGCACTCTCACAATATTTGGTTATTGCAAATGGTGCATGCTTTAATTTTTTCCATTATTAAATTGATAAATGTTATCTAAGGGCCGGAACAGACTGGCTGTAAAAGCTGGCTTCCAGACGACTTGGAGGTGTGGCATTTTGATGCTGCATGCCTCCAAGATGCCTGGAAGCCGCTCAGCCAATCACACAGGGGCTGCTTCAAGGGGCATGGTGTTTTGATGCCACACTGGAGTGCCCAGAAGTTGGACTGGGGCTACCTAAGGTGACCCAAACCAAGCTCAAATTGAAGCGGATCTTTTCCATTCCTATTTGGCCCAGCGGCAGAAGGCTCCTTCAGGACTGTGGTGTGTGTTTGCTGTGGTCCTGATGTGTCTTTGGAAGGGGTGGCTTCAAGCCACACCTTCCTGCCAGTGTGTTCCAGCCCTTAGACTCTTAAATTATTTCCTATTGTTTTAAATTGTTTAAAATTTATTTTCCCCCCAATACGGCACTCTGAAATATTGGGTGGCTTACAAATCTTTCAATAAATAAAGGCGAGAAAGCCAAGTTCTGCAAAATGCCACTTATAATTACAATTAGCCAGAAAAGGCTACAAAGACTGCATCCACACAGCAGAAATAACCAGTTTGACACCACTTTAACTGTCATGGCTCAATGCTATGGAATTCTGGGAACTGTAGTTTGTTGTGGCATCAGAGTTCTCTGACAGAGAAGGCTATATAACTCCCAGAACTACAGTTCCCAAAATTCCATAGCATTGAGCCATGGCAGTTAAAGTGGTATCAAACCGGATTATTTCTGCCATATGGATGCAACTAAAGATATCCTGATCTGTACATTTTTTATATAAAAGAGACTTTATTATATCATAAATTTTCTTGGCAAGATTAATCTATAAAGGTTGGGAAATGGCTGCTTTGGAGCTATACCCAAGACAAAGATTCTTTCTGTGTCCACCAACAAACATGTAGTACTACAAATGGACTCTTGGACCTCCTGATAATCTAGAAGGGAAGAAGTGATGGTGTGTGCTCTGGTACCTTATCACATAGATACTCAGTCCATACAGGCAACGTTGCTCTCCTGAGGTGGTGTGTTTATGCAGAGGCAACTAAAGAGCTCCATATTTGGCATGGAAGAGCCATGAGGCAAACAAAGAGAGGACAGTATTACAAAGTGTCATTGCAGGACATGGCCTCAAGAGAAGCGTGCATTGTGCATCGTCAGTATAATTATTAGGTCAGGTTACTATGGCCTCAATTTGAATGACAGTCAAGCCAAGCCGACCAGCTTCTTCATGGGCACGAGAAAGGAGCAGATTAGCAGCCTCTGTGATGCAAATGGTGACTCTGGATGGGGAGGGGGACTGGACAGAAGAGGAGAAAACATCTAAAGAGCTTCTATCTCATGGAAAGTTCCACTTGCTACAGGAAGGGATAAAGAATTGTAATGGGGGTATCCAGTCTGCCTCTCTTACACTGAAATAGCAATGAGGAATAGTAAAGAGTATATCAGTAACCAATATAAGTTGATATGTTTTATAAATGCTTAGTTATTGTTGTATTTTTTCCTCTCCTCTCTCCCCATTTTTGAAATGCTCCAACCTGTCTTTCTTTGAATGCTGAACTGAAGACAGAAGAAGGAAAAAGATGGGTAATGTTTCCTGTTTGCTTATATATGTGATAGTCAATATAATATGAAATGTTCTGTAATTAACAACCATGCCAAGCTAAAATAATTTTCCTAATGTTAAGATAAAAAAATCTAGAAAGCACAGTTAGACCAGAATTATACTGATATGAATAGCAAAATAGACATTGGCCTGGTTCACATGTGATATTAATCCACCATTTGGTGCAACATGGATAAACATCTGTGTGCCTCAGCACATGCTGAATAAAAGATCAGGACCTTATCACACGGGGTCTAAAGCAGACAGAACCTCGTCCCATCCCCATCCCATTGCAGGTTTTTTTCCGTGTGTTCACATGATGTCGCACAGAACCCCGTTCCATCCCCGTTCCCATCCCCGTCCCATTGCGGTTCCTTTTCCCGTGTGTTCACACGACATCGCAGAGAACCCCGTCCCATCCCTGTCCCAATGCGGCATTATCCCCGTTCTTTTGAAAGCCAGTTTCCTGGGGAATTACATTTGTGCAACCAGAATGATACCGGAATGATGCTGCTTTTGTTCATTGCGCAATGATGCTAGTTGCGTCTGAAAGCAATTTCCGTCTTGTGGGGTCTATACCGGTATAGTTCTGGCTTGATTCCATACCGCTTTCTTGCTGCTTTGAGACCCTTGTGTGATAACGTCCTTAGCCAGGGTATATGTCTGCTTTCTCTGATCACAGAGTTGTCATTATGGAGAAAGCAGGAATCCTGGTTTAAAGCAGGGTTGGGCAACTTGTATGGGTCTGGGGACTGTTTTTGCTCTCCCTGAACCAAGCAGGCCTCCACTTCACCAGTCCCCTGGACATTTTGAAGCCAAAAATGATTGGGGAGCTCAATACAGACCACAGCCTGCATTTTGCCCACTGCCGGTGTAAGATGACTCTAGTGTCTTAAACAAACTACTGTATACACTCAACTGTAAGTCAACATCATATATACTTCGAGGGCAAGTTTTGGAGCTAAAATTATGGATTTTGGTATGACCAATGGATAAGTCAAGGGTAACACTTTGGGGCTGCTCAGATCCATGGTGGCTCTTTGCTGTTTCACCATGATGGTGGACAGAGGTTGTTTCTCTGCTGCAACAGGGAAACACCAAAGAGCCATGGTTGTGACCATTGTTCCTTGGAGTGGGGTTGAACAGGCACTGGAGCCCTTTGTCTCTTCAATCCTGCCAAGAATCATGAAAGCCTGAAATCTACTTTTATGGTAGGCTTTCCTCAGATGCACTCTTCACTGCCTGCCTGCTCATCCTCAGTTGTCTGCAGCCAGTCTGCTTATCTTGTCACAGAGGGAGAGAAGGAGGACGAGGTGGCAACCAAGTGGGCTGGTGATGAAGAGTCCATCCAGGAAGAGCTGATTATAAAAGAAGCACCAACACACACACACACACATACACACACACACCTTGACAGTTGCTCTTTTGGAGTGGGTGGGTGGGTGGGTGATTGATTGGTGTTTCTGTTACAAAAGCACCAATTCCCCCCCCTCCTCCACAGCATCTCATTGCAGAGGTGAGGGGGTGATTGGCACTTCTTTTAGGACACCCTCTGTTCTCCCCACAATGGCAGAGAAATCTGAAAGCATGCCATTGCGATTTTTCTGGGTAGTTTTACCATATTGAGATCTCTATAAGTCCACCCAAGATTCTGGGGTCAATTTTTGGCATAATTCATTTTAATTTACAGATGGGTATATACAGTATTCGAACAATTTAGGGGATTTGTTTGATTTTTTGCTTGTTTGTTTAATTGCTTCTTTAGAAATAGGCAGTGAAGACTGCCAACTTCCCTATCAACAAACTGGTGAATTCACTCTGAGTTTTAGCCTGAAATTTGGAGGTACTATCAAAGGGGCTGAACTTGTTTTTAAAAATGGTTTTAGGATATCTGATAGCTCCTGTAAAGCTTCAATTAATGGGTTCCCTGTCCCATTGTCATGGATGCTACCAGCTGCCATTGGCAATTGGAATTTTCTTTAAACCATGGTTCCTACTTTGTATGGAGCAACAAGACCAAAATCAAAGAAAGCAAATCTAATTTTGAGTAGGTTCTCCTCTCTCTCAACAATACAGGAGGAGGGGCAGATGGGGGAGGAGAACCTATCAACCCTGAACTTTTGCAGGGCTTGCATTTGTATTCATTTGAAAATATCTGATTCCCCACCCCACTCCTGTGTGATCACACACACACAAATCACAAAACATTTCTAATAAACACTGTGTCTTCAGATAAGTTTACAAGAGCTAACAGTGAGAAATGACCAAGGTAAATATATGTATAGACCTCCTTAGAACATGCCATGGTAGGAAGGAAATGGATTTCCAGCTATCTTTGAAATTGAAGGTCAGTTCTCATTTGATTCACAAGAGGAATTGTCCAAGAGAAAGGAGGTGTTTTTTCCCCCAGAGCTCTTACGTACCTACCAAGTAACTATTGATTTGGAATGTATGATATATGTCTGAACTATTTTTCAAGCTTGTTTTTTCTCTCTCAGTAACTCCAAGATTTTTGTCATGGAGTGCAAGAGACATAGCACATTCTAGTGTCTCCCCCTCCCTTCTGATAATTGCCATTGCAGAGAAGTTTAAAACAAAAGTAGTTAAGGCAAGGGGAAAGCCTAGGTATTTCTGTTCTAATTGAGAAGTGTAGAAATTAAATAGATTGACATTTCTGTTAATGTAATTGCTTGTGAGACTGATATGATTGCAACCCTGACATGATGGCATCTTTCATAACATTCTACACTGGTCGCTTAATCCAGGGCAAGTACAGATCATTATGCCCTGGACTGGCCCCGGACCAACCATTATAGCAACCACATGCTGAATCTGTTGCAATGCCATATTGTGCACCCAGGTCAGGTAGGCCAACACTGCATTGGTCCTACTGGCCCATTGCCTTGTCTCTGGTGCCACTGACAGCACTGCCTTGCCAGCCAAGCAACTCCCTGAAAGACTTGGCTGATGCCATCACTTCTACTAAGATCAGAAGCCTAGACTTCCTTAACTTTTAAAATAAGAAGTCTTGCCACTTCCCTGGAATCCTTTATCTGTATAAATCATATGTTATGGCTGGATGTGATTATTTAGTGGTAAAGATATGCATATTCTCTCTTTCCTAACAGGACCAATACAAAGAATTTAGCTGTCTGAGGTCACCTTAATGCAAGTTAAGGTGAACTGTACTCCAAGCCAGCCAAATTATTTTGGTGCAAGGTTCAGAAAACCCCTCCAGCTCTTTCTTTCATCCAGCTCTTCTTTCTCTAACAGTAAAGATACAATACTGTAGTATCTAATGTGATAAATTGGAGTCCTCTCATGATGTCCCAAATCTGCTGCCTTACTTAGCCTAAATTTTAGACCAGCCCTGTTTCCCATACTGGGATTCACATGTAATTCTTACATATGAATCCCAATATAAACTGAGGCCCCACACTGCAGAAATGTAGCATTAAAAGCAGAATTACAGCATGTCTCTTGTCTCTTCTCCCTATAAGCCATCTTTGTCATGCTGCCCACCTCTGACATTGTCATGGTCATCATGATCATGCAGTGGCCATTGGAGAGTAGGGGATTCTGAGAAGATTTTGTCTATGTTCCTATAGCCAAATGCCAGAAAGTGAAAGCATTATCTGGGATTTCCAGAGATCTGAGAAGATAGTGTCATTGTTGTTCATGTGGCTATACCACAGAGGGCAAGTGTGGAAGGCCAGGTGGCTGCATTTATGTCTCCCTTGGAGGGCTGTACCTCCCCTGCAAAAAATATTTTTAAAAATACCCATGGCATTTCTGCCATGTTTTTAGGCCTTTCTGTGCCTAGAAGAGATCTTTTTTAACAACAGGAAGAAAGCATGTCATTGCCTGTTCGCTTCCTGTGTGTTGTTTTTTTTAAAAAAGGCCTCTCTTGGGTTTAAATTGGCCCAGCCCTCTCCCATGTAGTGAAAGTGCCCACTATGTCTCCTAGAGAGCATTTGGTGGCAAAACAATTGCCCAAAAGTCTTTTTTGACATCTGAGTGTCCCTGAGGGCTACAAAACAGTCCTGGGTGCCGCATGCAATCCACAGGTCACCCTTTTCCACCCTTTTCATGCTACAGGGACATAGCCAGGTTCTTCTCAGACATCCCCTGCTTTCCAATGACAACTACATGGGTGTGACAGGGGCAGGCAGCAAGAAAAAGGTGGTTTTACAAAAGATTTTGATCATTCCAGTTACAGAATTCTGGTCTCCACAATGGCCAAGAGTGAGTTACACAGATGAAAATTAAACTAACAGGATTCCAGCCACTGACTTGCCCTATTATCCTGCTACTAGCCCTTGACTAGGCCTGCAAAACTAGACCATGCTCTGTGGTTTGGACTCTGTGTTCCCCATTCTTCCTCTGCCCTCTGATTTTCTCCCTTCATTTTTGTACTGAGTCACTAGAACATTTTGTACAATTTTTGAGACAGGTGCTTTTTCTGCAGACCTTCTTTTTCAAGTGAACATTGCAGTTTGAAAACTGCAAATGTTTTGTTGCATTTGAAAAAATAAAATTTAGTTCTGAGTTTAAAAAAAAACACAAATCTGAGCCATCCCATCTTTCCCTTGTACTCAGAATCTGCTTCAGCAAGTGGGATAGACATACAGCTGCTTCTGTTTTACTGCTGAACTGTCACCCCTAAATCTGCATCTAATTATTACAATTTATACACAATAGTTTCAGTCTAACAGAATTACTGTGCTAACCAAGCCACATGCAGAAGGTTTACTTGGTCTGGGATTCCCATTTGCTGGGTTTAACAACAACTAATAATGGGAAATACATGCTTTGTCACTAGAAAGACAAGCTTTTCTCATGTTTAGCAGCTGTTGGTGTCCCCCCCCGCACACACTTTCTTTTTGAGCACGACTAAGTCCTCTTGTATTTAAAAGGTTCAATAAAGAGAAACTTTTTATTTCAGTCCCCAAAATATCACAGGGAAGTAATGCTGCAAAGGGAAGAGTTCCAATTTATTTATTTACTTGCTAGTTGTGTAGTAAATGCTGTCATGGACAACAGTCCAAGCCATTTTGCAATGCACTGCATTACAGATGAGGAAACAATCGATGTACTGAAAAAAAAGGGGGGTTTTGGAGGAAAGAGGGAATGACTTACCCCATTAACAACAACAAAAGTATTGTTTGAATAGTGAGGGAATTGTACTGTTTCAGTTTTGAAATTATTATTTGGGGAAGATTTCTCCACAAATGTTTGGAGTGTTTTTATGCTTCATAAAAAAAATTTAATCACTTTAAAAGAGTTTGCAGGGGAACGAGTCTCTCAAGATATCTTCCCCTTTACAGGCATCTACACCCCTACAAGCCTGTCAGGAAAAACTAGATCTGTATTTATATTATGCAGTTATATAGTGTCTCATTTTGTGTAAGTTAAATGCAATTTCACCTTATTGTGTAGGTTATCTGGGGAAGCGGTTTCAATAGCATAGTCAGATTTACCTTTGTAAGATGGAAGTGAGTCATAGAAGACCTCCTGTAAAACTGAATCAATGACAATGGCTTCTAACCTGTGCCTGTCACCATAAGTGCTGTGACTAGATTTAATACAGAATCCAGGCTGGAAGTTGTTCCTTCTTGTGACTAACATAAATCAGCAAGTCAGCTACTAAAATAAATCACCTAATTATAGGCAGTTCTACCATGTCTTTCCCCATTCCTGAACCAATTCAAAGAAATAGGTACTAAGAACACATAAAAACATATGCTAGAATCCTAGAGGGGGTAGAAATACCATTCACTTTGTACTTTGGCTAGGAAATGAACAGACCTACTTTGCCCAGTGTGATGGCTTGGGGGTGTTATTTATGTAGGTTTCCATTAAGACTACATAGGCTTATTAATTGAAGACCAATTACAGATCCGTAACTCTAGATTATGAATCTGTAACAGCAATACTGAATATCAGTTGTAGATATTTTGCTACCTATGGCAAAAATGAAAATAAGATCTTCATTTGATCTTCATAAGATCTTCAGTGTGGAATGTTATTTCCACACTGGCTATAGAACAAAATCTTCCACCACAGGAGCCTGGTGGCGCAGTGGTTAAATGCCTGTACTGCAGCCACTCACCCATAGACCACAAGGTTGCAAGTTCGATACTAGCCAGGGCTCAGGCTAGACTCAGGCCTGCATCCTTCCGAGGTGACTAAAATGAGTACCCAACTATTGGGGGGCAATGAGCTTATAGTTGTAAACCGCTTAGATATCCCATAGAGCGATATGAAGTGGTATATAAATGAAGCTGCTTTGCTTTGCTTTACTTGAAGGATGTAGGCTAGGTTAAGGTATGTGGAACAGGCGGTGTGCACCACACAGCTCCAACAACTTGCTGTCACCTGTCCCCTCCAGTGTCTGCTACCTGAGGCAGACACCTCTCTAGTACCCACCTCGTAGAGCAGACCCAATTGAAGCATTTGTGAAACGCCATTTCCTTCTTCATACCCTGCAGGTCAAGCAGCACTGTGGCACGTTATGTTGTCAACTTTGAGAGAGATGAAAGTGAAGTGAAAGGCCTTGCAGATGACATCTCAACTATTGGCTCCAACAAAGTTGAAAATGAAAAAGTTCCTCTTAGTACAGAGGGAGAGATACCTGCTGTCAAGCCAAAAGTGACAGACCTTCAGCAGATGGTTGCCATGGCGCTACAAGAAGATAAGTCATTATCCATGGACCTTGGGACACTTCAGTTTACTGATGGTCAGTTTATCAGAATTTGGCCTTTGTGAACAATGGGCTCTAGACACAAAACATGAAGAAGTGGCCTTTCAGAATCCCACAAAATCCTCCATCCCAGGCAGCATAGCCACCAGTGGCCAAGCTGGATTGGGGATTCAAAAAAGTAACTTTTATAAGCTGTGTATATGCAGCCTCCCTTGTCTGGGCTACCACAGGCCCAGCAAAAAAAATGGGATATTCACATGGATCCAAGCTGTGCACACAAAGTGACTAGAACTAAATGGAGCTGATGATAAGAATTGTTTGACTATAGAATATGCTGCCTCAGAGTGTGGTGGAATCTCCTTTCTAAACAGGCTGAATGGCCATCTGGCAGGAATGCATTGATTGTATATTCCTGCATGGCAGAAGGGGGTTGGACTGGGTGGCCCTTATGGTCACTTCCATTCTATGATTCTATGATATTTTTATCTCAGAAAATGTCTGAGATTTTTGTTTTTCTCACCTTCAGCCACTCACCTTTTCAAAGAAAGAAAGAAAGAAAGAAAGAAAGAAAGAAAGAAAGAAAGAAAGAGGAATATGGGGTGGCAGAAATGAAGTGGTGTTGGCCCATTATTAACTACACACCAGTGCCATGGGACCTCTCTTCAGTGTCTTCTTTTCATGATCTCATTGTGTTCTGAGTTCTCTGAAAATGCATCTGAAGGCACATTAAATATTCTGAAAATCAGGCAGACATCCTTTAGCTCCCACCTGTACAATTTTTAACCTAGCCCATTTTATTTTTTAGAGAGACACCAAAAATATTTTAAAAATGAATGTGTCAAGAAAGTACAAATGCATGACAGCTGGAATTGGCTGGTACTTCCAACTGACTGTATACTCAATGGCAAGCCCAGACTGGTTGCAAAATGGCCCTGGATGCGATCATCCAGACAGAGTTGAATTTAAATAACTCTTTCCACTTAGTTAGCTCAGAGAGAGCCCAGTTCTCTAGAGTAAACTGTTAAATTAATATTGAAGATGATTTTAAAAGTCACATTATCATAAATGTGTGTCATGTGGCAAGATTGAAGTTTACTACCCATCATCTGATTGAGCATCTTCAACACTTTGATAAGTAATTGGCTTATTTGTGCATAACTTAAAAGGATTTACTGAAAAATGATTCTTTGCATTTGTCTCTAACAGCAGAGCTTAGGCCATCTAGTGACTCAGACAATGTTATCACTGATGCTGCGGCTGGACTTGGATTGGTGAGTAAATGCCTTCATACCTTTTTTCCCACAAGGTAAGATTTTAAAATATACACATCTGTCTCAAGAGCACAATAAAATCATTACAAACAAAAATCTTTGATTGTAAATATGATTAACATCTCAGAGCTACAGACTGCTGTCTACAATGTTGTCTTTGAGAAAGGACACAACTTCTCTTTTATCTATGCCTTCTTCCCTTTCATCTTCTCTCCATATTATTGTTATAGTTGCTGTTATATTTGCTAATAATCATTATTATTTTATTCATATAAGTACTCAATTTTAATTATTATTATTTTTTCATATATATGCTGCCTTTTCCTTAATAATGAAACTCTACGTAACTTGCAAATGACTAAAAGCAGTACATATTAAAAACATAATAAAAATAGTGTTTATATAGTATGACTTTTGAATATATATATATATATATATATATATATATATGCATATGTAAAAAACAATTAAATTGTCTTTGGAGTTAAAACCATATATAACTAATTAAAAGACAATATAAAATCAATTATTATTATTTTATTCAAAGTAATATATTAATATCCTAATCAATGCTATTGTTTTATTATTATTTCATTCAATATTGTGATGTTATTATTTTTGAATGCATTTTTTTAATGTGCTTGGTGACCACATACTTCTGTCCCAAGGGTCTCCACATGCAAGTCTCCTTGTATCTCCTGCTCTGTCTCCCCCTTACTCTCACCTCCAATGGCTCTGTGGATTCTTGCTTTGTAAACATTTATGTTATATTTACCACTCATTTTCATGACAGTGTGTGTAACTCATTTTGTTACATTGAGGCAGAACTCGAAGATTCACCTATCCTAGTCTTAAAAAACAAAGGGGGAAGAGAGAGCCATCAGGCTTTTCTTCTTTGCTTCACCACTTCACAATTTTTGAATATGCTGCTCATTCCAAAAGTTGTGACACCCACACCAGGGGGCAAGTGGCCAAATATTTATTTCAATTGGCCAACTGTGACTTTTTGCACAAAAAAGAAAAAAGTTTTCATGACACAGGATTTTTTTTTATATCCTACTACTTTGCAGGATTTTAAATCATTTCTTTCAATGAATGTGTGTGTGTAGATGTGTATAGATGTGTAACTCACAATTCGTCTTCATACTTTTACACAGAGGCAACACCTGGGACCAATTCACACTATAGAATAATAGTTCTCTGATTCCACTTGAACTGCCATGGTTCCATCCTATGGAATCCTGGAACCTGGCATTTCAGATTCTCATCCAAAGCAGTTCTCTAATGCCTCATCAAACTACAAGTCCCAGGATTCCACAGGAAGCAGCCATGACAGTTAACGTGGAACCATAGTGTTATAACTGTGTAGTGTGGAAGGATCCCTGGTTTACAGCAGCACAATATGTAGAAAGCAGAGCTTGGGAATATTACTAACCAGGCTGGCTGGAGGTTTCAGAGTTATAGTACAAAACCATAACTTTTTCAAGCTCTTAAGGAACTCTAGAGCAAATTAAAGCTCCTTGACAAGTATAGCTGCTCTATCTATCTAGGTTTATTTACAGGATACACATGTTACCTGTACATGTAAAGCAGAGGCAGGAGTCATGTAGTCCTCAAGATGTTGTTGGCCTGTAAGTCCCATCAGACCTAGGCAGCATATTTATTGGCAAGGAATGCTGGGAGTTGCAGTCAAAAATATCTGGAGGGCCATACGATTTTCACCCTGCTGAAAGCAGCTGAGTCTTAAAATAAAATAATGTATGATCTTTCTAGAACAGTGAAGTGAATATTAGCTGCTGCTCTTTGCTCTCTACTCTTCACTTCTTTCTTCTATTTTTCTTTCTGGTAGACATCTGATGTACCACTGGTTTATGAAAGTCGAGCAACAATCACAGAATCTTTTAATGAGATTGAGGATACAAACCTTATGATAGATTATTCAGTGCCCACAGTGCCTTTCAATGCCTTGGATGGTACTGGGGTTCCTCCTTTCAGACCAGGAGATCTTGATGCACTTCCTCCAGCAGATCAATCAGCCAGCAATGAGTTAATCCCAGAATATTCAGAGATGCCAACTGAACAGTCACTCACATCTGCAACATTTACTGCTGGTATCTTTCAGGAAGTTAGTGATCAGAAGAGTGAAGATGAGCGGATGCAAGACCAGATCTCTAGCATAGACTCACAGATCCTCCCTGGGGAAGGTAAGCTGTCATGTACCTTGCTGAGCAGGAAATCCCTCTGCTATCCTCTTGAACAGAAGCCAGAAAACAGGAGCCACCCACACATTTAGAATTTAAATTTACTTTCATAGGTGTAAAGTGTCTTCCAATCAATTTTATTGAATTGTGCCAATAACAATGTTTTATCTATATATTCCATATTTCAAATATTCAAGAGCCTGGACATAAAATGATCTCAGTGAAAGTTGGAATATCCTGAAAAGGTAAACAAATGGCATTCTCACAACATGAGAAATATAGTAGGCACATGTACCCACGAGCAGAAGCTGTGCTAGAAAGTAATGCCTTTCTCTGTGGTTTACCACATGATATTGTAGCGTTTCAGTTCTCTTCCATGGAAGACAGTGTCACAAGTTGTCAAAGCATGTCTTTTGTTGCATTGATTTTTCCAGCTAAAAAAAAGATTCACTTTTACAGTCATCTGCCATGCAGTAAGGCACAGCGAAAGCCACTACTCTCCAAGTCCATTTCTGCTGTGTTCTCTTGTGCACTAAGGTTCTAGGTGTTTGCAACCAATTCATCTGAATTCTAAATACAGAAGTTACAGATTTACACAGAGGTTGCACAACACAGCCTTATTAGTAACTTGTGACACTGTGAAAGCAAATGCACAGTTGAATGTGGATGCACATGTATGTGCAACACCAGACAAAAATGTTCAATAGCTTCCCTAGGGAAGATATTCTATTATCTTCGTCAGCATTTGTGAAAGAGCTAGGGTGAGGGATCTAAAGGTATTTATTATTATTTTTGAGTTGGTCTCACTGACTTTCTTTTTTTATTATTTAATTTCCTTTTGTCTTGTTGAATAGACTATCTTAATCTTCTGTTTGCCTTTCTTGCTAATTAGAGTGTTAACAAGTCTCTGTGTGTTTTCAAACTTATTTTTCCTCAAGCTGTCTCTATCTGTTGTTACTTAGGTATTAAATGGAAGGCAGGTGGTATGAGACATCACAGAAAATCAGAGCATTATCTGGGGGCATTTTAATGTGAGACTGGATCCCAGGGGTTCTGTCTGCCTTCACTGAAGGTAGAAAATGAGTCAAGCTAAAGTAGATTAGAATATCTGCAGCTTTCTACAACATCTTATGATGTAACATCAAACGATCTTGCTCAGGGCAGAGGTAGAAGAAAAGTCCCAGCTTCAGACAGTAGGAGAAAAATACATAAATCAGGGACAAAGTGTGATGTGTGAATTCACCACCAGCATTTATTTTCTCCTTTCCCAAACTGAAGAGGCTTAAGCAAGGAACTCTGGAAGAGATATAATGGGAGGAATTAAGAGTCCATGAGAGGGAAGTCTCCAAGACCAGCCCAGGTCGCTAAATACTTTAAAGGGAAAAAGGGGGATTTCACTAGTCATACACATATGCTACTTCCTTATGCTACTTCATTGAATTTCACCAGTTGCTTTACTGGTAAAATAAAACCCTCTTCAAATATGTAGTCATTTTATTACCATTTTGAATATCACTGTGATTCTGACTATCATTTATCTTAAATAAAAATACAACAAACATAACTAATACATGCTCCAGTATGAATTGCCAAGACAGTGGTCAAGAACAGCTAAAGATTTTTTTTCCCAAAAACAAGACATTACAGTTGGCTATTACAAAAACTTATGGAGCTACCTTCCACAAACTGGATTGATTTACAGGGTCTACTGTGTCCCCAAATGGTATGTAAATGTGTAAAAAAAATAGTCACATTAGGTTTTGTGATGCAAATCAACACGGGAGGACTGATAATCTGGATCCTCATATGTCAATCCTAATTTGGAGTCTGAATCAATAGAAACCAAATTGGCCCCACTCAACCAGCTTCTAAAATAAATCAGGAGCCTTGTGCACAGCCCCAATGAACAAACCCAATGTGAAGGAGATGGATAACTGAGGGTGGACATTAGGTCTTTGGCCAAGTTGCCTAATTTAGGTTCATAAAGGAGTTAATGACCAAACTGGAGATTTCCAGCTCATACTCTAAGTCACTGTGTCATAACCTCTGTGTAGATTGGCTTTGAGATTGAGACAATCATAAACCTTTTGACCACTACTGTAAACATATACAATTTCTGGAAATCCAATTTATAAGATAGTGACAACAAGAACAAAAAACAGAAATGTATTTGGAGATTTTGTTAGAAATATGATATTTCTTGCGTATGTTTGGCAAATGGTTTCTGTGACAAATTGGTGTCTGTGGAAGTAAGCACCTGTCTATGAGTAGATAGTTCTTTGAAGTATGAAGGAAAAGAACTTATCCATTCAATACTGGCTCTTGGTTTGACAAATCTTTAGTATGTATTTCACTCCATCTACCGCCATTAGAGCAGAAAACAAGCAGGCCCAACATCTTGTTTGTTTTCTGTGGATAAATCAGTGCATGAAAGCATTCCACACTGAACTGGAAATGAGGTGGAGGTGTCAGGAATGCCAGCAATGTGAATGGCTGAAATTGATGCAGTGTCAAATGGGGGAAGAAGAGGGGGCAGTGGCAAGAATGTAGTGCTGGCCCATTGGCAACTACCCACCCATGCCACTGGGTCTCCCTGGAGTGTCTTATTTTCATGAACAGTGTTCTCAAATTTCTGAAAATTAATGTGTAGCAAGATTCATTTTTCTAAAAGGTAAAGCTGACTCCATGATCAGTTATGGATTTCAGTTGGTGGACACTTATTTGAACATTAAAGGTGAAAAGTCCAAGATGACATTGAGATGCTGCTTCCTAAACTCAGAACATATTTTGTTGTAGAATGGCTGGTGTGCTTCTTTAGGAATCATGCTGGAAAGAATGAATTGCAGTTGCAGATATACATGAACCTTTTCATCTCAGAAAGGAATAATTTGTCTAATAGATCCCAAAGGGTATATGTATGTATGTGTGGTAAAGCACCCTGATGAACTGTTCATCTTTAAACTACCTGATCTGCCTAACCCAAATGTCATACTTGTGTTATTTCTCCCCCACCCCCAGACAGTTCTTGATGTCTGCCATTGCTGGTAATCTGAAACCATGAGCCCAGATTCATCTTTCCAAACTGTGCTGTAGAATTTTTCCAGACAGGATCTATATGCCTTTCTTCTTTCCTTTAGTTGTGTTGAGAGGCAGTATTGGTGTAGTGATTTGAGTGTTGAACTATGACTTTGGAGACCAGGGTTTGAATTCCTAATTGGTCATGGAAACCCACTGGGTGGCCTTGGGTTAGTCACATTCTCTGGCTGTCAGAGGAACTCCATAATAGGTTCACCTTAGGGTTGCCGTAAGTCAGAAATGACTTGAAGGTGCATAACAAAAACAAATAGTTGCCTTCAAATCCAGTAAACTTGCTCATGGGTATCCATGTTGGTCATTTAGTGAAATACAACAAAATCCACAAAAGAGCAATATCTTTATTGGCTGCCAGAAATGCACAAAATAAAGCTCCACTAGCTTCTTAATCAGGCAAAAAATGTTTGAAAATCACACTGGAAAAGAAAGGTAACAGTGGTAACATCACAGACCTAAATTTTGCCTTTGCCTGCATTAATATCCCACTAGAACAACTGAGCTGCAACAGAAACAACGTATGTAAGCTGGTGACTCTACCATCATACCATTGCCTGATGAAGAAACCAGAGGAGCTTCGAAAGCTTGCACAATGTAATTAGTACATTTCAATTGGCCAATAAAAATATCTTTCTTTTGTGTATTTTGTATTTTGTTGTATTTACCAAATAGTTGTGCTGCTATACATTTAATGCCCTGCCAGTCTTGCTTTATTCATCATAATGTGTCTCTGCATAGAGAATGCACACCCTCCCCAGGATCCTTTTGATCCTTAGAACCAAAGATTAAGGTGTCCCTTTTTAGAGAATTAAGGAATGTGGTGATGTAGAGATGAAAATGCAATGTATTTTCTTAAAAGTATGAAATGTCCCAATGTGCATATGGAAATGCACCAATCCACTGCACCAGAAGAGAAGCAAATTGCATACAAGGACACCATCCTTGGCCTTGGCCTTGGCCTGCTTATTTGTTAAGAATCCAAGGTGAATACAGTCCCTTTCAGAATAAGGTTCGGGGGTGGGGGGTGAAGTAGAAAACTGGCTTTTCTAGAATGCTAATTGTTCGTGCAAAAGAAAGGGAGCTCAGGTACAGTTTGTTAGGTCTTGTGTGGCAAAGACTCTGACAGCAAGTGATGAAATGGAAGTTACACACTCTGGGAGTTGGAAGGGATCTGCTTAACTCATTTCACTGACAACAGAGTGACAGTCCACTGTGGCTTTGTCTGAGATACATTGACTTCGTTTCCCTTATCTGGTTTGGCAATGTATCAGGTAATAGGGCTCCATCAAACTCTCTATTCCCCATCAGATGTTTTCTCTGTCTTAGTACAGGCAGATGATAAGAAGCAGCTTGTATTGCATCCCTCTATGTTGTGTACCTTTGAAAAGAATAAGAACGAATCCTTGTTAGAAACCTTACATTTTGGACAAGAGATCACTAGCCGCTCCTGTAGCCTCTCTCTTCCATATATTTGCCACTGACCCAGAACATGGAACTATAGTTGATGCTGACCACATTTCGTATTAGTTTGATTCTGGTTATTATAAACATCTGGATTTATAACCATCAACACATAGCAATCTGTTTAGCCCAGATGTCAGTGTAACGATCAAAGTGGCATAGTCCAAATGCCACAGTATTCCACGTTTTTTCACCCTGCTGTCAGGGGCAACCCTTGATGTGAACACTGTCAAGAGCCCTTCTGTCATGCTGTCGATTCTTACTCTGACAATTTCATTCTTTAGTGTAGCATTTTGAAACAAAAGGAATCTGCATTTCTGGCAGGTGCAGTGACCTGCAAGTTCTACAGATAAGAAGCATTCAACTGCAAAAACTGATAGTTACTGGAAAGTCAAGAGCGGTTCAAATAATTGATATTTATCAGTAATAATTTGATTTTTCAAGGCTTACAGCCCAGTTTAGTCATGCAAAGGGCCGCATCTCTCGCCACTCTCAAAATGCTGAGCAGATCAAAACAAATAATTTTCATATAAACAACATGGGCATTGCCAGTGGATAAAGACAGCCTTCATCTCTATCTCATTAATCTGTAGACATAGTCACAAATTTGCCTCATGTACCAGATTGCTGGACTTTAGTCATTTCCTTTGTTTTGTTTTGTTTTGTTTCAAGCAGACTCTAATGCTTTTGACTATTTAACCAAAGAAACAGAAGGGGGTTGTTTTTCTGACATACTTTGGAAGAAATATTTTGCTGAGGAGCTTGCTTCCATTCTGTTCTGATTTGCTTTCCATCTGTTTTGATCCAGGATGCCCTTACCCTGAACTGAGGGGAAGGATTCTTACATTCATGGGCCTTAATATTTCCAGGTCAAGGGGGGCCCATCATGGGCCCTGGAGTGTAAGTTTCAAAAACCCCATAACCAACATTCACTTCACCTAAGAGGCTACCACTTCTATATGGTGCTCCTAGTCAGATAAACATAGAGTTATATAACATATTAAAGAGACTTAATGCCATGGATTTATTTAAAAAGGAATTGAATCTTGTTATCTTACATTAGTATATGCTACATGATGGAAATATATTGTTTATGTTGTATGTTCTTAATGTTGTAAACCGCCCGGATTGGTTCGCCAATGGGCAGTATAAACATAAAATTTATTATTATTATTATTATTATTATTATTATTATTATTATTATCATCATCATCATCATCATCATCATTATCACCATTAATTATCATAATTGCACAGAATATACATTCACTTCCATGATTTCAGAAAATAAGGGGGTCAATAGTGATGCATCTGGCTATTTTTCTTTATTTGGACATTCTGGAAGGATGTCACCTGCAGGATGTCCCAAGGAGCCCTGAGGGTTTCTGTCAGTGTCTTTCACCCCAGCTGGATGTATCACTACTGATCCGCTCATTCTCTGACAATCAAGAAATGGCTGCATCACAGGGAGGGTTGCACAGCTCACAAGGTGAGTTTCGGGGGTAGCGTGAGGAGATAGAGATAGGTAGACATAGTTATGTGAGAACTACATTTTCCAATACAGGATCTTAGTCATTGCCTGTGTTCTTCTTAGACTGAATGCTGAAGCTACTGTAACAAAGAGGCTATCACAGGACACCTAGCTGGCATGGGAGCAGAGGAACAGGAAATGTAATGGGTTTGGTACAAATTATAGGAAAAGAGATTCCATCTCAACATCAGGAAGATCTTCCTGATGGTAAGAGCTGTTCAACAGTGGACCACACTGCCTAGAAGTGAGATGGGGTCTCCTTCTTTGGTGGTTTTTAATCAGAGGCTGGATGTCCATCTGTCTCAGGGGTGCTTTGATTATGCGTTCCTGCATGGCAGAGGGTTGGATTGGATGGCCCTTGTGGTCTCTTCCAATTCTGTGATTCTATATATCATTGAATATATGATAAAAGTAGCAGCCTTGGTTCCTAGAGACAAGAGGAATCAGTTTTAGTTTAGCTCTCTCCCCCTTTTTGTCTAGTGTTGTTAAATGCGACGGTCAGGAGCGCCTGCTATCAGCTTCGGCTGATACGCC
>CM034701.1:268663757-268703376 GCA_020142125.1 Phrynosoma platyrhinos | reverse complement strand
GAATGAGTCCAGAATGGTTGTTTAGACTGTCACCTCCTTATGTTTTATGGAATGGCAAGAAGGTCAACACCTGCTGGCCATATCTGTGATGTTGTGCACTTTACCATGCCATAGTTCACATAAGGGAACCTGGGCACATATAGTGGCCCATATTTATATAATTGAGCCTGGGCACATATACTGGCATATATTTATATAAGGGAACCTGGGCACATATAGCGGCACACATTTATATAAGAGAAACTGGGCACATATAGCAGCACACATTTATATAAGGGAACCTGGGCACATATAGTAGCACATATTTATATAAGGGAGCCTGGGCACATGCTGCACATAGACTTGCCAATCAGGAATCCTCAACCAGTCAGAGCTCCCAGTCATGCATACAGCTAAACACATGCATGTTACATACAACTATTAATCTTTATATACTCCCTTTACCAGGCACTACACAAAACATGTCACCTCTGTGGTCTGAGTGACATTAGGACCCATCGGTGTGACCCTTTCCATTTCTATGCATATACTAAATGGCATTATTGTCTAAAGAGAACAGTATTCATAGGAGTTCCTACCACATTCTAAGTTTTTCCTTGGAAGCTCCATTTCCCACACTTCTAGCTGAAGGAGTGGAGCAAGGGACTACATTGTGGTGTAGTGGTGCTGACACTATGGAACTCCCTGCCTAAGAATGGGCATCTCTTTTCTTATTGATTGTCGTATAGGTGATTGGTTAAGGGAGTTGTTCTATTGCCCCTTGGCACAATGGATCTGGACTGGACATTGATCTCTTTATTTGCTGCTGTTTTTTTCTTGGCATTCGTGGATGCTGCTACAACTGCTTTTTATCTACTTGTTTTGATTCTGTTGCCATTTTAATCATTAGATTTTAAGTAGTCAAATTCGGGGGGGGGGGTTGAAGTCTACACATGAAGAGGGAAGAAACTAACACCATACTGAGTACCACCATGGAGTGTTAGAAAATGGTGCTGCCAGCCACACTGCCCCAGCCTCTAGTCTAGTTGTTCCCAAACTCTGATCCTCCAGATGTTTTGGATGTCACTCCCAGAATTCCTGACTGTGGGCCAAGCTGACTGTGACATCAGGAAGTTGAAGTTCAAAACACTGGGAGGACCAAAATTTGGAAACCACTGCTCTAGTCAGACTGCCAGTATTCCTAAAAAGGGAAGAATTGGGAAAGAGAAATAATCCTTACTGACACCATTCAGAAATAATCAACAGGCTGTTTTCCTAAAATCTAGCCCTGGTTTTTCTGATTGCTTAATTCAGGTATGCATCTGAGGAAGCAGACTGTCTCTGAAAGCTGATGCTACATCTTCTTTGGCACAGTTAGTCTCAAAGGTGCTCGTAGATCCCTTTGCATTCTAGACTAACATGGCTGTGTATCCTAAGTCAGGCACTGTAATGCAATATTTTCTCTCCCTTGGTGTATATGTGCCTTCAAGTCATCTGTCAACTTATAGTGTCGCCATGAATTTCATAGAGTTTTCTTAGGCAAGGAATACAAAGTTGGTTCTACCAGTTCCTTTCTCTGAAATATAGCCCAGGGGTAGGCAGCCTTTTTGAGCCAGGGGCCGGGTTGCTGTCCCTCAGACAATTGGGGGGGCTGAAGCACCAAAAATAAATAAATAAATAAATAAATATAAAAATAAAAAATAAAAAAATATGCATGCACACTCTCTCAGCCCCAGAAAAGCCATGGCAAAACCCCTGTGGAGATTTTGCCAAGAAAACCCCAAGAACAAGTAATAACAATAATAATCAATATCATCATGGTGGGGGGCGGTGGCGGCAGCAGGACCGGCCTGGGGCCAGTCCAAAGGCCTGGGGGGGTGCATCCGGCCCTCGGGCCTTAGGTTGCCTACCCCTGATATAGCCTAAAGCAGCTGGCATTCATTGGTGGGTTCCCATCCAAGTACTAACCAAAGCTAACCCTTCTTAGCTTCCAAGTTCAGACAGAATCTGGTGCCTTTCAAGTATTTAGGCCCTACTTTCTTTACCAATATTAAGAACTTTCTCACCTCAGTTCTTCTAGTGAGTGATTTTGTTCAAGGTTGGATGCTGCTCAGCATTAACTTTCATTTCTTTCTCCAGACATAAAGATTTCAGGCCAACTGGAATCTTCCGGCGATGGCATTTTTGCCACACTGAGCACTATGCCCTACTTCATTGGTTCCCCCGGCCTGCCCACTTCTGTTCCTGAAGATGACATTTTGGGCCCCACAGAACAGATCATTTTGTTGCCAGCTACCAGTGGCCCCTCAGCTGTCATAGACCAGTCTTTTGAAGCATCAAGTTCAACATGGGCAGCAGCAACCGATGGCGGCATCCCTACTGGATTTGACATGGGAGTGCAGGACATTGCCACTGAACTGGGCCCAATTGACATGATGAGCCCTGCAACAGTGGAAGAGGAGGGAAGTGGCTACTATGCCATGCCAGAAATCCCAGATATGACCCCAGTTCCTCCACTGAAATATGTGACTTCAAGCTCCATGACAACAACAGCCAAAGGCAAAGAGTTGGTAGTCTTCTTCAGCTTGAGAGTCACCAACATGCATTTCTCTGATGACCTCTTCAATCGGAGTTCTGCAGAATACAAGGCACTTGAACAGCAGTTCATGCAGCTGGTAGGTTGTTATTTTAGGAAGAAAATCTTATCACATTTAGCTTTTTCAGCTCAAGTTTGACCATGTAAACACCAATCAAACAAATCAGCAAGGGTGGGGAATGTGTGATCCTCCAGATATTTTTGGACTAGCCATCAGCTATGCTAGCAGAGACTGATGGGAGCTGAAATCCAACAGCATCTTGAGAAACCATTCCTCCTAAAATTAAAAAGATACAGAACTGGCATCCTGTCTTCTTCTCCTTCTGTATGTGTATGTGCCTTCAGGTCACCGGTCAACTTATGGCAACCCCATGGATTTCATGTAGTGTTCCTAGGCAAGGAATACTCAAGGTGTTTTTGCCAATTCCTTTCTCAGAAATATAGCCATCAGCAGCTGATATTCATTGGCAGTCTCCCATCGAAATACTACCCTGGGTTGACCCTGCTTAGCTTCCAAGATTGGATGGGATTTGGTGCCTTTCGGGTATTTAAGCCACCTCCTTTAGTACTTTCCTGTAATCTCTGCCTTTCTTCCTTCCCAGCTCTAATAAAAACAACCAGCTGAACAAAGGGATTGATGCAGCTGCAACAGAAAAAGCAAGGAGGGTGAGGAAAGGGTTCAGCATCGTTCCATAGCATACACTTAGTCAAAATCATACCTTTTAACCCCTTGCTTTGTCAGTGGATATGGTAGATAATGAAAAGAAATACTTCTACATCTACCGCATCTATTTCAGCCCAGGCAGAGTAGAACACACACATATTAAAATCATATACTGCATTTACAGTTAGTTCTGTGAAAATGTGTCCATGGGTTATCAACAAGCATAATTTTATTGAATTTTATTGCTATTCTACATGCAGGTTTCTCCCCACTTACACTGTCCTTGTTATTGTTGTTGCTGTGTGCCTTCATGTTGTTTCCAACTTATGGTGAGCCTAAGGTGAACCTGTTGTGGGGTCCTGTGCAATAGCATGCCAATAAAATTATGCTTTTACAAAAACCTTTGAAAATAGCATTAATTTAAAATAGAATGTTTCAATGGTCTGGAAAAAACATACAGTCAGCCCTCCAGATCCACAGATTCTGCATCCATTGATTTAACCATCCACAGCTTCAAATCCCCCCCCCATTCAAAAAACAAGTCTTGATTTTGCCATTTTATATAAGGAATATCATTTTAGTATACCATTGTATATATAATGGGAGTTGAGCAGCCATGGATTTTGGTATTCATGAGAGGTCCTGGAACCAAACCCCACCAGATACCAAGGGTCCACTCTACACTTGCAATATCTTTTATTGCAGCACCCCCAAATAAATCCTGGCTCACATCCTGTTACGGTAAAGGTATTCCCCATAAAACAGGGAATAGCCAACCCAGGGTAAGGGGCTTCAGAGGCTGTTCAGGTGTTATATTTGGCTTTGTCTAGCATAGGTCTGTATGTACATCTACTACATATGCTGAACCATTCAGCATTGCAGCATTTGTGGAATTACATAAATATTCAGTGGTCTTTCTTTTCCTTTGTATAGTCAACCATGGGCAAAACCCACAGGAAACTATGAATGAAGAGCCTTCGCCTACCACTACAATTCACTTTTAGGCATGTTTAAATCCTACTGATTTCTTTTTCATTGCACCCTGTGAATTAAATTAGAATGAAAACTGCATTAAATCTATTTTAATCGATTATTTTAAAATATCTTTCTAGAGAGGTTGTTGCTGAACCCTTAATTGAAAACTTGACCTGGTAGCAAAGATAAAATTGGTTAATAAAATCGGTGAAACAGAACACAGGATTTATGTCCCCCAAAATGAAAAGTGTCTATAAGTGGAATTAATGACATGGAGGAAGGCGCTTATAATAAAACTGCCTGCTTTTTATTTTATTTTTTGTTGCAGCTACTTCCCTACCTACAGTCCAACCTCACAGGATTTAAACAACTGGAAATACTCAATTTCCGCAATGGAAGTGTGATTGTCAACAGTAAAATGAAGTTTGCCAAGTCAGTGCCATACAACATCACAGAGGCTGTCCACTGTGTATTGGAGGACTTTTGTGATGCAGCAGCTCAGCGTCTAAATCTCGAAATTGACAGCTACTCACTTGATATTGAGCCAGGTGATGTAAAAGATGGGGTGGAAGGGAGGGAGGAACCACAGGGGCTGCTCTTCTGTAAGCATTTGGTAATGTCACCTGGTCTTTGGTCACGTCACTGGTTCCCATGCTATCTCTCAAGTGTAGATACAGGCCTTCTCTCTGAGAACTGCTTCTCACTCTGTACAGACCCCTGGAAATCATGTACTGTACATGTGGCTTGCATACACTGAGAATTTTAGTCCACAACAAAAAGAAAGGTTTTAGTCCACACAAAAATCAGGAACTGGGAAAAAGTACAATTTGGGCAGGTAACACAGACATTCCAACAGACTTTCTAGACAGATTAGATATGCATGATTTCACTTATTTAATTCTTGTATATGGAAATTAATAGTTTGAAATGTTTAATTCATGGGGTTGGGTGAGATTATGTGGGGTGGGGTTGCATGTTTTTCCACAATTTTTCACACAAGACAGTTTCAGCTAAATCATTGGCTCCATTCCTAAGTGATTGTTCTGTGTTCTGTTTGATGGCTGGAGAAGCACCATGTGGGGCATTGCAAAGAGCTGAGTCCCTGTTTAATTAACTTATTTTCTTGCAAGGAAATCTAAAAGCATAGACTTTCTCAGGATGTGGTACAGAGAACTGTCACTCCCAGTGTCAGAAAAAGAGTTGGTGGTAACACAGCCTAACATCAACTAGCCTATCCAGGGGTAGCCGTGTTGGCCATATAGCAAAGTACAATAACATCTAAAATCTACAAAACAGTGATACTTTTTTTTATAATACTTGCAAGGCTTATAACTAACAGAGTCACAGTTCTTTTCTCCTGTATGACTTGTAACACCTTGCCTGATGAAGAAACCAGCAGAGCTTTGAAAGCTTGCAACATGTATTTTGTCCATTTTGGTTGGCCCAAGAAAAGATATCACTGTTTTGTGGGTTTTGGATGTTACTGTACTTCATTACTGGCAGTTGGTTTTGTACAGCATGCTGCTGCTGACAGGGACTGTGACTGTGCTGATCTTAAGACTCATGCCCAGCTGTAGTAGGAACATCTGTTCAGTTGGTCACCCACTCCCTAGAACTGATGGATTTGTTCCCACAGCATTAAGTTTTGGAGTTCTCCTCCCACCCACTCTGACTTTTTGGGCATTTCACACTTTAAGAACATGACATAATGGGATATTAGCACCCTGCTGTGAAATAAGCACGTATTAAGTAGAGATTATCTGCTTGACTGAAGTAGGAAACTGAGTGTTCTTAATGGTAGAAAACTGGCTGCAGCTTGGAAATAGGAGAGCAGGGAAGAGGCATGGAGAGTGGCAGGCAAACTATGGGAAATGATAGCTCCTGAAAACACATGTAAGCAGAATCAAATGTTACAGTGACACAAAAGGTTGTGTTCCCTGTGGTTGTGTTCCCACCAGAGCCCTGGTGGCACAGTGGTTAAATGCCTGTACTGCAGCCACTCACTCATAAACCACAGGGTTGTGGTATATGAGTGTACTTGCTATTGCTATTGCTATTGCTATTGCTATTGCTATTGCTATCTGACCAGGTATAAATGTACTTGCTATTGCTATTGCTATCTGACCAGGTTGACGGGATTCAGTAATGCATCCAAGAGTCCTAGTCCCAGTAATAGGCAAATCTTACAAGACAGCATTACTTCTAATGTGTGCACATATCACAGATGGGGGGGGGGGAGGACCTTCAGATATTCCATCCCAGCACACATCAGCAGCCTATTAAAGAGCCTCCAACCCCTAGCATCTAGCATCTTTCTCTTTCTGTAGTTAGGCAGATGTAAGCAGCAAGCACAACAGGAGAGGCCAATTGCTCAAAAAAGATACAAACAGTTCATTTGACATCACTGTTTTTTAAACTAATGAAACAAGGGAACTAGTTTTTTAAACTAATGAATCAGAGTTTTCAATTCTGTGCTGCAGAAACGTGCAAAACTCAGGTCTCAAAAATGTACAAAATGTCTCTGATATGAGATGAAGAGAGTATAAGTCAGTGTGTTGCAGTGAGATTGTTTTCTTTCCTGGCATTTTGTCATTTATCATGAGGATGAACCATATCAGCATTTACACACACAAGCGTACTCTAGAGCCTTTGGCATTTATCAAGTAACAATGTATATTGCCTGTCACATATTGCTACTGGCACATTTTTTTACCTCTCCATATTGCTGAGCTTCTGTTCTTCACCTTTCAGCACTTCTTCCCCACTTGCTGTACTATTTCTGCTCTGCATGCATTTTTCTCTAGACTGGAGTGGGGTACAGAAGAGAGAGGCTCATATTTTCATGCATAGCCTACTTCAGTAGTATGTGGGATACAGGTAAAGATTCCTTGAGAACAAGCCTTAATTTATAAGCCAATCCAAGGTTTATTGTTTGAGCCCTTAGATTCCCCCCCCCTAGTTAGACTTCTGAATTTTCAGATAACTAAAAAAAAAGTTAAAAATGGAAACTAGAGACAGTGTAAAGAAGGGAAACAAAATAAACTAATTACAGGATTTTGGTACCACTTTAATTGCCATGGATCCATGGAGTCTTGTGGGATTTGTAATTTGGGGAGACACTTAGAATTCCCTACTATAACGACCTCTTGGACTCTATAGGATGAAACCATGGCAGCTAAAAATGCTATGAAACTGCTATAATGGTGCAGTGTGGATACATCCCGGGTAAATATATGTGCTCCTGCTTCAAAGCTGTACTTCCACAAGCAGAGCTTTCTTCTGACTCAGTACATTCTACTTGCATGAAAAAAAATGTTTGCTGAAATCCAATCTCTTGCATGAGATTTTGCAGCATAGAATTTACACACACACCTTCTTTCTGATGTGCTATTGATTTTTCCTCTTTGAATGAGCACTGTTCCTTCCTCTTATGTTTTTCTTCATCCCTGGAATACATCTTTCAGCTATGGTGTCCTAGAATGGAAGAAGATCATCCAGATCTCTTGCTAGGATTGGAACAGAACACCAGGGCTGCTTGATGGAATGCAGCCTAAAATACTTTGGGAAATAGTTTAAAATGGAACTGCACCCTTGTGTTGCATCATTATCAAAACTCACATTCAATTATAGGACACTCTAACAACTTAATTTTGTGGAAGGGATGTCAAGTTACTTTTTATTGTGTCCTTTAGCTGTACCCCAAGTGGGGCATGTGACCTCCCATGATCTCTTACCATTACTAGTGGAGCCAGTAGGACTTGAAGCCCCACCTCTCCACCTGTCTATCTCCCTGTCTGTCTTCCAGTCTATTGATCTACCTATCTACCTATATATCTTTGATTCTTTTCTGTAAACCTCTTAACATTTGCCCTTGATGTTGTGCATAAACAATTGTGAACGTATATTAGTTCCAGTAAAAGGTAACTAGAGCAAGTCTGACTTTCACTCTGAGATATTACTGTAGTGTCTGGCACACTAATCAGCCAGAGAGTACAGGATCCAGTGGCATTACAGCAGGACAAACTGATGTAGCAACTTTTCTCTGTTTTAAATTTTGTCACAGTGAGATTGTTTGGAATTTTTGCCATAGCCTTTCATGTTAATGCTTCTGAACAGATACAGCTTTATAGGCAATGCTAATGTGCATGTGCAGTACGCATTCAAGAATCTGATTACTACAGTAAAAATGACAGGAATATGAAATTGAAATCAGTAGAGGCTTATTGCTGTTTTTGTCTTACAGAGAAGAGCTGGGAGTCCTGTTCCATGCCTAAGGAGCAAACCCAAACCCTTTTATTCACTAGATGTGTACTAACACATTGGCACAATGAGGCTGAACTTTGGGGCAAATAAGAACACAAGATGTTGCAGAAAATGGCAACACTGTGCTCTCTTCCTTCCCCTCAGCAGAGTTGTGTGTAGTTTTCCCCATATCCTGACATCATTTCTCTACCATGTTCCGCATTATTGGCTGAAAGGGGCAGGTAAACATTTGGTATAATGACATCAGAACGTGGGATTGGTGTGAACTTGTGAAGAGAAAAACTAGATTTGAGATCATTGTTTCCAACAGTGGCCCAAATTACAAAAATTATATTTGTAATTTTTACTTTACTTTCCATATCCTCACCTCACCTCCACCCCATCAAGCAAGAGAGAGACCATGTTCTTTGTTTTAACAATGTTGTACGCTGCCCCAATTGCCACGCAGAGGGGCGGGATATAAATAAAAAATTATTATTATTATTATTATTATTATTATTATTATTATTATTATCACAGACAGAGACCTGTTGAAGATATGTAATCTAGCAGGAACTGTGGGACAGATTATTTTAATGGTTGCCTTTACCATCTGTAGCCACCAGTTCTGTTCTGGTGGTTTCCTCTGAATCATCAGGAAGGGAAGGGAGATCAGCAAAGATTGCCTCTTCCCCTGGTCTACAAACAGAAATTTGCTCACAGAGAGCCCTGTCCACTTGTTACTCACTCCATCGCATTAGCAGGGGGTCCCATCGTCCTCCATCACCACATCACTAATGTAGAAAGTTAAGCATCTATCAAGAAGAGGTTGCCATTCACAAGGAGGCTTTCTGTGTGAAGCAAGATCTCTGATCTTGATTTTTTTTTCTGAGTGCTAGTCACCATGGGATTTACATAAGCCTTAACCATTCAGCCATTGATTTAACAAGTTTACAACAGTTGAGACTAGCAATTGGATCTGGGCCATTGTTGACTGGTATTTTCTCATTGGTTCATATCGATGTTGATGATGATGATGATGATGATGATGATGATGATGATGATGATTTGGTAATGGGTTATTTTTACTTTCATGGCTAATTGAATTTTAATTTTTTATGGAAGCTAACTTGATATTTCCCCTAAATGGTGGCTTACAAACATTTGAAATAATTTATGAAGAAAACATATAATTGCTGTTTGTGATTGCAAAAAGAAGAGACAATGTTTTTTCTAAAGTATGCCTGTTGACTTATGGCGACCCCATTAATGTCATAGGACAGTGATGGTGAACGTTTTAGGGGCCGAGAACCCAAACTAAAAGACCTCCCAGCATCGGGTGTTTCCCGGTGCCGGGGTGGGACTTCTGCCCTCTGAGAGCAGGACTTCCAGGATGGGACTTCTTCCCCCTGCCTTCCTGTGCCTTCAACTGCCTCTCCAGAGACAGCTGAAGGTCTGGGGGAGGGGCGAGGGGAAAAGAAGAATAGGCATGTGCCTGTTCCTCCTCCTCTCCCATGCCATTCCCAGCCTTCAGCTGCCTCCAGAGAGGTAGCTGAAGGCCTGGGACGGTTGGAAAGGAGGAGGAACAGGCATGCACCTCTTCCTCCTCCTCCCACCCTCCATGTGCTGGGCAAAATGGTTTCGCATGCCATCTCTGGCACGTGTGCCATAGGTTCACCATCACAGTCATAGGGTTTTGTTAGGCAAGAAATACTAGAGGTGGTTTTGCAGTTACTTCCTCTGAAGTATAGCCTACAGCACCTTGTATTCATTGGCAGTCTCCCATGCAAGGACTAACCAGGGCTGACCCTGGTTAGCTTTCAAGGTCAGACAGGATTTGGTGCCTTTAGGGTAGGGCACTTGCTTCTAAGATATACAGTATATTAAATGACAGATGCAGCGGAAGTGCTATATACCTGTGGCAAGTTTCTTCTGTAGTTTCAGTAAATGTTTGCCAAGTTACATGAGGCACTGTATCAATTAATCCACTTTTAAAAGACTTTCCTCCTTCTTATTACAGCTGATCAAGCAGACCCTTGCAAGTTCATGGCATGTGATGAATTTTCACAGTGCGTAAAGAACGAGTGGACTAAAGAAGCAGATTGTCTTTGCAAACCTGGCTATGTACGAAAAGATGGACGACCATGCCAGAGTCTGTGTGAGATTGAACCCCACCTGTGTGTTAATGGTGACAAGTGTGAACTGGTCCCAGGAAGAGGGGCAGTCTGTAGGTAGGTAAACAATTGATTGTAAGCCTGAGGGCAGGGAACCGTCTAATTAACTATCTGTAAGCCACTCTGAGAGGCTTTATGGCTGAAGAGTGGGATATAAATACAGTAAGTAAATAAATAATAAACTACAAGCACAATCATGCTTATTGATACTACTGTACAACTGACAGATATGATGAAATATGGTGCAACCGCCTAACGATACTGGCTGATAAAATCCAGAGAGAGAACACAGTTCAACAAGAGCGTTCAAAACATTCCCTGTTCAAACCCTGTTTTCCCAGGTAAAGATTTTCAGACAGCATGATTGGAAAGATCCTCTCTGGAGAGTAATAATGTTGACATAAATGGACATATTTTGGTATCATCTTGTACTGTTTTTACATCGTGCCATAAACTCTGCCTCATACACACATAAACCAGAAACCAAGGCATGAAACTTAGAGAAAAGGTCTTTTAAGCTGTACCATGGATCTGATTTTGCTTATATTTAGTATATTTCAAGAGTACAGTGTGTACAATCAAGAACGTAATCTAGGGGTGTGGAAACGTTGACTCTCCCGGTGCTTTTAGTTGCAACTGTTACAGGCCCTCACCTAGGACAGATGGGAGTTGGCGGACCAAAGTTTGCATACCCCTTAAATGATCTAGAAAAGCTGCTAAGAGCTAATGTTTCAGTTATCTCAGCAGACAATAAAGATTGAATTGGATGTTAAAGAAACTACATTAATACTCCTTAGGGAGAAAGGGAATGTGGATATTGATGATATGTTTTAAGACTTTGAGACAACCCCTTCCCCAGCACACACACTTGTGGGGAAGAAGGGGTGCAGGGTTGTTGTTTTTATAGGACCTTCCAGCAGCTCATGTGTATACATGGAGTTGTATGAGGTAAGTATCTGATACTTCACCATACATGTGATGGGAGACAGACTTGCACATGTTTCCATGTAAAAAAATGAGACTGAGTGAAAGAATGCTGGTCAGATACTTGCCCAACTTATGGATGATTACTGTGATTCTCACTGTTGTTCACTTTTAACATTTACTGGGTGCTCAAAAACAAGTTTTTGAGGTCATTCACAAGAGAATTATAGCAATATAATATTAAACAAAAATAAGTTTGCATAAAATTTCTTGTTGTGTGCCTTCAAGTAATTTCTGATTTCTACCCTAAGGCAAACCTATAATGGGGTTTTCTTAGCAAACTTTGTTCAGAGTAGGTTTGCCATTACCTTCCTCTGAGGCTGAAAGTGTGTGACTTTCCCAAAGTCACTCAATGGGTTTCCATGACTGACTGGGGATTCAAATCTTGGTCTCCAGAGTCATAGTCCAACATTCAAACCACTACACCATGCTGGCTCTCTGAGAGTCCCTGTTAACTGATGCCATTTCTTGAAACAGGAAACATTTACCTTAAGCTAACATTCAACAAATGGACTACCACACAGAGCAACAGTCCAGAAAGTTCTAGAATGGAAGTTGGCATCTGCAGCCCATCCCCTCTCCAAAGTTAAGCCTTTGCTATGTACATTCATCCAGTGGTATCACTAGGGTTAGTGACATCCAGTGCGGTATCTCATTGCGTCACTCCCATTGACCTCCTCCTATACCACACCACACAGAATAGTTAGTAATGTTTTTTGTACTAATGTTACTTGTAAATCGTAACTCTTATATATCACTGAATGTAACAACAATAGTTGTGACACAAGCAATTGGCAAAATTAAAAGTACAGCATTAAATTACAACATCATACAAACAGGTTGACTATGATGTCCAGCATTTTAAAAGGATGCAGACAAACAAATGCCACAGCCCACTTCTGCCAAAAGGCAGACTACAGATTGGGAAGCAATGGTGTCACACACACACACCCTTAGGGTGTCACTCAGTGTGGTCCACATCCCTCACACACCCCTAGTGACACCCCTACATGAATCAAAGAAAGAGCAAATCCCTCCTACCCAGTTCCTTTTGAACACTGAAACTCCATGAAGGTATACTCACTTATATGGTTTCTTCTGAGTTATGAGTTTTGGTTTTGTGCCCTTCCCTTTATTTTTTACATATACAGCTTTGCTTTGCTTTCCCTCCATATTTTAGATGCCCAGTACGTAGGAACAGAGGAGAGCGCTGCACAAAATACACTCCAATGCCTGTCCGATCCAACATCTCCAAAGCTGTGATGCTAGGCTTATTATGCCTCATTTTTCTCCTCATCACTTTAATAATTAAGTTACGAAGGAAATGCAAAAGCAGGACTAATGTGGAGTAAGCAGCTCAACCCTTCCTGTTTCCTTTTCTTCATTTCTTTCTTTCTTTCTTTCAAATTTTGACCTGTTAAAAGCTGCAAACAGAAAATCTAATAATAAACAAACATCTTCTACTCTATAGAGGCCCTCCTCTCAGCCCCTACAGTACCGAGAATGCTGTAAGAATTAATCCTGCTTTTGATCATGAGGAACCCATCAGTAGTTTTTGCCGTGGGCCGTGTAGCGTAAGTGCTTGCAGCAATTCTTCCGAGAGCAGTGATCAAGGGGCATTGCAAAATAATGAACACACAACAGAGCATGGAGGTAAAATGCATGCACATAGTCCTCGTCCTCCTCTTCAAAACATGTCTTCTCTAAATCATAAAATTCTTCCCTCTCACATCATAATAAATTTTTCCATTACCAACTATGCTGCCTTTGGTATTCTAAGACTAAACATTACTAATCCTCACTGTCACTAATACACTGTAACACACATCTCTGTAGCAGAATGTTTCCGTTAGTGGAGATCGTCTGATAAACAGCCTGCATGGTATGTCTGGTCCTGATGATGCCGATAGCAAGTAGCAAACATATGTTCTTCTTTTCATCATAGGCCACCAGACGCAAAACAAAGACCAACAAGTTAGTGTATGAAACTGCAGATTCCAGCCACAACCAGAGGATCTAAAGGTTTGTTCAGCAGGGTGGAGGTTATTTCATTTTTATTTCATTAATTTTTTTAATAAATTGTAATTTGTATTCTTGGCAATGGAAGGAACCTCTCCCAATTTTATAATCTTAAATTTACAGTCATCTTTGAATGTCAATGAAGAGCCTTCAGTTACATTCATTACGTATTTCTTTTAACACACCATCTTGTCAACAGCCAAACTTGTCACAGAAAAGTGTTGTGAAATTGAAACATCACTCTGAGCTCCAAAAGGCTTGATACAATTTTTTTAAAAAGGCTATCTTCTATAAGAGAGCAAATTTAGGAAGCCCTAGGATCCACCGTATTTTTTAATTTGTGAGTATGAAAGAGGGGACTCCTCTGCCCCAAATATTTGACAGGTAGAATTCTTAACTCGAATCAAATCCAAAAATTTTCTGAAAACACTGAGAAATTTCACAATTTAACACAGAATTAAATTATTTTATTTTATACATAAGGATGGATCAAGCAATGAGCAGGGCTAGGAGGAACAACAGCAAAGCTCATTACTTCAGCAATGCTGAGATAGCATTAAATAAGAAAAATTAGACCAGAGGAGCCCTCCAAATTGTCCAGTTAGCAAGTGACAAAAGGTGAGTGGGAGGACTACTGCTGAATATTCTCACAGTGGTTAGTACCCTGTTGGTTAGTCTCAACTAGAGTAGACCCACTGAATCAATAGTTGGATGATGATCAATACATAGGTAAATCTTATTGATTCAATGGTTTTGCTTTAAACAGATCGAACAACAGCATTTAGGCCAGCATGTGTGTAAGAAATTCTCCAACTTTTCAGGGAATCTAGAAAAAGTAAGAAGGGAAATGCCTGGGCATAAGACTTTATCCCAACAAGAGCCTCAAGTTTCAGCCCACAAATTCACGCTTTTCTAAATGGTTTTTGAATCAGTGTTGGTTAAAATCTTTCCAAAAATTGTTTCCTTTCCTTTCCTTCTTTTTTGTAGCAAGAGGACCTCATGTGATATTCACTCACCAATGGAGTCTTTGAGAAGACCGGCATCAAAGACGCCAGAAGGCTACCATTCTATTTCCCCTTAATAAAAGCAAAGAACACTTTAACTGAAGTTTATTTTTGCTAAGAGAAAACGGTGGCTGCTCCTTTCCTCAGAACTGCTGAATTTCATTACCTATAATATGTATTATCAAGAATACAGTGCTAAATGTATTTAATAACTGTACAGTGTTTATATAATAAATATTTTTTGTTATCTTTAAGCTTAGATGCATATGCAGAAGTTTGTGCTGGAAATGTTAAAACCTGTGGTATTCTATCCCAAATTTTGAAAGGGACAGCAAAACAGCTGACATGTATACTAAATAATGGGACAAGTCAGATATGTATTAGTAACTGTTTTAGGTGTAATACCTGGAGATGCATAATGAGGGAGCTAATTCAATGCTTACAATAGGATTTTGAATAAAACTTAGTTTTCTAGCCAGCTGTGAGGTGTTAGTCTTAGGACCAAATGATATCCAATAAAATAAAACAGATACTCAAATTACTGCACTTCTTTACCTGAAACAAATGGATGCAGGTTTCCATAAAATACCATTTTAAGAATTAACCAGTATACTTTGTGTTCTATATAAAAAGACATATTTGCTATTCTCTAGACCCTGGAAAAGATACGGTTGGGGAAAACTGCAACAGACCATAAAATACTGTCTTCACAGTATTGCAACACCGAACCATTACTGTACAAGACTTCTCACCTAGCAACATTCAGACACATCTAATACATATATATATTTAAAAACAGCTATAGTACTGTATGCTAAACACTACAAAGTCCAAAACAACTCATTCTACTCTTTTAAAAAACCAAGTGTTTCAGATGCTTGAAGCACAATGGGTAGTACAAGAAATAAAAATACATGTTAAGAGAGGCTGGAGTGTATCTATATTTTTACCAGAGAACACAAACTCACTTCAGATGATCTAAAGAAGCAACATAAAAGGAAGCACCACTGCTCCTGTTACACTACCTTTCTCTCTCCATTTGTATAGAATATCCAAAGCCATAATTACTTTCCCAAGAAGACGTGCTTAGAAACAGCACTCTTTAAGTGGCAGTATTTTACTGGGGTTTAACATTGCTTCCTTCCTTACTGAACAGCAGGTGTTTTACTTCCATCTATCAAGTGCATTTCTGCTCTGGGTATAATCCATGGTACCCCGAACCACCTCCTCCCTGTGTACATTTAGGTGTTACAGCTTATCTAGGCAATAAAATGGTTAATTGCTTTTAACATCTTTACCATTCACAGTCGATACAGATAAAAGCTGAGCTAATCTTCCTCTATTTATTTTTCTGTGATGGCAAGAAAATTGCCTACCAAGTTACAGTCTCATGTGGCTCGTAGATGGTGCATTAGAAATACGTGTTCCGGAAGGTTGTTGTTTCTAAGTTGAGTTTTACAGTGCTTAGTTGTGTAACATTCCTTACATGTAAATGGAGAATCTTGAAACCACTGGGAAGCCTACATGGAAGCCAAGGTACTATTTCACAACTTAGATAACATTTTTAAGGAATACATGTGGAAACATCCGATCACATACACACCAGACACTACTGGTGGTTGTATAAGTTAGACTTCTCATTGTAGTCCCTATATTTTCATTTCAGAACTATATTTTTTGTATGTGTTTATTCATACCAATTTCTACTAGTCAAGCAATAGAAATCATTTTTACACTGTGGTTTTCATTATGAAACAGTTGTTCTTGACCATAACTTATCAAAATCCAATATAAATGACCAAATATCTTTGCTGGATGAGAATGTTTTGTATTTCAATAAAACAATAAAATTATTTAACTGGGTCTTTGTGTAAAAGGATTGTTTCTATTATGTTCCATTCCACATTCATACCTGTTTTTGCTTTTTTTTAATCTTAACTATCTCTATAGTTATTTTTTTTCAAAAAGAAATAAAACAGTAATTAAAGAAACACTAAGGACATTGGGAAAAATATCTCACAATCTCAACAAAATATAGTACTATTGTTCTATATTTTAAAATAAATATACACCACATTTGCTCTCCTTTATTCATTGAAGACATGACTGACTTCTTGTTTCAAAGTGACCTCCAGCCATTTTAAATCTAGAGCGGCGGTGGGATGTCCTTCTCTGGATGTCTTCATAAAGAGGCTGGTGAGATACTTGCTGGAGATGTTCTAGATCAGTGTTTTCCAAACGTTGGTCTTCTGGATGTTTTGGACTTCAGCTCCTACAATTCCTGGTTGTTTGCCAAACAGGCTAGGGCTTCTGGGAGCTGAAGTCCAAAACACCTGGAGGACCAAAGTTTGTTGGTCCTCCAGGTGTTTTATCAAGAGTTCATATGCAACCTTTGGTAAGAATTCCTGCATTGAGCAGGGGATTGGAATTGCTGGTCTACGGTACCCCTTCCAACTTTATGACTCTATGATTCTAAAACCAGCTTTGCTTTGGAATATTTCACATAACAAATCTAAGCAGCACCTTCACCACATTACCAGAAGTTATAAAGTGTTCCCTTTTCTATTTTGCATACCATTATAAACCAACCAGTTTATGAAACTCATTTTTAAAAGAAGCTAGTAGCCTTTCCTATCAAATATACTCCATTTATTTCCTTTAACTTGCACATCAAACTGAAAAAAAGCAAATTGAATTTTCAGAACTCCTCAATTATTCCCATTCTTTCTTAAACAAATCAAACTCCAGAGAGAGAGATCAGAAGAGTAAATTTATTTTGCTGCAATTTTCAGTACATAATTAAGGTAATTTGACAAACTACTTGAAATGGTTTAGGAGGAAATAAAGGCAGAGATAAAAAGATATAATTAAAGATTAGTGGAATGGAATGGAAAGTTCTTGACATTTGTACTGTTTTCTGAGGGACAAAAGAGGTACAGATCTTGGTCCTGGAGCTTGGGCTGCACCCACACTGCAAAAATAATCTAGTCTAACACCACTTTAACTGTCATGCCTCAATACTACAGATACTGTAATTTGTTGTGACAGCAGAGGTCTCAGAGAGAAAGCTAAATGTCTCAACAAAACTAGTTTCCAGAATTCCAAAGCACTGAGCACTGGCAGTTAAAGTGGTGTCAAACTATATTATTTCTGCAGTATGGATACATTCTTAGGCTGCTACATCTTGAAACGTAAGCTAGGTTTACATCTGCATTTTCATCATCAAATGGCTGTAACCAGAATGCAAAACAACCATCACAATCCAAATACTACAAGGACATTTTTATATCATATTAAATAACCTCAAAACAAAATGTGTCACACATTCAAGTTTAATCAAATGATGTACATGCATCTGTCAGTCAATCTTCCTGTTTGTTATTTTACATCAGATAGATCATGAATACAAAAATAGCAGGAAACATTTCCTAATTCCAGCTTACACATTAGCTCCCCTTGAGTAAAACACATGTGCTATTAATTTTCATGCTAAAATGTCATATGGAAGATATGAGATGCTATATTCACCAACCCAACTAACTTAGTAATGTTAATATGGCATCCCATTTAAGTATTTGTTTTATTTGATGACCCACATCTTAGCTTGTTTTTCTTCATAGTCAGATGCAAATGAACATATTTTTGCAACTTATCTGATAAATGGTAATGGAAAAAGGAAATTAAGCATGAACTGTGTACATTTTACCTTTCTCTGTTTACCTGTGGCACTTATCAATTAGATGGAGTGTTTGTAAGAAACCATCCACACTCAGACCAAAGAAAGTGAGTGGCAAGAGGTCAGCTAAAAACATCCTACAGACTAAAGCAAGTAGCTCAAGTCCTGCTCAAAAACAGTCTGAGAAGACACAGAAGATATATAGATTTATAGAAATAAAGAGCATTAAAGAACTAGGAGTGCATCTCTCCCTTAATAGGGAATTGAGAGAAATATAGCTGTCCCCAGAAACATACAGTTCATCAATGCCTCTTGTATTATTTTCATCCCTTTCCTTAAACGTCAGCACTATACAAATGGTTATTATATCCAAGTAACTGATAACAAGCCACTCAAATAGTGAACTATTGAAGGAATTCACTACTTCAGTTGAATTTGATTTAAAGTTATTATCAAAAGATCTGAACCAGCCAAAGTCAGAAACAATTTGAGGGCAAACTACGCTCCTAGACATTAGGAATTGCTATTGGAACTATGTGACTAGAGTGGCAGGGGGAGGAAAGGTGGCTTAACTCTGACGGCCACTTTTCCAGTTGATGTTGCCCTCCGTGCTGCATTCTAACCCAAATAAAGCAAAATATGAAGGCGGTGTACCTTTTCCCAGTTGGGAGAAAAACTGTTTATGGTGGACAAAATTACTGGGAAATATGACTTGCAAAGAGGAGGTTGTGCAACCTTTCCCCTCCACTGTTGCTCCAATGTTATTTGCGGTGTCATTTCCTCTACATTTCACTGTTGAAATGAAACACAAATGTCCAAAAACCTTCAGCAATTTTGGTCCAAAGTCCCACTTAAAACTAGTCAAACAGCCAACTTGGACACAGTCAACTTTAGCTGGGCTTAACCAGTTTTGAATATATTAGCTATAACCTGGTGTGTTAACTAACAAATAAAAGCACAGGAAAAGCAAAAACATATTTCCAAGATGCTTTTGCGGTGTCAGAAAGAAAAGCGTGAGTCCAATTAAGCACACCTTTCTTTGAAAGGTATTATTTCACCCCTAAAGGATTTAATTTACTATACCACATATCAGCAACCAGAAGGGTGCACATGAGACCCTTGGAGGCTATTGTGGGTATCCAAGTCCCAGGATTCATCCTCCCCAGTTTACCGTTCAGCTATCAAGCAAACTGTGGGGAGCAGGATCACAACAGAGAGGCCAGTGCAGTGGAAGGAGCATCCTTACTCACCACCCCCCAACAAGCCAAGTTATGCCTGTGCGCCAGTCTCCCTCTCCCCAGCTGATGAGCCCTAGAAAAAGTCCTATAGTGCCAGTCATCTGAGGAGGGGAGATTGTGATGGGATCTCAGTGCACAGGGAGAAGCAAGGGTTAAAGGCAGGGTGTTTATGCAGCTATCTTCACAGGGAAAGGGTTTGCGTATGTGTGACTGACTAGGTATGAGAAGTGTGGGGAGGGGGAACCAAGCCTAGCCCACCATTCTTACATGTCCCCAATTCACCTCCCATCACTGCATTGGGGCAAAAAGGTTGCCTGGTCCTGTACCTTGGGCTCAGTTTAACATTATTCAACAAGGTTTCTAATTTACTAATTGATGTTTTATTTCACCTGAATTTAACCCAACAAAACCCCTCTGAATTCAGCCCTACATAGACAAAAAAGGCATGACTCTTCCTGTTGGATATGTCCAGAACCCACTTGAACTTGGATCTCGAAAAATAATCCAAGAGGAGTTCCATTCATGCTACTCAGTGGGCGCCAACCTATTCAGCTTTATATTTCCTCCACATCACCTCCCTTTGGGGACCAAAAAGCCATTCCTGAGGGCCATGGTCCCTCTGGAATGGCATGCAGTGCAGCATTGGAAAGTAAGGCTCAAAGGAGTGGAAAACGGCAGAAATCAAAGCTTTTCTCCTTGAATGAGAAGAACTATTTTCTCCTCATGGAGGAAGTCTTTAGATAAAAGCACTGGTTCTCAGTTTTATCAAAAGTTCATATGCAACCTCTGATGGATTTTGAGGGTAGACACAATCAGTAAACAGCTGGAGCAGAAACAGAGTGAACTGAACCCAAATGCCAGCTACATCAACCATCTGTTTGTTGGGTTGAGTGCAAGTGGATCTGGGAAGACATTTTATCAGGATGGGAACATATGACCATTTTCAGGAGGCCGAAAGATGTTCAGATATCAACGGAGGTTATAAATATGTTAAATTTTTACATCCTCCCACCCTGGCTGAATCTTAGAAGGCACAGAGACACTTGTTTTTACAGTTGCTACAACATGGATATTATTTCTGTCCACTGGCATGCTGTGACAAAAAGCGATAACTCTGTATCTGAAAAGTACATTTGAAGATTTAAAAATTATAAACCAGAAGCATAATTAGTTTTTTAAAATATATAATAAAGGAATGAAATCTTCCCCAAGTGTGGTCTGTATTTAGGGCTTTAAAAAAACCTTCAGACAATGTTGCTTTATTTCCACAAATCTCCTAACACTGAGATAAAACCACGGCTTAGTCTGCTGATATGAACAAGCAATAGGGGCTATCCAGCAATATTTAAAAAGTAACTTAAATCTGTATGAAACTAATAATTGTTATACATTAAAATTTTAATTACCATCAAGGATAGCATGGTCAAAAAGAGAAGAACCTATGAAGCCTGAAGTTGGAAGATTAGCTAAAAAAATAATCTGCAAGATTAGAAGAAATGGTTTATTACTTTAATACTATGAAGTCAAATCATTTGAAGCAGAGCATCATGTTCAGAAAGGCCAGTGCTGTGCCACTCATCAAGAATCTGAAAAAAGTCTGAGAAATGCTACCTAATCCATATGCATTTCATTAAATACAAAGGAAGTACAAAATTCTGCTTAGTATAGTCCAGTCAGGTTTTTGTTCTTGAAAAATGGAAGCCATTTCCCTTATCCCCACAGCGATAAGTGGATCTAGTGATATATTTTGGGTAACATTTGTGAAGTAACATTTGACAGACTGTGAAAAGATTTCCAGAAACTTATGACAGGAAAAAACCCAAAATCACTGGAAGGAATTCATATTGTAAAAAATAAAGTTGTTTAAAAAAGGAAAATCACACAAATTCAACTACTTAAATATGCACCAAAAATGTTTCAGTGTCTCCATTATTATTAATGTACTTCATACATAATTGTTCTGCTTTCCACAAGTGAAATCCTGCAATCCACCATAGACATGTCCCAAAATATTTTTTTCATAATTGAATGTATATAGATATCAAACATCTTTCACACTCTGCACATGTACTCCTTTGTCTCATAAAAGTTTGTTTTAACTTCTGTACAAAAGAAGTTAACATTAAGGCCTCACAATTCCAGTTAGAAGATGCAATGTTTCCTTCATGTTACACCTACTCTCCTCAACTCAATGCCTTCCAGATGTATTGGATAGCAACACCCATCATCCCTGGCCACTGGCCTGCTTATGAGGGCTGACAGAAGCTGTAGCCACAAATATCTGGAAGGCACCGTGGTGAGGAACACTGTGCTATGTTACCATGAACAAACTAATATTCTGAGTATTACAAAGGAGGTACCCTATAGGCAGAAAAGAAAATGCAGATCATAATTATGTACCTAGATCTTCATAATACATTATTCTACATTACAGCATTATTAGTGTCATGAGAGATGCTATATGAAAAAAAAGCAAACAACATACTTCACTGAAACAAATGTTTAGATCCAAGGAACTAATGAATTCACTACACAAATATCAGAAGTACAAATTAAAATCGCCACATTAATAAAATCTGTTTATATTAAATATATCTATATGATTATAGAATGCATAAGAGTCCTCTGTTACTCAGAGGCACTATTTCCCTTTATTGTTAAGGTGGGAGAAGGTTTCAAAACACCAAATGTGAATGTATAAAGTGACTATTTATTTCAACAGGTTTTGCAACATAGCAGTTGCATAAGTAGGCCGAGCTTGTTTACTCGCAATTGCATTTTGAAGATACTGGATTCCCCCACAGCGCTCCCAAATCTCTTCAAACTGCCTCGGCAAAATTTCAGCACCACGCTTACGAGTCAAGCCAGTCTCTTCAAGATTCAGCTCACACATCTCCATATCATCTTTGCCTGAAATGCAAAAAAGTCTGTATTTCATAAAGTGCACCTTGGGACTGAATCTACAGCTATTTTAACTAAGAACACATTTTATTTACAACATATCCCCGAAGGATTGGAAATGGAGCCACAGTGAAAACAGGCATCACTTCCATCTTAAGCATCTTGCTTGGGCACCACAAGAAGTGTGTGTGTGTGTATGTGTCTCTGTCTGTGTACATGAAAATAGCTTTTTGAGGCAGCAGCTCACCTCACCAAGATCCTGTACTTAGATTTTGAAGAACCTTTAGGGATTCATCTGTGATTCAAAACAAGATGCTAAGTGATGGAAACTCCAAGCACTGGGTTGCTGACATTGTTCTGAACATGGAATGGATATTCCTAATAGAACCTGGGTTGGGGAATGGAAGATCGTTGAGCTGAGACTTCCATTATCTAGAAGTGAGAGTTGACTAGAGATGAGAGGAGTTGCAATCAAACAGTGTCTGAGGTCCATGTTTCCCACCCACTTACAGCTATCCTAGCTTTACAGAAAAAAGCAAGACATCTATATTTAAAATACGATACACTGTCTTAAAATATACAGCCAACCACCATATCCATGGATTCTTTAACCATGGATTAAAGCATCCATGGTTTAAAAATATTCAAAAAAATATATAAATTCCAAAAAGCAAACCTCGATTTTATATAAGGGACACCATTTTACTATGCCACTGTTTTAATGGGACTCGAGAATCCATGAATTTTGGAATACATGAGAGATCCTGGAACCAAACCCCAGTGGATACCAGGGGAACCACTGTAAACACCAATCTGAATATGTCAGAATTCAAATAGGTGACTAATTTCCTTCTTCAAAACCCTGTCATGTGAAAAGCCAGCATGGCATTCTAAATCTAATATAAAATTAAACCAAATACCAACCAGCCACTAGCAAGATGGGTGGCTTATCTGGATGGAGCTCCATCTGACGAGCAATCCATGGTCCATCGAAGTGGGCATACCACCAGCCTTTCTTCTTGTTCTGGGGATCCTTGTATTGGTCTGCTGGGCGGATGAAGGGAATGCGGAAGTAACGTTGCTGCCGATTCACTTCAGTCTCTGGCTGCTGCCTAGCAGCCAACTGACTTGCTGCATTCTGTTGAGCTATGAGAAATAACCAGTGTGAATACATACACACACACACAGAGAGAGAGAGAGAGAGAGAGAGAGAGAGAGAGAGAGAGGCAGCCAAGCATCAAAATCAGTCTTCAAAGCCATCCCTTTATTTTATTTTATTTTATTTTAATCTGTGCAAAAAGTAAGAAAAGTCTGAAAATATCACCATATATTTGAGGGCCGAGGAGGAAATAAAAACAAACCATTTCTTACATTTCCCATCTTGTTTTCAGAAGTGTCATGGTATATATTTGATTCAGTAGCCACAACTGCTGGGGATTTGAAGTCGGAACTGCTGAGGTTGCCTGCCTGTGCACTATGATACCTTTATAGTGAGGCTAGCCCAAGCAATAATTCAGAGCCATGCTGACTTGGCAAACATGAAAAGGGCCTTCTGAATTACATCAAGGCTCTTAAATGAACAATCGTTTATTGAAAATTATTTAAAGCACTTTTTAAAAAACTAGGCAATGCTCCTAAATGCTGTGGTGGATCCAAACAGAAGATAAGAAAGTGAGGAATGAAAAGAACTGAGAAAGCCTCTAATTTCATATTCTAACATAGAGAAGGGGAGGACAGTTTTCTGAACTTTCAAAGGCTTGAGTTTTGCAAAAATGCCATGAAAATATTTAATTATACAGTCAACCCTCCATATCTGCGCAGATTCCATTCTGAACCGCCCTCTGCAGATAGCAAAAAGTGTGGGACCTCAAGTCCCGTTATACAACATGCACACAACCACATTTGGCACTGTCGTGTGCATGTGCTGCCATTGACAATAATGGGGTGGGGCCATCCCCCAATGCCCCAATCCATTAATTGCAAGCCTGCCGATAGGGAGGGACGACTGAAGTTGAGACTGGAGCTGCATCTACACTGCAGAATTAATGCACTTTAGCATCACTTTAACTGCCATGGTCCAATGCTATGGAATTGTGGGATCTGTAGTTTTGTGCAATATTTAACCAACTGCCAGAGAGTTCTGGTGCTACAAGAAATCCCAGGATTCCATATGATGGAGCAATGACAGTTAAAGCAGTGTCAAACTGCATTATTCATGCAATGTGGTAGCTGCCTACAATAGCAGTTTAAAATAGGATAACATTACAAGTTTCTGATGCACTAGTAGAAACATGATCATGGGAATTCATCCCCACCAAAATCTGCTAGAAGTCATGTTTAGGTAACTGAGCTTGAGTAGTTTCTTCTAGATCAATTTATCTTGTTTGCATTCACCTAAGAACTATTACGTGATTTTAAAAAGGCAGTAGTTATGAACTTCAGTTTGTTATGATCGACAAACACAAACCACGGTTAAGTAATAAAGGAAAAATTAACAGCAAGTTCCTCTGACTGCAAGCCAATCAACTATTAAGTAGTAAATATGGCTTTGAATTTGGGTTAAGGTAACATGGAGGAAACTGCCGTCACATGCGATTTATTTATGTTCCCTCTATAACTACAGACCAGATGTTTGTAACTATTAACAGAAAGAAAATGTCCACTGCTACAAATATTGTATGTATATATGTAGAAATGAGTAGCCCAGAGCAGAAAGTAGTATCTGATGAAATATTTCCCATCATTAGTACAAGTGGAGAATAAAGCCACATCTCCGTAAAAAAGAAAGTAAGCAAATGAGGAAAAAGACCTGGGGGAGGGGGGGAGACACCTTATAGGTTTTCATTATAATTATGTAGCATCAACATTAACAGAAAACATTATACTCTGGACAGTTTTATCTAGGAAAATTCTAGATAAACTGAGTTCTGTTTAATTCCATTTGAATTAACCGGCCTGAGAAACAATTTAATCAATCTGTATAAAGAATCTCCATGTACTCTGCAGAAGCATGAGGAATAAGAATTAAGGAGCCTTTTCAGGGAATTAGATGGTATCCGACAGGTCTTTTTTCTCATCCTTGCATACACCTGCACTCCCCCCCTTAAAGATCAACTGCACAGTGAACCAAGTGCCTTCCCTGCAACAGAGCCAGTAAATCTTTTTTATATTCTGCCAGTTAGACATTAGTTTTTGTTCTAAAGGTTAGTTCATTAATGACAATGCTAGTGTTTTGCTACAGGTATCTATGATGAACAAATGGTAGAATGAAAAGGGCATGCAGATTTATAATTCAGCCTAATTACTCTTTCCTGTAATTACTACAATAGGACACTAGGACAATCTGTATATCTTCTTTGGTCACTGTTTCCCAACAACCACTGCTATTCCTTGAACACTTTTAGACCACAAAACTATAATTGAATAGATCCTGATTATATAAACGTAGCAAAACACTATTGTGTTAGTAAAACAGAGCCTACATTTTCCCATCCTTTAAAATTAGGTGAAAGATACCATTTCCCTCACTTACTTGAGTTGTTCATAAATGGTGCAAAATCTGCAAACAAACATTTGATACTGAAGACACCAGACAACATTTCAACCTGAGCAATGTGGACAATTTAGCATTTTCAATAATGCAATGAGAGTGTCATTAGTCATACTCAACCAACCAATGGGATGGATATGAAACTGGAAACAGATTTGACATAACATAAGGGTTCATCCTGTCATAGGAAAGCCTGCCTTTGGTTTCTGTTTCTTTCACATGCAAGCAAGGTCAGAAAGTTTTATGGTGGAAAGAGAGAGAAGTCTGTTTCAGACATGGCATGTTAAAGCCAACTTAACTTACTTGAGAATCTGCAAGGAATGAAACACAAATGGGCAGGAAGACAGACCAGGAGTGGATGAGTGGATCTCTTGGTGCTTCCAATCACCTGCCTAGTCCACTCATGACTATCTCATGGAAACCAAAGTTCTCAATGGTTAGCTTTTCTTGAGAGCTGCCTGTTACACCTAGTACTGAATGCGGGGCAACCTTTGTTGGAGAACAATAATGGAACAGTGCAATGTTCCTCAGGTCCTGCTTTTAGGCTTCCCATAGGCATCTGGTTGGATAGTATGAGAAGAAAATAGTAGACCTGATACTCATTGACTGCTGCTTCTATCTTTATGTCAATGTAGCCTTCTGTTGGATTATTCTATTAATTGTATTCTGCCTTGAGATCTATTGATTAAAGGTACTCTACAAGTATTTTAAAACAAATAATAAAATCAAGAAATAGGCAGATTTTGGGTTTGATCCAGTACAGTTCTACTTATGTTGTGTTGAAGTCTTAATGCATATGGATGGGCAATGTCGCCCCAGTCCCATTACCAAGAATTTGTGCTAATTCTAATTTGCCTTTTCTCAGAAGTGCAAGCAGGAGAATATCCTGCTCCATGTCCCTATTCCCACTAGGTAACAGAGCTGGTCTAGCCCCTTCTGTAACACTCATTTCATCAGAAAACATGACAAAATCTCTGCTGCACAGTTCCATACTGCTCTGTTTCCTAAAAAGTTGTTCCAATGAATATCATGTCTAGCATATCACATCTAGCAAGATATTTCCCTAGTATGGTTCAGAGAAGGCTCAGACCCTTAACACTGAAAAAGCAAAAAGATATTTCAGGCAGTCAGGCAAGAATAAGCTTAAGACACTCTACTCAAAGTTTATTCTTTGAATGAAATAAACAGGCAGCTTGCACAGGCATGTCCATCATAACTGCAGTAGCTGTAAAATGACACAAACTTGTAAATAATTAAAGCAGTTGTATATTACAAGCATCCAGTAATTCCTGTCTCTCCGTAGAAACAGAATGAGAAGATTTTTCTTTCCATTTGGTTAGTGCTTGCAACATCTGGGATAAAATGTATCAGTCTTTAACTGGCTTCTTGAATGTTTTCATATATTTATTAACTACATGACTCTGATTTGCCGAACTACCTAGAAGGCATTTCAAGATTAAGATCTGGGAACACCAAACCTTGCTAAGAACTGGAATACTTTGGAGGCAAGTGTTCTTGAGCCAACATATGCTTCAGAACAGACACTAATCAACTTTATATTAAAATTGGAAATGGAAAGCACAGCCAATATTAATCATCCCTAATAAAAAATAATCAACGCTAACCAACTCTTTGGAACAGTTCTCCCTAAGCACAAAACTAGTGGCAAGGGTGAACTAACTGCATCTGTCCAGCCAGGCAGACATCTTACTTCTGCTAAAGATAAAGGCTCCTTATCTTTATAAATCAGCAGTACTCTTTCTACAATGATTTTACTTACACATTCACCATGTTTAGAGTCTACAAAAACCAACCAACTGGGTATTGCTTTATTCCACTCTCATTACAGAGTGCAAAATGTTTGGCCCAAAGACTCTTGCTTGTCCGGTGGAGGGGTACAAATGAGTATGCACACACAAACTCGAGAACCTGTATCAGGTCGGGAAGAAAGTCGGGTATACACCAAGGTGACCAGATGTCATAACCACAAAAGAGGATGAAGCACTACAAAATGTAGGACATTCAAGAAAAATGTAGGATATTGCCAAATAAAAGCTGAAACACTAATATAACTATAAATTCATGCTGCTTAGTCATGCTCAAAACAGAGGATATTTTGAAATTCCTCCTGGATAGAAGATTGAAATGAGGGACATGTCTTGGAAAAGGAGGATGCCTGGTCACCCTTGAATACACCCTTGGCAAAATCTATTTCAGGTTCCCAATGTATGTCATGCTATTTATTTTGCAGGCACAATTCTGTGATGTACCTTCTGCTTGTAATACATTTTGCTCTCAATTACACAAGAAAATGGATACAAGTAGTATAGTCTGCCTGTTAAAATATTCTATTGGAGAGGTTATTCTAAAGGATTTGGCATAGAAAATGCTAGCTTCCTCAGGAGCATTGCTGACAAGATACTTTAAAAACACATTTGGATGTGTGCTATGCCCTTATTTCCTCTGTGTTTTCAGAAACAAAGCATTTGCCCTCACCATAGTCAGTCACTGATTTGGGAGCACGCTGTTCTGTTTCTGCATTGCGTTTCTTATTCTTGGATTTCCAAGCATGGTAAACTTTTAGCCGCCTGTGAAACTCTTCTCTGCAAGCTGCCAGCAGTTCAATATCTGTTTCAAACAAACACAGCAGGAGTGGAATAAGTGAGAAAAAGGTAAACAAAATGTTTATGTGTGTTCTTGAAATAAACACATGGGTAAAATTATTTCAGAGCAACTTATACCTGTATCACTGCTAATTATATGCTAAATAAATTGGCATTTACAAATGTAAATGGGGAAGGAGCATGTTTTTATTCTTTATCACTTATAAGATATTTTATTAAACATAGAGGAGTGCTAGGAAACCCATACAGTTCAGCTTACAAACAGTCTATCTGTCTATCTTATAGAGTTCAGACTACTCTAACATTCTAGAGTTTAGAGTCACTTGAACTTGGAGCTTCTGCAGAAATGGATGGCTGATTAAGATACTCCACTCACAGAAGCTAATGAACCCAGATAGCCTCCTAACAAGCCTTGGAGATTTTCTTGATTCTTCAAATAAGCAATTCTGTTGAAGCTATGGTTGTCCTTTGGAGCAAGGAAATAATTAGAGAGGTGGAGCCCTCTTCCATGGTGCGTAGACAAACAATATCCTTGTTTTACTGGGGAATCAATATTGATGAAACTGTTGGGATGCTAATTAGTATGAAAATGTCATAAAAACCAGACCATGGGCTACAACTGAAAGGGTTATTCCATGGTGGTAAATGCACCCATAAAAGGGATAAAAAGAAAAAAGTGGGACAAAGCATTTTTCTTTTCCAGCATTGCATCTGCTTAAACGTCCAAAGGACTAGTCTTGTGTGTTGAAAGGCCTATTATATTTTGGTCTGCAAGAGAGGAGTGTAGATTTAGTCTGTTGTGAACAATTTACACAGCACTCTACAGATAAAATTGCTTACATCCATTCAACTTGGATGCTCTAGCTGATACAATCCTGGTTGGTGTATATTTCAGCCTTGCTTCTCTAGGAATAATTGATATTTTTCAGCCTAAGGAAGTAGATCTATCATGTTGGCATTGGACTTCTGCCTTTCCTGGCTTATAAAAGTGGCTGGGGGATTGGCCAACTAGCTATAGTAAATGGTGAATGCCTTCTACTACATGATAACACCATGTCTAAAAGCAGCAGTTGTAAAACCAATGCTTAAAATATTCTCCCTGGATAATTACCAGCCAGTCAACATTATTCTATTCTCAAGGAAGATCTTGATGTGTGTGCTGGCTTCTAAGGTCGAGGGCTTCCTGGAGAAAACAGATTATCTACACCCCTTTCAATCTTGCTTCACACTGGTTACAGAACAAGACAGCTTTGGTTGATATAACAAACTGAACAAGGAAGCAGATCAGAGGAGTGTATCCTTATTGGTTTTTCTGGATATCCCAGCAATTTTTAATATTATCATTGTTCTTCATTATTTCCCTGGGATGGAACCTGGAGTCACTGGTGTGCAGAGCTTTTGCTTCTTCCTGGAAGAATGGCTTCAGAAGACAGTGCTGGGGAACCCTGTTTAACACTTTGGCTAATAGCTCTTAGATCTCTGTCTGGTTCCCTCACCCCAGTGATATTTAATATTTACATGAAACCACTGGGAGATGTTATCAAGACTATAGGGGTTTGGTACCACCAATATGCTGATAATTCTCATTTCTAACTCTTTAATAAATCTATCAAGTAGTTAAACACATGTTCAAAAATGCCACCTTTCCAGTCAAAATAGGACAAAAAATCACATCTACCATCAGCTTTGAATGTTTTTTTTCTTTATACAGTAGGCTCTGCCAAAATCAGAAGGAGATGATCTAGACTAGGACCACAGCATGAGAGAGAAAGTATTACCACTTGACCCAATCCAAGTCTCTCTGCATTGTTGCCCTGCATTGCTGTCTAGTAAAGAAAAACGTAAGTACGCAAAGGCCAATCTTAAAATAGCACCAGAACAAGTTTTTTTCTTAGTTCATGCACTGCAGAATTGGCACATAATAAAGCCCTTCCCATTTTTTCTATATACTGCTGTCAGTGGCACTTTTAAAAAGCTGTACCACTGAATACAAAGATGTTGATATTTACAAATAATAAATTAGGCAATGATAATATGGAGACTTATTTTATTTTGTTTTTGTTTTGTTTAGATTGGCAATTAAAATCTTGTTGGCTTTGATATCTAATTTATTTTTCAGTGTTATCTGGTTTCTCCTTCCCAGCCCCAGGAGAGTTGGTTGTTCGGATAGTCTGTGTAGCTTTGATTGTTTATACTTCCTTTTCCCTTGACCTATGAACCTGAATGAAACAGCATTGTAAGTGGTTATTCCTCTACTAGTGCCGACTAAGAAGCACTTAAAAAATAAATGATCTAGCTATATTAGATTTGTATCAGAGACTTAATTATTGAGACAAGGGTTTCAGAATTCTGTCCAGGAAAATGAATCAAAACTGTTACTGTACGACTGAATTCTTCTCACCCCAGAGAAGGGAACCATTACTTACCACAAGAGGTATTGATTGTGTCACGTAACTCGGCATACTTCCACTTGCTAAGGTCATGTTTTTTAGTGCCAACAGCAGCTTTGGTGGCTTGAACTGAAGGTCCCCTATAAATGTTCATTAAAAGTTATAGAAACATAAAAGATAGGACTGAGTGAAGTCAGCAAATCAAAGGACAAAAAGCCTCTAAAATCAAGGGTAGACAGGCACTCAGTCGTAAGACAGGCACCTAAGAAATAAAGAGAGAAATGTACATAATGGTACTCAACACAGTTGATAAAAGTATTTCTTTAATCAAGAGTAACATTTTTGGACTCCTGAATGGAGGGGGTGCAGAAAATGTTCTGGACCCTCAAATGTTTTGGACTTCTGCTCTCAGAGGTCCTAACCAGTATGCTCAATAAAAAGTAAGAGATTGGGTCCAACTGGAGGGGGAAAGGTTCCTCGCACTTGCCTTAATGAAAACTGGCTAGAAACACTTTTCACAAAGTTGTCTTTTGTTTCTTTGAATTAACTTGAATGTATCCAAAGACATTATTATGGTACTGTATTATGCCTTCTCATCAAAGAGCATAAGCATGCTTGTTCACCACTAGTAGACAGTCTGAAGTACAGCAAACATGGACTTTCTTTGGCAGTACAAGATTCTCATGTTCAACTTTTGTTTCATGCAAATACACTTTACCAAGGTATATAAATTTAGGGGTATGTTGCTCTTAATAAAGAAATAGTGGTAACCCAATGCTTTCCTGGCATCTGCTTCATTCACAGTTTTAAAGAGAGGAGTGTACCTCTTTATTTACATAACCGTGCCCTTCACAATTGACAGGATATGAACAGAAAGCCCAATAAGTGCTTCTCATAGCTTCATAATTTTGTCAAATACAGCTTTATTGACCAGGGCACACAAGGAAGATAACTATCCTTTATTGAAAGGGAAGTATAACATGATCAATGAGAACTTCTAAGTTGCTATGGAAAGAGAAGAACAAGACTACCAACCAGGTGGGGGGGGGGGGGAACCATCCCTGAGGAAAGCTATTTTCATCACTGTATCCCTGGACATTCAAGGGTGGCTCCATGTCCTCAAGGCTAAGAGCTACAGCATAAATGAGTCACATCTTTGATGCAAATGCACACCAATGCACCAATGCACCCCATTTCAACAATACAACCCCATTTCTAACTTCTCAAAGCTAGCTCACAGCTTTCTTCACCCCCTCTCCCCAGCCCCCAAAAGGCTATCCTAAGTTTTGTTTTGTTTTTCAGCTCAGAGTTAGCATTTTACCCTCTCTTTCTTGCTCTCTCCAGTCCTTTAGGCTTTCTTTTTATTCCTACCTCTTCCTTTCCTGATCACTCTACTGCATCTGAACATTTTCAATCCTGCCTAAGAAACTTGAGTTGGACTCAACAGTATTGACAGCAGTAGCATTTTCACACCTCCAGAGACTTGTTGAGCAAAAAGGGTACAGCTCATCTTGAATTAAACATGCACATTTGCAAGGCTTACAGGGCATTTCCACAAAATATAGTGCTTATTTTTAAAAAATCAGAAATATGAATAGCTAAAATGTACGGAATTTTTTTATACATATAAACATCTCCCACTTAGGTTAATAGGGAAATGTTGCATATATTAGTTAAACTGTGCAAATTATGATAAAATTGTGTAAATTAGAATCAATAAGGGGGGGGAACTGTGTAAATTTCAGTGCTGGAAGGAAAAACAACTCTTTGTAACCCAATATCCAACAAAGGTGGGAAGAAAATGCAGTCAGAATTCAAAGGAAATGTACAAAATCAAGACATAGATTTTCACATTCTGAGCTTATGTCTCCTAGGTGCCTCCTACTCGCGGCCCTTTTTATCAAGCTATGCCCCCTCCTGACCCTATTTCCACCCATATCCTATGGTCTTCTGCTCCCAAGGTTCATCACTAAGTGCAGACTTTACAATGTAGAGCTTCAAACTTGGTTTTTAAAAAGGAGCAACAGACCTGATAAGTTAACTAATGTTCAATTTCTTTGTTTCAGTAACAAAGCTATAACTACAGTACCTTTTTTTTTTTTAATATGCCTCAATTTTTCTTCAAACATATACATATTTTTCCAGGAATGTACACTAGAATTTGCTTAACTACATAAAGCACTACCCCTAAAACTCTACTTTCTCAATGTCTCTTGCGGTGTCATTCTTTCTTCCCAACCATATCTATCTGAATTTATTGTTCTTTTGCTCTTTTATGATATATACCCATATATCTACAGTAGTCACAAAGTTTTATATTCATGTGATGCACAATTCATCTTATTTCCCTGTCATCCTATTACTCTACATATAGTTTAATTCCATCTGTTTAACAAAATTTGTTTACCGGAAGCCATTCTTTCTCAATTATGTTCAAATCCTTCTGATTCAGATGAGCTGTCAAAATATCAATTTCCATCATTTCTGATCATTTTAGCAGCTAATCATCTAACGCAGGTAGTTCATTATTTTTCCATTTTTGTGCAACCAAAAGTCTTGCCGTCATTATCATACAGAGTAAAATTCTCCAGTGTTTCCTTTCTACATGAGATGTAATAAATTTCCGGCCTCAGTTCATAATTTATTTTGAGTATCTTTTGAACTATTATGTGAATTTTTTTCTAAAAGATCTTTAGTTTTGGGCATCGCCACCATGTATGGATCTGTGTACATCCCTTTTCTTGGCATTTCCAACATTTGTTAGAATTCATCTTATTTATCTTCTCGATCTTACTTGGTGTCAAGTACCACCTATGCTCCATATTGAAATAATTCTCCCTCAAATCCTATGCTCTTGTAAATTTTTTTGTTTTATTTCTGGCGTAACTCCAGCTTGCTAATCCAATGACTCAGTCACAATCTGATGTCCATTTTATCCTGACACACACTTTCTTTGATAATACTTATTTTTCACTCAATATTGGGCCTTTGCAGACTGCTAGAAATAGTGCAAATTGAGTCCAAGTTAACTGCCCTGGATCAGTGCTAGGGAATCATGGGTATTGTATTTTTTTCTGAGACATTGAGCCTTCTCTGTCAGAGAGCTCTGGTGCCACAATAAACTACAGTTCCAATGGTTCCCTAGCACTGAGTCAGGGCAGTTAAAGTGGACTCAATTTGCACTATTTCTAGCAGTCTGCAAAGGCCCATTCTTAATTTTTTAATCTGCTGTCTCCTCCTCCTCCTTCCAACACAATCTTTCTCTGTTTTGCTGGTTTTACTTTGACCATGATTCAATCCTTCACACTGTCATCTCCTCCCCAGTCCTCCTTACAATGAGTGCCTTTCTTTTCCTTGTTTACCAGCCCTTCAATTATAGTACTTAATTAAATTAAACTAACTTTATCTTGTTCTGTGTGTTGTAAAGCTCTAGCTAACAAGATCCTTTATCACCCTCCTCCTTTATATCTTTTTCAGGCTGTTTTGGAAAGGATGCTTTAACCACCACATTTCAAGCCACCAATATTCTTTGTCCTTTGTCTCTTGACATTGGCTACTTTTCCACTTTCTCTCAAATCTCATGTTTAAACTCTCACCTTCCTAACTTTTTCTTATAAGTTTATTTTTCTCTTATCTGATTAATTTTTTTATTTTTAACTTCTGGTGCACACTTCTACTCATAACTGATTTTCTTTTTATTTTAACTTTGTTTCTTTTCTGCCCCCTCCTCCTCTCTTCCTCCTTCACTTCTCAGAGGAGGCAAAGATTTGGGCTGCTACACTTCAAAAAGAAAGAAAAAGTTGCATAGTGTCTTATAGGTGTTTGTTCTTTGTGACTTTAAAAATAGTCCAAAACAGCTATAGATGACTACAACAAGAGATCCAAACTAAATAGTCTTCTAAGGGAAGCATTCGCTGGCATTGTATAATAATTATTTGATATTTCTAATTTGTTGCCTTCTTTGTATTAATATGTATTTTGTTATTTTGTAGAATGTATGCCATCAGCAGGCTTTTTTATCTATTTTTATCTACTTTATTGATTGCATGTACAGCACTGTGTAAATCTACAGTGCTATATAAATTGTAATAATAATAATAATAATAATAATAATAATAATAATAATAATAATAATAATAATAATAATAATAACAACAACAACAACAACTAAAATAAAAAATAAAAACAGCTGGCTGGGCTCAGTGCCAAATTGGCTGCCATAATGGGACAGGCTGTTCTACGACTCATCTCTGCTAACTTAGCCCTCACTTCCCCTAACGTGTCCACAAAGACTTTATCAGGTTGAATCAGAGCCCCCTTCAAGCCCCCTTATCTCTTCCTTTCCCCAGGAAGAGATTAATAAGGATTCCACTCCTTATTATCCTGTTTAGGCAATAGTTCGGACAAGCTCTGTCTCTAATGACCAACCTCTCTGCCACCACTGCCGGAAGTCTGTACCTTTCAATTTTAACCAAACAACTGGATAACCTTACACCTTTGTTTTACAAGGACATTTCTCAGCTCTGTTGTAAGAAGGTGGAAAGCCATGATGACAAGGCCAGGTCTTTCCAACTGTCTCATCATTCAATTGCCCTGAACAACATTAGGCTCTAGATGTATGATCTGCAGCACAGTAGAAGCAGCTACATCAGTCCATCATAAAACATGTCAGGAAAGGTCATCATTTAAGCAGGAGGTCAGCATGGGGAAAGCATGTGTTACCTAAGTACTGTAAGTAACAGAATAATTAAGAACAAAACTCATATTTAACATTACTATCCTGTAATGAAAGGAAACCTGGATGACAGTCTTGCTTCACTACTCCCAACAATTCTTTTCCCATTTACGTTGGGCTGACTTCCCACTTCCAGGACCCACTGCACTGCACCTCCCAAGTTAAAAACAAACAAAACAGAACTTGGAAATGGTCTTGGAGAAAAGGGCTTTTTTAAAAAAAAACATGTTTAAAAGGCACCTGCTGAGGGATTACATCTTGTTTAGAAGTGAAATCACTGTTCCTGAAGTGGGGGTGTTGTCAGATTTTCTCCCCTAGTTATAATCTATACTTCCCCATAGAGAGTAGACAGAAGAAACTGCAAGTTTCTGGAAAGGGATAGGTTCATTCCATCTGAATCATCGTTTAAAATCAAACTTTATTGTGTTCCTCCTTACAAATATGATTGTCTGAATAAAACTGCCTTATTCTGCTATATCTAATGTGATATTAAAAGGTGACTACTAAAAACAAATCCCTACTCTTGGTTAGAATATTGTTAGAACTAGATAAAGTCCTCCAAAGGTATTATCTAGCAGACAGAATAAAACTGACAATATTGATTCAACTATCTCTGCCAAGAGGAACTCAATTTTCAATATTAAAATATTAACAGTGGATCTGTTCCTTGCCAGTTAATGCAATCTCAAATGTGGCATGTGGCCTTTTGCTGAAAAATCAATAGCCTTTTTATTGCAGCCATTACATTAGGGCATGTCACAAAGGTACAGCTTAAATGACAAGTATATTCCCCATTCTCTATTTAACCAATTTGAAACTCAAATGAATTTTAAACTTTCATTGTCCTTACAACAGAAGGCAAGTGAAAATAATCTGTCCTGTAAGGGCACAATGAAATGTAAAGGTTAAGTTTCAAATTGCTGGGCCAGCACCTGTTAGATATTAAAGGGTTCTAGTTAAATCGAATTTCCTCAATATAATGGCTAAGCTTCTTGAACAATTAATGTAACAAATCCAGGGGATTTTCCTTGTTTAGCTGCATCACCCATCAACCTAAATATTTTTCAGATAGTTTAGATCAACAGAACTGAGCACAAAGATCTTGAGTGTAACAAGAAATCTTTAAGAATGGTAATCCAATTGTGTATCCAATTGTGTGGACTGATGTAGCTTTACAGCAGCTACATCAGTCCATCAAAACAAAGACCACATTAAGGGCTATTGGCCTTTTCTTTAAAAAGCAAGTAATTCAAGGACCACTTGAGCAATCCAAAGGCAACTTTACCTTTTAGATATTTTAAAAGACATAACTAAAATATAATGTGTGAAAGCAAATGGGTGCATCCCTTTGTCAGTTGTGAGTGAGATTTAACTGACTTGTGTCTCACTTTTGAGAGGCTGTGCTGCTGTGTGATGACTGAAATGGCACAACACAATGGGTCACTGAATCCAGAACTTGTGACTTTTTTTAGTGCAACTTCCAAAATCCACTGGCTAACTGATCTTTCACATAAGCAAGCAAAAACCCTCGTACCCAGACCTTCCCTAATTCTTTGTTCTCTAAAATACAAGTATCTTACTGAAGAGATGAGTATCTTAAAAGTGGTGCTGAAATCTTGAATGAATCAATATGAACATGGAAAATCCATATGGCTACAGATTGCCTCATTCTCTTCAATATGGAAAAATGCTTCAGGCAGGCAAAGGAAACATGAAATTCCTTGACATTATGAACAGCTCGTAGCCCCTAATCATGCACAACTTCAACCATATAGAGGAACCCAGTGTTCACTGGTGTGGAACTTTGCCTGACATTTTTCAAGGCACTGAACACATATATAAAGACCCTGAAGATAAACCAAGCTATCTGCTAAAGAAAGTAAAAGAATGAGAGTAAGGGGTCATCTTGCAAGAACATGCAAAAGTAAAGTCAGAACATTCTGGCAGCTGCAGAGACAAATATAAACACATTAATTAGTATCCAAGGATTATTTTAGAGCAACTCTAAAGTGTGCAATCACACAGTGAGTTCATTTTCCACCTTTCAAACAATAGTTCAACTTTTTTTAAAAAAACTCCCCCCTATAATCTCATCTTCAAGGGATTCCACCTGCCTATAGTACATCACAAACTTGAAACCCCCTTTATTTCCTTGCGTTGATTCTCAAGCAGTATGCTCTGTTGAAGGGAGGGGAGAAATGAGGGCACTGCCCACCCCAGAAATAAAAATTCTGTCCCCCACTGATTTTTTTTTCAGTCCCCAAATCTCTAGCACTGCACTAGCTGAAAACTTCAGTTGATCATTTAGAAATACAGTTTGAGCATCCAAAGAAAAGAAGCAGTTGAAATACCAAGGGAATGCAAATGAAGAGTTCAATGTCTCATTCTCTGCAGTGCTAGCAATTTGGGAACTGAAGGAAATTTTTGTATTTGAGGGGGCAGTGCTCCACTTCCCTGTAGCTATACCCCCGTGTATTCTGATATTTAGAAATTTAACTCTAAAGCCCCCTCCCTTTCATCATCCACAGACAAAAGGAAGAGCTAAGACAGTTGTTTAGATTTGTTCATTATATAAAATCCAAGCTTTGCTTCTGCATTGCATGAAGAAAACAACTCTTGGGAATTTAACAGAGAAAGGAGGAGATTTTATGGATTAAAAAGTAATATATAAAGAGCTTAACATCAATTATTTACTCAATTGTTGGGTGATATTCTTTTTAAAAAAAAAAAACATATTCCAAAGAAAGTAATGCTTCATCTTAGCTTCAAGCTACAAGGGTACATCTGTTCTGGTAGGAAGACAGACAACTTTTTAATTAGCTGCTCATAAAGGCCTCACTGAATTCCTAGAAAAGAATACTAAACACCAACATTATTCACACAAGACTATTGAATATATGGCATCTGTCTATTAGCATTCTGGCTAATAGGAGTTCAAGGATGCTGTCAACAAAGTAAGTTTCCAATCTCATCATTCTTTAAAATAGATTTGTCTTAACTGATTTTCAATAGCCACATACATAAATGTAATACCAAAAGAGACCTACAGAGTCTCCATCTCAAAATACATACCAAAGCCACCTTAACTCTTTGTTTTGAGGAAAAGGTGAAATGGTGGAGTGTAAAGTTTAACTACTACTACAACAACAACAGTAACAACAATACGAAATACAGGTTTTTTTAAAAAAATGGGGAAATCTGTTGAAATAATCTAAGTCCACAATCTTGTAGAACTTTACTGAAAATTAATGTCTCTTCATGCAACTGATACAACAAATGGTGAAATTATTAGAAAAAGAAATAATCTAATTACAAACTGGTACTAAATTTGTACAATGATTGAAGCTTGATTTGAAGTTATTTATTCATGTTCTCAAAGCAATTCAAATGAATTGAACTGCCTTTTATTTTAGCTCATGATTCTTTCATGTGGTGATTAAACTGATTTACCGGTGGTATCCTGTTACACCCACCTAGACAAAAGTGCTGATATTTCTGTTGCCATTTGCTCCCTATAAAAGAAGTAAGTGCATGTGAGAAGAGGCACAGTACAATGTTCAAAAGGAGTTCTAATGTAGTAATGTTAGTAAATGTATAAAATCTAATACTGGTTCAGCAGTAAGAAATCCTGTCCTAAAACATATGCTGCATTAAACCAATCCCAGTGAAGAAAAATAATAATTTATGCTTGTTTAGTAGGACACCCTACTTTTGCCAGATCCCATTCCTATGTGACATTTAGATTATAATCAACTGTACCTTCATATAAGTACCGTATTTTCCGGTGTATAAGACAATGTTTAAACCCAGGAAAACCTAGGGTTAAAGTCGGGGTCGTCTTATACGCTGGGTATAAGGAGGAGGGGGG
>CM034701.1:268640187-268663657 GCA_020142125.1 Phrynosoma platyrhinos | reverse complement strand
CTTATCATGGGGTTTTCTTGGCATGTTTCTTCAAATGGGGATTGCCATAACCATTCTCTGAGGCTAAGAGTGTGTGACATGCCCAGGGTCACTTATTTGGCCGCAAATTGTACATACTCCAGAATGCATCACCTAGTATATTGGCAGTCCTTCCCCCCAATGCTTTCACATTTCCCCCCAACCATCTCATAGCTGGGAGATGGAAATAATTTTCAAAGCAGCATTTAAATCTGGACTATTTTTTAAAAAGTAAGGTCCAAAACACACTGCAGAAATAGATGCTAGGGAACATGGGAGCTGTAGTTTGTTGTGTTTATAAGTGACAGTTTTCCTGCTAAGTATCTGCATGTCATAAGCATCTGAATTAAAATTACCATATTGAAATCAAATCTGATGGGTTTTTTTAATTCTTATTTAGTGTGTGTTGGAAGAGGGGTCATCTTATACAGCAAGTATATCCCAAACTCTATATTTTAACTGGAAAAGTTGGGGCTCATCTTATACGCCCAGTCATCTTATACACAGGAAAATATGGTAGCCTGAAAGATTAACAGTTAAATAGGATGTATTGACTGCATGCCCAAATTACGTGTATTTGCAGATAAAGAAAGAAGGTGGTTTATTGTGTGAAAATTATTCTAATTTTTTAAACCCACAGATTTTGATAGAATGACCCAAATCAGAAAAAAAAATGAAAGAAAATGCCATACGCAGTCATTTGACAGCTTGCTCCATTGGGTCTGCAAACAGAAGACATTCAAGTTAGTTTAGCCTTTTCCTAAGTAGTTTTGTACCAATTTGCAACATTAAAAAGGTATCTTACATAAAAGAAAAGTTACTTTACAGATTAACAGAAGCCTAGTCTCAATTTATTTACACATTATATTTTTATCCTGTCATTCCTTGGGAGGGATACATATATAGTTCTTCTTCTCTTCCCATTTTATCTACACAAGACCCCGAAAGGGAATTCATGGTGAGAAGATAACTGAGCTAAAAGTACCCTGTTAGATTTGTTGAGCCCCTCAGTAGTAGTAGTAGTGTGCAGTGATCTCTATGGTCCTGTATTTTGGAGAGTGCTCACAACTCCAGTGAATTCTTTTGAAGGCCCCTGAGGAAGGACTAGTGTGGTCGAAAATGCATTGGGCTTTTTAAACACTAATAAACATTTACCATCGTTGAGCACATGGAGCTTGTCTCCTCTTTGATTACTCCTCAGTAGTAGCCCAGAGCTCAAGACACAATAACATACTACACCCAGTGACAGAAAAGCATCCACTTAACATGAAAATGGCTGGATTCCTCCTTAAAGGCTCTGAGGGTCATCCTACCATACCCATGTGCTTTTGCTGCTCCTACGAACACAATCTGAGAAAGAACAGAGGCTCTTTTAACAATAACCCTATAGCTGAATTGATTTATCTTGATTTTAATTAAAAGTGCTAGGGAAAGAGAGAATCACTAAATAAAATTTGTGTTGGTACATATTTCAGAGTAGGGAGGCCTCTTATTGAGTTTTTGTTTTTAAGCCTCCAATGATGTATGCCTGATGTCCATCCTTCTGCTTGTGGAATCAGTCAGAGTCTTTACAGTAATTTCATCACTCAATCTTATAAAAAACCATGTAAAATAAACTTTTTTGAACACTTTGAACAGCATATAAAAGGTACATGGAGAAAACCAAATGACTGGGCAACTGCTGCCATTTTTTAAACCATGGCCTGCCTAATGTTTTCAAACAACATTCAACAGTACTATTTAACTATTGTTGAGACTGGGAAAACATACTCATCCCAAATAAATGTAGCACAAATATAACCTTATCTTTCAAAGCTAATTTTATTAAGAATAGCTTTTGCTGCAGGCAAATTTCTCAAGAGTCTGCATTTGGCAGTGTTCTTCATTCTAGTAAAAAGAAACCCCCATCGTTCTACAAATCATTGTCATGTGCTCCTAAGCTCACATACATTTATAGCAAGGATAAGCAAAGTGCGTCTGATGGACACAGGCAGCTCCCAAGTTGAACTCATACCCTAAGATCCACCAGGACTTTTTTTAAAAAATAAATCCTTGAATTATAGATAAAGGTGTCTCTCTTACCTTTTCTGATGGCTTCAGCTACTTTTTTTTTTAAGAAAAGAAAGGTATAGGGGATCATTCAGCTAAAACAGGAAATGGTAGAAGGGGGAAGAGTCCAGGGACTGTGGAAGGTATATCTTTGTGTTGCGTGCCTTCAAGTCATTTCCAACATATGGCAATCCTAAGGCAACCCTGCCATGGGGTTTTCTTGGCAAGGTTTGTTCAGAGGAGGTTTGCCACTGCCTTCCTCTGAGGCTGAGAGAGTGTGACTTGCCCAAGGTCATCCAGTGAGTTTCATGGCTGAGCTGGGAATCAAACCCTGGTCTCTAGAGTTCTAATCCAGGACTCAAACCACTATTCCACACTAGCTTCTTTCTATCTTTCTTTCCCCATAATTCAAGGACTACTCTCAGTCCCTGATTGTATGCAAATTTCCACTTGCAGCAAAAGGCATGTTTTGTTGACAGGCAGCAGAAAGTACTGGTTTCCAACTTAACGGAGCAGAGAATACGCTCCAAGACTATCCAAGGTATTAAATCCTACCCCTAAAAGAGGTTCAACACCTTAAATAGTGCCTTTCAAGTACATACTAAACTCCCAACTGGCTCCACTGACATGGAAGCTACTATCTCATAGTGCTTCTTTTCCTCTTCCTGCCCTCACCACTTGAAGAAAGCACTTAAGCTCAACCTAGCCAGCATCTGGAACAGCATAGCATCTAGATTAGAGGTTTTCATGCGTAGGATGGAGACTGGTGGACTTTTCTTTATTAAATTAGAAATAACAGCATTTTAAAATAACATATATATTCTCTGAATGGAAATGTATTTTTCAAAGAGCAGAACCAAAAAAGTACAGTACCTGCGCAGTCCCAAATCTAGCTGAGATTCATCATTGATGAGTTCCGATTCACTCTGGGCAATTCTCATGGCCAACTCATGATCTCTGCGTTCTTGTTCCAGAACGGCTTGTTGTTGGCTGGCTTCTTCACGCTCTCTGGCCAGCTGAGCTTCAACTTCAGCCTGTACAATGATGAAAGGTGTTTCATGCAAGTTAACAAGTCCACTCACCCATAGGTGTTTATGAAGTAAATTAGACCACGGGGGGGGGGGGGGGGGGGGGGGGGGGGGAACATCCCAAACAAAAGTGGGGGTGTTTGAGGCTAGATGAACCTCTCTGACTTAGAAAATTTATGAGTAGGTAAATAAAATAAAATAAAATCAGCAAAAAAATCATCACCATTACTAAAAAGAAGAACATTATTATTATGGTAGTTCATAGTGCCAAGCAGACATAAAGCACTCATTTCCACCAAACGAACTGGAAAAAGGAACCCAAGGCCAGAAATTGCAATGATGTCAAATACAGTGTATGTTCTTCCATGAAAATCTACCTGCTATTCAGTTTTTAGAAACAATTTGGGACCAGTAAATATAAGAACACCTTGCCTTAAACACATTTTATTCATCATTTTAAGGGAAAATGTTTCATAATCATTTTTTTCTATTTTTTCGGGGGGGGGGATCCTGCCCCCCCATCTCACCAGTCCCCCCTCCCCTAGGAACAGCATTCCTAACTGCAGGTTTCCACTCAGTTCTCTAGAGGGTATATTAAAAACCCACCAATCATTGCTCAGAGGTAAGCAGACATAAAGTATGATGGGTGGAGGTTTCTGACCCCTCTCTTAAATCATCTGTCTCCAAAAGGGCACTACAACCATGCTCAGAAAGAAAGCTCCAGAGCAATGTGGATCAAGGCAAGCAAGTAACACAATACAAAAATCAGTATCTGTTTTGGTGATATGAAGCCCTTCATTTTAAGAATAACCAAGGACCTGTATGAACAGTCCAAAAGGTCTGTGCTCCCCCCAGAATCGTGTCATCCTGTCCAGACAATGGAGGCCATTAGCCCTGGCCAGGATCAGGCAGACCAGTTGTGGATCCAGTGATCCAGCCTGAACCAGTCCAAAGGGGCCTTAACCCAATCTGAAAATATTAGCTGTTTGCCACAGAATATCTAGGAAACTGAAGCAACAACCAAGAACAGTTTTGAAGTTTTGCTTCTTGGCCATTTCAGAATAGAATGCAGCAAGAGGATAACAGTTTTCTGCTCTATGTAAATACAATTTACATAGATGGAACCCTCATTGAAACACATGAACCTTTGTATTTTCCAACCAAAATTATGCAGCTATTTTCTATGTTAATTTCCTGTGGCTTCAAGTCCTATGTAGCCACATGCCAACACACCACTACCAATGTAGTCTGAAGAATCAACTTGAAGTCGCCCAATCCAACATTTCCTTCCCATGATAGTGAGCTGAAACAATTGCCATGAATGGGCAATAACACTTATTCCCATTATGATATTATCAAGCAATTTTCCTTTCTGATATGGAGAATTTTTAAAATAAGGTGAATGCCGACCAATCCCCATAACTACATCACTTCTCTTCTGTGTTGGTCAAGACATGTCCCTGAAGTCCACTGGAGGAACAAAAGGGGTGAAAATTTTCAAATATATAAAAGCAATAAACAATAAGTTCAATAACACTAAGTGCCTTTACAGACTGCCAGAAATAATGCAACTTGAATCCACTTTAACTGCCCTTACTCAGTGCTAGGGAATCATGGGAACTATAGTTTATTGTGGCATCAGAGCTCTCTCACAGAGAAGGCTCAATGCCTCAGAAAAAAACTACAATTCCCATGATTCCCTAGCACTGAGCCAGGGTAGTTAAAGTGGATTCAAGCTGCATTATTTCTGGCAGTGTGTAAAGGCCCTAAATTCCTGTCTACAATAGGGTTCAAAGCACAGCAAATAGATTAAGTATTCTTTGTCGGTTTTGTGTTTGTTTTTTTCAAACGGGATTCAGGTATATATATTCTATAAAATCTCTCACATTCGCAAGGCTTCACCTATATTATGTATCCTTTAATATGTCATACTCATTAGTTATATAAACATTTGGCAGGCACAGACTATCTGGAAATTTTATTTTATTTCTTGTAATTAACAACAGTTTAGAAAGCTAATAAAAAGTCACATTACAAAACAAAGAACACATCAATCCAATGCTCATAATAAAAGCAAAATTCAGCTATAAAGCAATATATTTTGTCACTGGGATGCTATTAGACTTAGACTATAAGTGAAAGCTTCAGCAGATTAAAGTTACTTTGCAAAGAATCCTTTCCAAAAGCCTGACATCTAGATCATGGATTCATTATTCTGTCATATCCATGAATAGTAAAAGCTCTCTTATTAAACCTCAGTTCTCAAACCTGACACTTTCCTCGTAACAAGTACTTTTCTCTTTCAGGCATTGGAACTTCTTTCTCCTTCAGATTCACTTAACATTCATATTGGGATGAAAACAGATTAGTAAATTTAAGGGCTAAAGTTTATTACAGTCTAAAATCTAGCACTCCTGCATGCACTACATTTCTGTTTTAAAACGAACGGTCAGAAGTATCTTTGAAGAACAAGCAAATTTTACCTGTTCCCTTAGAGAGCTCTTATCTCTGCCTCTCTTCCCCTTTAGACTGTGCCTCAGATACTGCACCACTGAGTGTAGGATAAAAATTCTGCAGGTGGAACTACATTACAGCTCCCCTCTCACCACCTCCAGGAGTCAGCATTTTGCTGTGATAGCCCCTACTTCACAGCCATTCAGTGGCTGCTGAAGAGCAGTGGAGAGGGAATGGAGACACCTTTAGTCATGTTCCCAGATGTTGTTTGATGTCCTTATCCACAGAGATCTGCCAGGGTGCTCTGGAGGTCTTGGCAGATGATGCAATCAATCTGCATCTGATTATGTCCTCAGAGCCAGACAGTTTACTGAGTCCTCCCAGCACTCTACCAAACACTGCATGGCCATGGAAGGTGGTTATCTCATGGAGATGGTGGGGGAGGTAGGTCTTTGGTCATTGTAGAAGCAAGAAGAGAATACAAACCTTAGCAACAATAAAAAAAGAGATACCGAGAAGTATGTTGGACTTGCATATGTCACTGACAGGATGCTGGCCTATAACATCTAGATGCCACACACACATACACACACCATCTCAACTGTCTGTGAAACAGAAGGACTTCTTTAGTCCAAAAGTGAAAATCATCCAGCCCTCCAAATATGTTCGAACCATAGTTCCCACTATTCCTCACCCTTGATGGTACTAAGGTTGCTGAAAGCTGCAGTCCAACAATATCTGAAAGGCTGTATAATCTCCACCCCCTTTTTTAATATTATTGCCATCTTTAATACTAAAAGAGGGGGATTTGAAGGGATGCCATGGAGAAGATGGAGCAAGCTTGTTTTCTTCTGCTGTTCCCATAGACTAGAAAACAGCCAAATGGATTCAAGTTACAAAATAAAAATAGATTCCAACTAAACATTAAGAGGATCTTATTTAATGTAAGAATTGTTCAACAATGGAATAGATCACTTCAGAGGGTGATGGACTCTCCATCTTTAGAGGTTTTTGAACACAGGTTGGATAGCCATCTCTTAAGCTTGCGTTAGCTGTGTATTCCTGCACATCAATAGGGTGAACTAGATTGCCTCTACAGTCTCTTCCAACTTTATGATTCTATACATTTCAATAGGTTTCAGCTCCAGATTTTAGTGGGTCTACAATGGAAGCATTAAGTTAATGCTGCAAGTTACAGAAAGCATAACTATAGTTACTATGACACACACCTGAATTCGCCTTTCTTCTTCTTCCCTTTTTTTCCTCTCCTCTTCCTCCTGTTTTCTCTTTGCTTCAATCTCATATTTTCTAGAAAAATAAAATTGATAGTTACGGAAAGAAAGACATGCCTTCCCCTCACTTTCTTGTTACCATATAATTCCAATAATTCTTCACCATTTGCTATGCCTGCTAAAGTTTTTGGATACTGCAGTCATAGCCTTCTGCAGTGCACTGTGTTACCTGCATTGAGGACAGAGTTGCCCAAGATTTAAAGTAGCAATAAAAATGTCGCATTGTGGTACGTTCCAACAAAGCAGTTATGCTTTCTCCCAGGATACTTCACTCCAATTCCCCGCACATCCCAGCTTTCCCCTCTCAGCAATCAACATTCCACCAGCACATGGAACACTCTCTTCTAATGGTTGCTTTGGAGGGGATTTTCTACTTAATTTTTAAAATACTTTTGTACTTCTACAAAGCTGGTTCTCCCACACCCCTGATATCTCCTTCCAATACATGGGTGATACATGCACACTTGTGATTATGGAACAATTAATACACTCAGACTATCTAGACAAAGAATCACCTTTTCCCCAGCAGAAAGCCTTGCTCTCTGAGTGCCTGGAAATTAAGATCTGTCTGCATTTAGTGCAGGCTGGGGAGAAGATATGTGGGAAAAGCCATCTGAGCCAGAAATATTGGTGGTGTTCCAAAAGTGAAAAGACTTTACGATATCTATATTAAATGTGGTTCTCTCTAGGATTCTGACATAGAATAATCACTAGTTTCATCATGACTTTTCCCATTAACCTCAGACCTAGAGCTGATGATTTAACTCACAATCTCCTTTCCTCCTCTTCCTTCTTCCGACGTTGCTCCTCCTCCTCACGCCTTTTCCTTTCTTTTTCCATCTCTTCCTGTATACGTCGCAACCTTTCTGCCTCTTCTTCCTGTTGCTTCCTCTTCTGTAGGGAGCCCAAAAGCTGTTCTGAGCTTTTGACTAGTGCATCATACTCCTTCTGTATCTGTTGTCTAGGCATTTCAGTGGCCTGCAAAAGAAAATCATTGACACAAACATTATTTATTTGTGAAGTCGAAGGCTTTCATGGCCAGCATCCATAGTTGAGCTTTTCGGGCTGTGTGGCCATGTTCTAGAAGAGTTTCTTTCTGACATTTCGCCAGCATCTGTGGCTGACATCTTCAGAGAATGCTGGCAAAACATCAGAAAGAAACTCTTCTAGAATATGGTCATACAGCCCAAAAAACCCATAAAAACTATTATTTATTTGAGTTTGTTTGTTTGTTTGATATGTCACCTTTTTTCCTCAATTGGACTCATGGTGGCTGACAAAGAAAGTATTTAAAAAGTATAATTTTAAAAACACAACACATTGATATAACAAGTTAAAAATATAAAACCATTAAAAACATACAAAAAGCAACATCCCAATAAGATCCCCCTTGGGTGCAGTTACATATTACAAGCCTGCTTGAAGAGAAAAGGTTTTGCCTGCTGCCGAAAGACAAGCAGAGAGAGGGAAGCCGTAGCCTCCCGTGGAAGAGAGTTACAGAGGGTGGCAGCAGCCACTGAGAAGGCCATCTCTCATGTCTGCACCAAGCGAGCCTGTGATGTGGTGGGACTGAGAAAAAGCCTTGCCTTGAAGATCTGAGAATTCTGCCAGGTACATATGGAGAAATATGGCCTTTCAAATAGTCTGAACCTAACTGCATTTGCAGACCATGCAGAATTTTTTTTAAGTATCACCCCAGCACTTCAAGAGCTTAAAATCTAATAGTTCAAGATGTGGGGTGGACAAGGGTAATAAAGGAAATATGTATCCAGCTCAGGCATACAGGGTTTGCCTGGCTGGAAAAGAATAACATATGAAGCTGTTGCTGTATAATTGAGTCCAAGATATCAAATTATAATAATCAAATTTGGGTCCAGGAGTACTTAATGACAACAGGAAAGAATTCAAATGAATATTGTTTCACTTGGAGGAGCAATGGTAAACAAAGTGAATACAGGTTATCAGTCTATTTATTAGAAATATTGAGGTGTCATATTGCAAACCTTATGTAAGAGCAGTCAGTTATTAGGGGTGGAATAGGGTTGAGTGAAACTGGTTACCAGAGTGGTTGGAGAGAATACAAGGAAGAAGGAGCAAGGAGTTATGCCAATAGGAAGAGATGAGGGAAAGTAACGAGAGGTCTTGGGAAACTGGGTGCTACTGTGTTGGTTCTATTCTGCACTAATAATTATCAAGAGTTTTTTTTTTTTTTTTTTTTGCTGTTATTTGCATATTCCTTATTTTCACAAACCACTATCATATCCATATCCATATCCATCTCTCTCTCTCTCTCTCTCTCTCTCTCTCTCATACACACACACACACACACACAAACACTGACCCCATTCACTGGAAAATAAGCTTAATTCTTGGTTTTGAGAGGGAGGAAATTCAGGACTGTATATTTCCTACTCTGAACCTTCATTGATAGATTCTGATATCTCCCTGATCCAGGTAATATTTCTATTACAGTCGTCCATCCGGATTCATGGACTTCTCATTCATGGTTTCAATTACTTGCAAATGGCAAGCCTGTGGCTCCCTCCATCTCCTACCTCCTTCTCTCCATGCTGGGCTTTCCTTGGCTGGGTGGCTTTGCGGCAGCCGATGCAGCCTTGCCTCGGCCCCGGAGGCCTTGAGGCTGCTGTGCTGAACTTGCCTTGGCCCCGTGGCTTTGTGGCAGCCAGCGCAACCTTGCCTCAGAAGTCTTGGAGCAGCCAAGGTGGCTGTGCTGGCCTTTCCTTGGCCATGCAGCCTTGCGGTAACCGGCATAACCTTGCCTTGGCCCTGGAGGCCTTGAGGCAACCTGTGCAGCCTTGCCTCAGCCCCAGAGGCCTTGTGGTGGCCGCTTCAGCCATTTCTCCACCACACCGGCCTTCCCAGGGGGAAAAAGGAGGTAAGGAGGAAGAGAGCGAGGAAGGGAAAGAAATACTCAAGTCCCATTATCCCCATTTGAGGACAACTGGATTTGAATATTCATGAAATTTCAAATTTGCGGGGTCTGGAATAGATGTCCCGCGAATTCGGAGGGATGACTGTACATAAGAGACTGTATGTGATGGACAGACTAGCAGACTAACATGGCTATGTCTTTGAAAACTAAAAAAAAATAGAGGAAAAACAATAGAATGATGTAAAAAGCAAGAATATGCACGTTAGCCCAATCTGAAGAAATTCTTTACAGTTTACAAAATCTAGTCACTTGCAATTCTTCAGTATCAACCGTCAGGGTGAAAAGTTTCAATTGTTTTAGTATGGAACAAAAACAGCCTGCATATTTTCAACCTTGTCAAAACAGTGTGATTTGATCCTGAAGTCTTCAAATGCTTTTAGGTTCTCCCCCCATAGAAGTAATGGATCTACAGCAGGGGTGGGCAACTGTGGAAGCTGAGGGGCCACATTAGCCCCCCATGAGACCTTGGAGGGATGCACTTCTCCACACCTGCTCCCATAAAATAAATTGCCTTCAAAGGCCCACTAGGGGACACAAGAGCATTTTCACCATTTGGGGAGGCCTTTCTGGGCCAGTTTTGGTCCAGAATAGACCCTTTTTACAACAGGAAATGAGCACAAGTTCACTTTCTGTTTTGTTTTTTGTTTTTAATTCTCCTAGGCCTGTATTGGCCCAGAGGGGTTTGAAAATGTGGCTGAACTGCACCCCTGGAGGGTGTCTAGGGCAAAGAAAATGCTTTTGACTGCTGGATGACCCAGAGGGTATCCAAACATAATGGAAGTGCCCTCCACAACCCCTAGAATTCATTGGGCTATTCTGGAACATTTGTGACCCCTGGGGGAGTCTGGGGGTTACAAAACATGACCCTGAGGATGACATGTATCCTTGCAGATCATACTTTGACCTCTTTTATTCTACAGAAAAGAATTATGTTCCTTTTCCCCTGCACAAGGATTAATTGTCATCTTACCTTGATCTTGACCATCAGAGCATCAATAGACATTTCAAGGTCGTTGACCTGCTTGCTCATTTCTGCTTTCCCCTCTTTCAGAGCACTCACTACTTCAGTGAATTTGTTAAGCCTTGTCTTCAGTGTCCGAACCTTGATTAGACCGTCTATGCTGTGAAAGGAATATCTCTTTAAGTTTTAGATAAATTCTTGCATGTAAGAAGCAGCAAACTGAAGACAAATAGGGGCTGAAACCCTGTACTATGCTGTCCAACTACTTTTGAGTAAATCCAATGGGTCTGTTAAGACCCTGAAAACTTTCTCAATATGACAAAGTGACATTAGAAAAAAGTACACTTGATCTGTTCAACAGCATTTTTTCTTCCTGTTTCAGATAATTACAGGTTTAGCAGGTACACAGGGCTGCAGATATAATGGCGCTTTGAAGACCTAACATTTGGCCAAGTAATGGACCAAATTAATTCAAAGTGATCACCCAACTAAATCCAAGGATTCTTCAGGAAAAGATAAAGGAAATACTAAGAGCAAAAAGGGCATGATATGAATAGTTATTTCTTTGTAGGAATATGGAAAGATAAGATACTATAATGCACACATCAAATGTGTTGAGGGATGCTCCATTCACTTCCCATCCCACCACCAACTGTTTCCACTGAATGCTGCCATGTTATCTTCCTGAAGACAGGGATTGGGAACATGGGGCCCTCCAGCTGTTGTCAAACTGTAATGTGTATCAGCTACAGCCCACATGGCTCATGGCCAAGAGGTGATGTCCACTGCAGTCCAGCAGTATCTGACAGATGACCCATTCTATACTTCTGCCTTAAATTAGGCACAGAGCAAGAGTGTAGTAGAAGCATCACCCTTCCCAACCTGTTTCTCATTATCTTAAGGCATGAAAACTTTATCAGCACCAATGCCATGCAGCTAATTGGGTTTACTAGCAAAGATATTTAGGAATATAATACAAGCCTTGATACAACCATTGCTTCTTCTTACCGTGGTTGATGCTTTCTCTTGCATAGCCACATACGGATAGTCTTTTGTATTTTGATGCAGGCATTGGCTCTGTATTTTATTTTGTTTTTCACTGTAATATACAAGGAAAAAACAGAAACACCTTTAGAAATGGACAGTCCCTCACACCTTTGTAAAAAGAATATTTTTTAAAATGGAAAGGGATAAGTAATAGTTCAAGTAAATGACAAAGGACTGCTTAACCCTACTGTCACCATAATATTTTACAATGGATATACTGTCTTCCTTCCCCATTCGCGGACTTGAAGTCCGTGGTTTTGGTCCTTTGCAGACTGGCAAGTGGGGAAGGATAAAATGGTGTGCATACCTGTAGGGTGCACGCAGGGCCACATACAGGAGCATGCGCCCATTGAAAACAATGGGGACTTGAATATTAGCGATATTTCCGATTCGGGGGGGGGGGCTGGAACAGATCGATGACTGTATACTAATGGGTGAGTGAGCAGCATGCATTTCCAAAACCCCTGTTGTGCTGTGCCCTTACGGTCAAATTGGCAGTTCTTACTGATGCTGATAAAATTATAGCAGCTTCCCTCTTTCCTCTTCCCTTCCTGTCACTCCAATAAAAGAAGTAGTCACCCTGCACTACAGTTATGCAGGACTTTGTGGTGTAGGAGACCACCCTAGTACCTTCATGTCCAATAGAGACCTGCTGCCATTGCTTCTGAATTTGTAGCAGTGGCACTTTTGGTGGCACCAGTCAAATTTTGGTGATGGTGATGGCATGATGGTGCTAATATGCCCCCTGATAAATTCCACAGGGGCAACATAAGCATCCTCAAATCAGGGAAATTGAGCATCCTTAGAATAATGAGTGATATCCCCATTTTCTCTGATGCAGTTAAGATGCAGGGACTGGCAACAATTTTTGTACAAGTGGGATTTACACTTCAATCATTTGCCTCATGATAAGGCCTGGCAATTTCTGTAGAACTTCATTAAAACATAAGAGGCCTACTCAATCAAACTAAAATTGCATCAAGACAAGCATTCTTTCAACTTCCATCAGCCCTACACAATACAGTCAATAAAGGCAGGAGGATAGGTGCTGCATGAGTACTACATGTTGCCCAACTCTGTGTTAGAACTTTCAGCAACTTTCAAAATTTGGCTGAGAAGATTTCCCCCCCCCCAAAGTACTTAAATACATACATTTAATGACCGACAGAGAGCACCACTGAATCTTCTTCCAGCGACTGCAGATAAGCCAATGGTTGACTCGTTTAACCAACTCAGCAAGATGATCTGGATCAGACTTCATGATTTGATCAAACTCTGCAAACTAAAAATCAAAACCAGCTTCACACAAGGGATGGGCATTTAGAAGGCAGCCTTCATGGAATGTTGAAAAACAAAGTGCTCTGTTATAAGCAGAATGTTGTCACCCTGACAACATGAATGGTGCCTACACTAGCAGCTGGCCAGCTTCTGGACTCTATACAAGGTGCTGGTGTGCCTTCAAGTTGCCTGTTGACTTAATGAACTTCAGAGGGTTTTCTTAGGCAAGGAATACTAAGAAGGTTTTTTTTTTGCCAGTTTCTTCCTCTAAAATATAGCCTACAGCACCTGGCATTCATTTGTAGTCTCCCATCCAAGTAATAACCAGGTCTGACCCTGCTTACCTGCAAAGATCAGATGGTACCTGATGCCTTTAGGGTATTTAGAGCCTGGCTAGTACTGGCTTTTGTGAATAGTTCCTTGTATAACTTCTCACTTGCTGGTCTGGCAGAAGGTTCCAAGTCTAAATTAGATGACTGATGTATAGTTATCTACATATCAATATATACAGAGCCAGTGTGGTGTTTTTGTGCTGGACTAGGACTCCAGGGGACTAGCATTCAAATCCCTCCTTGGCCATAGAAACTGATTGGTTGACTTGAGCAAAAGCTCTCTCAACTTCAGAGAAAGATTTGCCTTGGGGTCACCATAAGTTGGAAACAACTTGGTGGCATACAACAACAAACACTATTAGAAAAACGAAATAGGCCTCAATAAGCCATAGAGGCGTGGCACTATCCCAAAAGCTCCCCCCCCCCTTTCTCCTAGCCTTTAAGAAAAAATGTAAGGCCTATTTCTTTGCAAATGCTTTTCAACTACAACACTGTATCACCAATTGTAGGGGTTTAAAGGTTGTCCAATTCTATGACTTTCTATATTGCAGATGTATATTTTAAATCTGTTGTAAGCCACCATGAGCATGGAGAGAGTTGCAACTGAAATATTTTAAATAAAGAAATAAAACATGGAGATGGCCATGTCAGTTTGTGCATTTGCATCATCAAAACAGACAAATTAAATTGAGTTTTCTTATGACCCAGTTTTCAAGTAAAGCAGAACTGCCTTAGCTATCAATTATTTTGCAAAAAGAATGGAGAGAAAATATTAATCAGGTCATTTCACCTTCATCAGTTCTTCCTGGGTTGCTGTAATGCTTACCTTCCCAGGTCTAAAGAACACTTTGGTTAGTCCAAATTTATAGTCATTTTCATTCAATCCAAGAGCTTTGAAGAGTGCCTAACAGAAAAGAAAAACACACAAATACATAAAAAATCTTTTGGAAGATCAAAGGTTACAATCAGAGCTTGGAAATAATTTCTTTAAAAGTACAGTGGACCCTTCCCATCTGCAGTGGTTTGGTTCCAGAATGCCCTGCAGATGGGGACGTTCAAGTCCCATTTTATTCAATGGGTAGCAATGCGTTTGCATCTGAATCAACACATCAGCTTGGACATGCCACCATTGAATAATATGGGGTGTGGTGATCTGAAGGCAGTCACATCCATGCATTCCTAGCCTGCCAATATGGCAGGATGACTGTAACTCATTAACCCTAATTAATTTTAAAAATTCAACAATGATTTAAAACAATTTTATTCTAATCATTAAATGCTAATGATATTACTTCTAAGTAATGGGTAATGCTTTGCTTTAGTACATTACTGGCCATTTTTAGTCATTTTAATTTTTATTGTAATGTTTTAACAAAGTGAGTATTTTTTAAAAAAAAATCCTTGACAGTTTAATGTTTTCAAATTAATTTCATCACAAGGTAATGTTAACATTAATGCAAACATTTCTAAGCTCAGTATCAATTAATACCAGTTTTTGATGTCGCATAACACATAAAAGCAATGTTACTTCAGCCTTCTCAACACTAGTACCTTGCAGAAGAGTCTTGGATCCAAACGAGTCAGCTTTGGAGGCATGTACTTTTTGTACATATTATATAGTTCATGGAAAGAAGCACGGGATGGGAAGCCACCTTGCATCAAATCCAAAACAGACACCATCCCTAGAGAAACAAACATACAATTATATGTCACAAAGGAAATTAAGGAGACACAACTGTCATTCTCTCAGTGGTTTCAGATGAATGTCATGTTACAGCTTTATCTTGAGACACAGTGAGAGGCTAAAGATCACTAAGGATGTTCATCATTGGTTCTCCCCATTCTTGTCTGACATATTAGTCACAATACTATCCATGGCCCATAACAACAACAACAAATAATTTCTATCCTGCCTTTTTCCCAGCTCAGGGCTCAAAGTGGCTTACAACAAGTTATTAAACACATCATTAAAAATTCACAAAATACATAAGTTAAAACAGATTCAACAATTAAAAAACATGTGAAGTCGTAGGCTTTCATGGCCGGCATCCATAGGTTTTTTTGTGGGTTTTTTCAGGCTGTGTGGCCATGTTCTAGAAGAGTTTCTTTCTGACATTTCACCAGCATCTGTGGCTAGCATCTTCAGAGATGCTAGCCACAGATGCTGGCGAAACGTCAGAAAGAAACTCTTCTAGAACATGGCCACACAGCCCTAAAAAACCCACAAAAAAAATTAAAAACAGATTAAAACATATATCACTGCCAGCACAACAGACAATATACCACACTGTACAAGTCCAGTTCCTCCTGAGCAGTAATGTCTTCAAAGGCCAGCCTCAACAAACAAACAAACAAAAAACAAACAAACAAATGTGCTTGTAGAAACACAGCAGGAAAGATGCCAGGCTAGCCTGGGAACAGATACAGAGAAGGCCCTCTCTCCCACCAGATGTACCTGTGAGGGTTGTGAGACAGAGAGAATGGCCTAACCAGACTCAAAACAGGGGCAGGCTCATATAGGAAGATACAGTTCTTGCGATAATATGGACCTGAGTTGTACAGAGCTTTATAGGTCATAACCAGCACTAAATTGTGGCCAGAAACACACTGGCAGCCAGTAGAGCTGTTGTTAACAAGGGAGTTGTGTCCTTCCTGGCTGCAGCTCTTTGAACCAGCTGAAGTTTCCAAACATTCTTCAAAAGCTGCACCACCTTTTACAGCAATCTAGACAGAATGTAACCAAAGCATGTGTCATAGCTACCAGATCTGATATCTCTAGGAACAGGCACAGATAGTGCACAACCCTTAACTAGGTCCAGGCTATTTGAAGGATCGTATCTCCCTTTATGAACCCCACTAGAATACTGAGATAATCTGGATAGGTCCTCCTCTCTGTCCCACCACCCTCTCAGGCATGTTTGGTGGGAACAAGAGAGAGGGCCTTCTCACTGGCTGCTCCCAAGCTTTGGAACTCCCTCCCTATGGAGGCAGGCTGGCTTCATCCTTGTCTTCATTTTGGGAACAGATAAAAACATTTTTATGACGTCAGGCTTTCTCATACTGATATGAGTGCTGTAAAAAAATTACTTTTAAAATGTTTAAATTTTTTTAAACTTTGTATTTTTATTGTTTTGTACTGTTTTAACTTGGATTATTTTAAATTTTGTTAGATGCCTTGAATCCCTGTACCAGGAGGAAGGCGAGATAATAATAGTAATAATAATAATAATAATAATAATAATAATAATAATAATAATAATAACAACAACAACAACAGCAGCAGCAGCAGCAGCAGCAGCAAAAACACTCCTGGCCACTGCCAAAATCTGAGCTTCCAGGATCGGGGTTGAATCCCAGAGTATACCCAGGCTATGGATCTGTATCTTCATGGGTCTGTAACCCCATGTAGAACAGGCTGAATCTTGACTCCCTGATCTGCCATTTGACTAACCAAGAGCTCCTCTGTCTTGTCTGGATCAAGTTTCAATTTGTTCACTCTCATCCAGTCCATTGCAGATGACAGGCACTAGTTTAGGAATAAAACAGCTTCCTTGGATTGAGGTGGAAAGGAGTAACAGAGTTGAGTGTCATTCACATACTGATAGCACTGCATTCCTAAACCCTGAACAACCTCACCCCAAAGTTTCATGTATATGATAAACAGCATGTGAGACGGAACTAAGCTCTGAAGGAACCCACAGGCCAAAGGCCAAAGGGCTGACAAGCAGTCCCCCAGCTCCACATTCTGGGTTCACCTTTCCAGGAAGGAACAGAGCCACTGTAAAACAGTCCCCCTAAGTCCTATAGCAGCAAGGTAGCTCAGGAAGATCCCACTGTCAATGGTATCAAAACCACTGGGGAGTGGGGTGGCAAAACTTAACAGACATGCTTCTCCTGTCCACTTCCCAGCATACATCATGCCAATGTGACCAAAGCTATCTCTGCCACACAGCCAGTCAGAAAGCAGATTGAAATGGATCTAGATAATCTGTCTCATCCAGAAATCCCTGGAGCAGGCCACTGCATACCCCACTACCTTGCCCAAAAATGGAATGTTGGAAATTGGCTGATAATTATCCAATATGTTGGGATTCAAGGAGGGCTTTTTCATCAATGTTCTTATAAATGCCTTCTTTGGGCATGCTGAAATTCTGCCTTGTTTTAGCTAGACACTGACGTCTACCCACTCAGTCGATCCCCTTCTGGTTTTTTTAGTAAGCCAGGAAGGGCAAGGCTCTGAGAAACAAGGGGTGGCTCTTCCCTCTCCAAGAATCCCTTCTACATCCTCAGAGTGTATAAACTGAAACATATGCATTATAACTGGACAAGAAAGGACCAAAGTCACATTAATCTGACTTGTATTAATAATAGCATCCATATCAGAGTGGATTTAAGCAATTTTATCAGCAAAGAACCAGGCAAATTGTTCACATGGGGCTATGGTTGAGTACTCTAGATTCTTCTCTCATAGGCCCACATGTAAAGACCTCTGACCACTTGCAACAGTTTTACTGACCAGGTCTTTGCAGATATAATTGTGGCAAGAAGAAATTCGGTTTTGCTGCCTGGATTGCCCAAGAGTAGGCTTTCAGATTATACTAGCAGGCTCTAGTATACCTTCCATCAGTCCTGCTCTTCTGCCAGCATCACTCTATTTACTGTCTCACTTAAACAGAACTACTCAAAAATCAATTCCTCATATTGCAAAAACACATCACCAGCACTCTCACAATCAATAAAATAACAGCAACAAGTACAACTGCTCAATCTGATCTCTAAGTGACACACATCAGACATAAGAAGTTTCTCTAACAAAGCCAGCCCAAACAGGAAGGGAGAAGGGATCAAGAAACTGTATGTATCAAGAAACCAAACGGGTGAAAATGATAACTGAATGTAAAGCTTTTCCTAAGAAGGAAGGCTATAGATAGAGGCCAGGATCTTACAAAGCCAAAATATTCATACAATGGACTACAGGATAAGTATGCTGACATTTTTGCTACTGCACAGTGAGATATCCAAGACCTCATTTTGTGACCAGAACTAGTGTCTTTCAAATTGGGACTGGTGCATGCACAGCCATAAACAGTTGTGATCCTGCATTATGATTCTGACAGGGTTTTCTACTCCATCAGCACTCAACCAGATCTTGGCAAAAATTGTTACCAGGAGGTTATGTTTGGAGTGGTTGGATCAGGTAGAAAGTTAAACACATACCAAATAAATACGTTAGCTTCCTAAGTGACACATCAAATTAAATTACCTCTTTCCTGCTAGACATCTCTTTAGACTAGCTTTTAATAATAAGCAGTGTGTACATGTTGGCACAGGTGTGCACTGAGAATTGGTATAATCTGATTTATTTTATTTTTCTTTTAAAACATACACTGAAGGTTCTTACTCAATGTGCTATGCACTATATTACTATCATTCAGATTTTTATGCTTCAACTTTTGCAATGCAAATTTGTATGAAAAAGCACAAATAAAAATAAAATGTGCAGCCAACAAGTTCTTTTGGGGGAAAGGGGGAAAAAGCTATGACACACATTGCCATACATATTCTTTTGAGATGTTCACATTATTTTCTCTATCCCTCCCTCCCTCTTACAAATACTCCCAATATTAATAAGGTTTTCATTTTTAGAATTTTTAAACTTTAAGGTTTTCTCTGTCCTTTTAAACATGAGGTTGCTTCACATCCAGAAGATAAAAGCAGACGCCTGTAAAACATAATCATAACTCATGAGTAACAAAAAAATAAGGAGCTTCATTACTTCTCCCACCTCATTTGCAATATTGCCAAGAGCAATCAGCTTTCAGATTATCAGCCAAAAATGGTGTCAATAGAACCCTAATTAAAGCAAAGTTGTTAAGCGTTGCTAAATTAAACTCTAAATGTAACTTGACATGACAAGCATTAGGGGCATTTGCCAAGAAGAACCAGATGCTTAAAGCCTCAGGGGCAACCGATATGCTAAAATTACCAGGAAATTAAGAGACAAGCCAAGGTGGCAGCTACTGAAAACAGGAAATAAGCCTTATTTCAGGACAAATTAAAATATCTGATGCCAAATTCTGTGATCCAAATTTTCTTATATTTATCTGAATCTCTGTTTGTTGTCTATGGGGCTGCCATTTTTAAATGGCATATGCTTGTAGGAAGGTCATCTGATATGAACACTGGTGAGAACACTTCACCATAGATGGACAAAGCAATTCCCACATTTGGCACATCAGTCGAACAAGGGTTTGAATGTCCTGGAGAGGAGGTGCTGCCAATAGAAAGGAACTCTTGGGGATGTGGGAGCTCTGTCCTTCCATGGAACCCAAATTAATCCATAGAAGACTCCCACTAGTGGGAGCACAGGCATGGCCCTGACACAACATTGAACTACAAAAGTCAATATGAGCAGTGTTTGGATCCACTTGATTAAAACAAACCACTCAGGACCTCTTCAGAGGGGGCTGAAATCAGACCCTGCAGCTACTACTAGTAGCAAAGAACATGGCAATAATTTGTTAAACATTAATTTGCCACCCTAATTTCATTTTTAGCAACAATTTCAACATTTGTTATTTTAAATGTTATACAATAGTGGTATTACTTGTGAGTAACAAGTACTTGTGCTTCTTGTTACTGTAATCCACTACAAGCCATTTTTAATCATTTTAAATGTTTTTGTTTTATTTTAACAATTTAATGAATTGATTACCAAATCATCTTTTAAAACCTCTTCAAGAGTTTAATATCAATGGCTCAATTTTTCTTTACCAGTCTAACATCAATCTGTTCATACTAATACTAATGTTTCTAAGCTGAGCACTAGGGCTGGAGTTAATCAACATCCACCTCCATTCTAAACTGCCAGCAAACTCTCAGTCTCCAGTCAGTAACTGTTTCCTTTAAGTCTAAGAGTGAGCTTAACAGCTTTCTTCCTGCTATATTAACTCCAGTTAGATTACGTTTTAGTTCTTTTATATAAATATTTATTAAGGTCATTATTGTTTGTTTTTAAACCACAAAGTACATGTTTGTCATTTTTGTCATTAGTCTTTATTCTTTAGGAAAGCCTATTAAAATATATTCTGACCCACTTTTTTTTTCTTTTTGCTGCTCTTCTGATGAAAGTCGAACTCTAACTAGTTTAACTTTCATAAATGAATATTTTAGTTTACCTTTAAATAATAATAATAATAATAATAATAATAATAATAATAATAATAATAATAATAAAATTTATTTATACCCCACCCCTCTGCATAGCAATTGGGGCAGCTTTAAAAGGGTATAGACCCTGGGAAACTAAAATTGCAGCCCACAATAGGTCTATAATTTTACTCTTTCCTAATCCTACTTAGAACTGGACTGTGAGGCTGCAATCCTACATACAAGGGGTGGACAAAGTAAGACCAGTGGGTTGCATGCAATCTCCTAGGGCCATTTTTGTGAGACTTTGGGGAGCTGTACCCACACTTTATGCCTGAAAAATAATAATACACCAAATGCCCATTAGGAGACATGGGGCCCATTTTTACTTGTCAAAACAGAAAGTGGCCAGAAGTAACTTCCTGTTTTGGAAAAAGGCCTCTCCTGGTCCTAAAATGGCCCAGAGAGGCTGAAAACATGCCCCAAGTGCTCTAACACCTCCTAGAGGGAGTTGCAGTGCATTTGGAGGCATTTTTTTTATTGTAGTGGGTGTGTTGTGGGAGCAGAGTCCCCAAAGTACTCCTGAAGGTTAATGCAAACTCCTGTTGTTGGTGGTGGTGGTGGTGTTGTCTGCCTCCAAGTTGTTTTTGACTTTTTGTAATCCTAAGCCTAAAACAAGCAACGGAAAGAGGAAAGGAAAGACTCCATCTAGCCCTCTTTCCTCATTCTGAAGCCCCCTTAACCTGAAGGAGCCTTGAAGTGACAATAGGGAGAGGTGGAAAACAGCTGCGGCAGATCCCATAAGAACAGGGGTAGGCAACCTTTCCCCTTTAAGGGCCGAGGGACTTCAGCTCCCAGAATCCCAGGAGTTATTGGCCAACATGGGACTATTGGCCAACATGGCTGAGGCTTCTGGGAGCTGAGGTCCCTCGACCCTTAAAGGGAAAGGTTGCCTACCCCTGCATAAGAACAAGGAAGAGAGGCTGGGAGATAGCTGAGAACTAAAGGGGGAAGGTTATGAGGGAAGCACGGGAACCCAGGGAGGCATGAGGGGAGGGGCAGGGAAGCAAATGAACAGCAATGAGAGGAACCATAGGCAACAGCAGTGGTGGGTGTCACAAAAAGCAGTGACACCATAGCTAACATTTGTTGGTACTGCGTGCAGAGAGGGGTAGGTGGCCTTTATTGTGCAAACCCTTCACCTAGAAAACCCTATGATAAGACATTCCAAGTAAGGCAGGATCAGAGAACTAACAGAGAGATAGGAAGAAATAAAGGGAAATCATATTTGCAAGATTAGCCAAGGGCAGGGGTAGGCAACCTTTCCCCTTTAAGGGCCGAGGGACTTCAGCTCCCAGAAGCCTCTGCCATGTTTGCCAATAGTCCCATGTTGGCCAATAGCTCCTAGGATGCTGGGAGCTGAAGTCCCTCAGCCTTTAAAGGGGAAAGGTTGCCTACCCCTGGCCAAGGGCATAAGAATAATGGGGAGAAAAAAAGTGGATGCTATCTAAAGCAGCACCATACATAAAATGGGGATGTGGAATGTGAGAAGCATGAGCCAAGGGAAGCTAGACATAGTAAAAATGGAAATGAAATGCATGAACTTAGCATTACTGGGGATGAGTTAATTAAAATGGATAGGAATGGGCCACTTTGAATCAGACAACTACACAAGTATTCTACTCAGGGAATGAAAAAGACACGAAGATATGGGGTGGCTTCCATACTAAAAAAAGATGTTGCAAAAGCAGTCAGAAGATACAATGCAAAATCAGTCTAAAACATTTCAATAAGGTTCCATGGAAAACCTATGAATATCATCATAATTCAAGTATATGCATCAACCACAGAGGCAGAACAGGAAGAAATTGAAACATTCTATGAAAGAGTACAGGAACACACCAGCAAAGAATGTCAAGCTGATCATTGGAGATTGGAACACAAAAGGTGGAAACAAAGAAGAATCAAAAACAGTAGGCAGATTCCAATTACGTAAAAGAAATGAAGCAGGTGAGCGTCTGATAGATTTTTGTGAAGCCAACAACCTATTCATTGCTAACACATTTTTTGTACAATTAGAAAGAAGACTATACACATGGACATCACCAGATAGTGAACAGAAAAATCAAATAGATTATATAATTGGATGTAAGAGATGCCTAAGCTCCATATTGGTAGCCAAGACTAGACCAGGCACTGACTGTGGTACAGATCATGAATTACTCATATCAAAAATAAAAGTAAAACTCAGTAAGAAAACAAAACAAGTCATCATACCAAAATATGATCTGAACAATGGCTCAACAGAATTTATTGACAGTGTAAGGAAAAATTTGCACTACTTAGCATAATAGATTGAGAACCAGAAGAATTGTGGGCTGAAGCCAGGGACATAATGAAAGAAGAATGCAGACAGACACTTTCAAGAGCCAAAAAGAAAGAGAAGAAACCATGGATGACCAATAAAACATTATAAGTAATAAAGGAAAGAAGGGAAGAAAAACAAAAAGAGGACAGGAACAAACTAAGAACCATGAATGTAACAGTACAATGGATAGTGCGAAAGGATAAAGAAAATTACAATAATGACCAGTGCAGTGAAACAGAAGTCAACCACAAAAAGGGAAGATGAACCCCCAAATTCTAAAATGTAAGGTGGAAGCTGCAATAAGAGAAATGGCAAAAGACAAATCACCAAGAACAGATGATATTCCAATAGAACTGCTGCAATCCACATTGATAGCATCAACTCTAGTTGGTTAGCTATCAACAGATATGTCAACAGATATGGAAAACAAAATGATAGCCAACAGATTGGAAGCGATATACATCTCCATCCACAAAAAATCATGTAACAGAGACTCCAACCATACATGGAGAGAGAAATCCCAGAAGTCTAAGCAGGGTTC
>CM034701.1:268628278-268640087 GCA_020142125.1 Phrynosoma platyrhinos | reverse complement strand
CTTAAAGACATGGGAGTGCTAACACATCTGATAATCCTGATAAGGAATCTCTACTCAAGACAAGAGGCTACTGTCAGAACAGAACATAGAGAAACAAAATGGTTCCCAATCGGCAAAGGGGTCAGACTAGACTGCATCTTATCACCCTACCTATTCAACTTACATGCATAACATATGGTAAGAAAAGGCAGCTTGAACAAAGAAGAAAGAGGAGTGAATATAAGAAGAAGGAACACCAACAATCTAAGTTATACAGATGACACCATAATAATAGAAAACCTCCCAGTCCTGGAACAACTACTAAGATCAAAGAAGAAAATGCAAAGGCAGGTCTATTGTTGAACAGAAGAAAACAAAAATAAAGACAACAGAGTCATGACAAATTCAACCTAGACAATGAATAAATAGAAGGAGAAAAAGAATTCTCATACCTGGGATCAAATATTGATAGAGACAGGGACTGCAGCCAGAAAATCAGAAGAAGATTAAGAATGGGGAGAGCAGCTACGAAAGAACTAGAAAGATATACAACTCAGCACAAAAGTCCGAATCATACAAGCCATCGTATTCCCTATTACCATGTATGGATGTGAGAGCTGGACAGTGAAGAAAGCGGTTAGGAAGAAAACAAATGCATTTGAGATGTGGTGTTGGAGAAGAATGCTAACAATCTCATGGATGGCCAAGAAGACAAACAAATGGAACCTAGAGCAGATCAAGCCAGAGATATCCCTGGAAACCAAGATGACAAAACTGAGGTTGTCATACTTTGGGCACTCACTAGGAAAAAAAAACAATGCTAGGAAAGGTGGAGGGAAGTAGAAAAAGAGGAAGGCCACATGCCAAATGGTTGGACTCTATTAAGGAGAACATGGGCATAAACTAAGCAGAGCAGTGGAGGAAAGCGAGTCTTGGAGATGTCTCATCCACAGGGTTGGACTCTGTCAAGGAGAACATGAGCAGGAGCTAAGCAGAACAGTGGAGGAAATAGAGTCTTAGAGATGTTTCATCCACAGGATCGCCATGAGTTGAGATCGACTCAAAGGCAGTTAACAACAAGGCGAACCTATCACAGGGTTTTATTGGCAAGTTTCTTCAGAGGGGGTTTATCATTGCCTTCCCCTGAGACTGAGAGTGTTGCTTGCCCAAGGTCACTCAGTGGATTTCATGGCCAAGTGGGAATTTGAACCCTGGTTTTCAGAGTTGTAGTCCAATACCCAAACCACTACACCACACTGACTCTCTATGATGTAACCCCCTAGACTTCCATAGTAGCCCACCCCTGGTATATACAAGTATCTGAGAGTAAATCCTACTGAAAGTCAACAGACTTTAGGGATGCTGAGAGGATTGTAGGTGGAAAGGAAAATCTGTCTTACCAGTGTTATCTGTTCCACTGACAGATGAGTACTGTTGGAAACAAACAGCACTCCTTTCAAATAAAAGGAAAAGCACATGGAGAGGGGAAGTACCTCACTATTTTTAGCATTACTTTTTCTGTCATCCAAAAAATGATTGGCAATGGAGAGTACAGGATAGGTATACCCTTGATTTTGTTTCAGGAATGACTATCTTGGGGATTTGGGTTGAAAACTGTTTCTAAGGAAAACTAAACCTTTATTTCATATGAATCATAGTAAACTAGAGTTTACTGTAGTCCACTCTTATATCAATACAGCATTTAAGATTCCTGACATACATCTCACAGTGGGAGGCAAAGAAGAGACAAGAGTAAAATCAATATCACTTTCTTTTTTAAAGAAGTTATGGAGGGGCCTGAACAAATCAAGCAAGACCTGCAATGTCTACCTCTCTAATACACTATACATAGTGCCACTCTACAAACAATAGCCATTGCTCTGGGCACATAAAATATCAGCATATCATTAAAACCTCGTGAATTGTACTGGCATCTTAGATTATCCCAGTGTTTCTCAAATGGTGGGGCAGGGCCCCCAGAGAGGGCATGTTCAGGGGGATGGGGGCACAAGACTTCCTAAACATTTTATGTGTAAAATTTACACACTTTGAGTTAAATATTGAAGTTACTACAAAATATTAAAATAAGAATAAACATGAATGTGTGAACGAAAATATGTGAACTAAATAAACAAAATATTTTAATTCATATCCTAAACTGAGTTGGGGGGGGTTATGACAACCACATGTTGATATAAGGGGGGGTCCCAAGGGTTAAACCAGGGGTAGGCAACTTTTGCTTACCAGCGGCCGGTCTGCTGGTCCCGAGGTCTTCCGCGGGCCAAGGGGGGGGAGAAATGGCACCGCTCGCGCACGCATGCGCAGTACACCGGAAGTACTGCGCGTGAGCATGTACGCTCGCTCGCGCATGCACAGTACTTCTGGCATACTACGCATGCGTGAGCAAGTCACAGCCACCATTTTGGAAAAAAAAATGGCGCCTCATCTCGTTTGCACATGTGCCGGAGTACTGCGCATGTGCAAATGAGTCACAGTGCCATTTTGGAAAACAAAATGGTGTCTGCAACTCACGCGGCGGGGGGGGCGGCAGCAGGACCAGGCTGGGGCCGATCCAAAGGCCTCGGGGGGGCCAGATCCAGCCCCTGGACTGTAGGTTGCCGACCCCTGGGTAAAACATTTGAGTACCACTGGATTATCTAACTCAGATTATCCACTACATGAGGCTGGGCAAAGTATGGCCCACAGGCTGCATGTGGCCCCCACAGCTACTTTTGTGGCTAGGGTAAAAAAAATTGCCCCCAAATGCTCTCTAGGGAGTATGACAGCATTCTTACTCTATTCCCCCACCCCAGCCAATTTAGTCCAACAAGTGAAAAGGAACTGACGTCTATTCACTTCACTTCCCATTGCTTAAAAAAATACCTCTGCTGGCCCTAAAATGGCCATGGGAATGAAAATGCCCATACACATTTGTGAGCAAAACAATTTTTACAGGAGACTGAAGTGTGGAATTCAGTCCTCCAAAGTTTCCTGGGGGACAAATGCAGCCTCCTAGCTTTCCATAGTTGCTCACCCCTGCAATATACAATATAGGTATGCTATCTTTCTTTTGGGTGGAATCAAGATGAACATCTATAAGACATCAATTTCTTCAGTACTTTTTACAAAGTGATGGCACAATGATGCTACTCCACGTAGATAGATAATATGGTAGGCACTGTGCAATAATTAAAGCAGAATGCAGTATTAGCAAAGGTGGGGAAGACAATGTAAGAAGATTTTAAAAGATCTCCAGTGGTAATTGTGTGATGAGTTCCTTTTTAGATAATGCATTTATGTTCAGAAACTGGCATTTAAATTTCCTTTTCACTAATTTCTGAAGCACACAAAATGCCAAGCTCTCCTCTCTCTCTTTCTCTCTTTAAACCCTGAAATAAATATAAGCGGCTTCTGTCAATTCACAATTCTGTTAATAAAGATTCAGTACAGGCTGCTGCTCATTGTTATGCACAGTAATCTCACTGCACTGAAAAGTGCATTGAAAAAACGTTTTAAAATAAATCATTTCTCTAATCAAGGAATGCTTCTTGATAGCACAGTTCCTTTAACTATGCACGAATCCTTTCATGCCCATGATAATAGTGCAATTTGATCTCTGAGTAAGACACACCAAATTACCTGAACACTGGAGCTGAGAGAGGATTTGGGCGCCTTCAAAATGGTGACTTGTCATCTTTAAATTAGGCTTGACACAGCGAATAAAACTAGACCCCTATTGGAAAAACAGCAGGTTGGCACCATCATAAAAATATCTGTGAATCATTTGAATGTAAAACAGTAGATTCTTAAGCTTCAGGCTCTTCTCTCTTCCTTTCCATTCTCAGTGTCCTGGCAACTGAGCTTTGAGGCTCAAACTGTCTATTAAATTCATTAAATGTCCAGGAAGACAAACAGTTGTTTGTTTTGTTTTGTTTTTTTGTTTAAAAAAACCTTTCTAGTCAAAGCCCTGCAATCTTGATATAGGTTATCAAAAAGGCAGTTTTTGGTGAGCTGGCAAAATTTCAGAAGCTGCATCCAAAAAGGCCAATAATCATTCATTTATCAAGACTGCATTTAATAAAAACATAAATTGAAAAGTCTTGGTTAAAGGTCTCTCTGCAGGGCTCCCAAATTGGCTTATAATAATGTAGAGTTTATGAGCCAGAAACTCTTACATACTTTTTTCCAAACATCCTCACAGACTAAATGAAAAGAAAAAGCAAACCAAGCTGCAGTAACTGAACTCTGTCAAAATACAATTCAAAATTCTGAAGAGCAATTATTCCTCCTCCAGAATATCAGCTTTCCCCTTGCTAAGTTTCCATCTGATTTTGAAGTGCATTATATCTAGGAAAAAGGACAGATAAATTCTTAAAACCAGAGCCTGTTATTTCATTGCATTTGTTCATCATTATTAGAGAAGCATTCAACAGAGCCGTCTGTGCTGTTTCAGATACACTTGAAGTGACTGCTTTAATCAAGCCACTTTAGGTCAGTGACTGAAAATGCAGTAGGTCACTCTGAACTATCTATTATTTCAAGCCCAGCAGAGAACCAGGAGCACTAGGGCATAGCTATTTCTAAAGCATATCTCTCTCTCTCTCTCTCTCTCTCTCTCTCTCAAGCACACACAATGGCTTATCTGTTCACCTAATGCCACCATTCCCTTTCCAAAAAGAAGAAGCTACCTTTGCCACCACGTTTCTCTATTGTGAAAAAATGGAGAATGCTGGCTGTGTTTTCCACTTTGGGAGAAGTCAGCCAATGAAGGAATTGTCACACATGTGGCAATTCTAGTAGAACTGCCTCCATCCCCGTATGGAGCTTCCTGGTTTGGTTTTCCTGAAGCACTCCTGCTAGAAAAACATGGTAGTAGAAAAACATGTTTTTCCACCAACACTGCGGTTAGAAAAACATGGCTCTCTTTTGCAGCAGCATAGGGTAGGCCAAGGTGGGGATGTAAATTTGGACTTCTTGAGATTATGTGATGAAGGATTTGTCCACCTCTCCTTTTTACCTGTGCTTCTCTATAACCATAATAAAGATGAACTGAACTGTCCATCTCTCCACATCCACTGTTATACTCACATAAATTAACTTAACTGGCAACTACTTTCAATGTAGAAAATTCTTCAATTAATGTCTGGAGAATCTGGAAGTCAGAGTAAGGACTAGGCTTACCATTAAGCAAAGTGAAGCCGCCGCTTCAGGCAGCAGGGTTTGAGATGTTGTGGGATGGTATCATCTTTTTTGAGTTTATTTTGTTAGCTATTTAGGAAGTGGGTGGGGAAAAGCTGTTTAGGGGCTTTTATGTCTCAAGTACCAAACTAACTAGAATGGCCTCTTGTGATCTGAATACCTTGAACCATGGATATCTACTCACTGGGCCCTTCAGACCTAAGGAATTAGGTTCAAACTCCACACACACACACACACACCTTGGATGCCAAAAAAGTGGACAATTAAGCTCTATGTTATTTAGTGGTGGCAAAATGAATGCCTATGCTTCAGCGTATCTCTGTTTACATCACTACCATTGAATAATGTGGGGCATGACAATCTGTGGATGGTCAAATTCACAAATCCAAAGTCTGCAAGTCTGGAGGGACCACTGTACTTTAAAGAAGAAACAAGCCCTTTGAGTGGGTTTGAGTGATAAGAGAAAATCCAATGCATTCACGGGGCTGCTGCTCCCCAGTCAAGATGGTACAACTGATGCACAAAGAGGTTATTATAAGTGTTGAGTCTAAATTTAGCTATAACAAACTAATCAACATGGATCATGGAACCTCAATGCTATGGCAAAGAGCAACTCATCTTCCTACAACATGCAGTCTGCAAAACCCTGTTCCTGCAGTAAGCTACTTGAAAATTGTAACAGATTTAGAGCTGAAATACAGATAAATGAGAGTTCACCAATGAAGGCACAGAAACATTTGTAATAATTACTTACAGTACTACGGAGCTTTTCCAGCAGAAGGTTTAGCTGAGTCTGTAAAAGCAAAAGTATATACATCAATAAAAACTCCAAATTATGTACACAGCAGGATACTTCACTATTCACATGCATCACTGAGTACAAGCTCTCTCAACACACAAGCAGTTACTTAAAGGGAGGTGTAAAGGCAAACATGCATGGAGGCTCTGAACTGCCTCAGGGATGCCAACAGCTTTATTTACTGCTCTTGGTTAAACAACCGTGCCAGCAAAGAGGCATTAAATGCCTTGACGTAGTACTGGCAGTGAAACACAACATGGTACAATGGTTAGAGTGTTGGACTAGGTCTGGGTTAATGTCTCTACTCAGCCATGAAGCTCAGTAACTTTGGGCTAGTTACTGTCTCTCAACCTAACTTTGCCTTGCTGTTGTGAAGATAAAAATGGCTCTCTAGACTAGAAAAGGTGTGATTAAAATGGGATAGAATTGAACTACTGAATAATGTGGGTGCTAGGAAGAAAGTTGGGCATGTGAAAGCTATGTCCTAGTATGGACAAACCAAAAAGTTAATCACATGGGGAAATATATGGGTGCACTGAAAAGACTTATACTAGGGTGGGCTCCAGAAGGCTAAAGCTTATTTATCCAGCCAGTCATTTCAGAAGGACTGAGATTTTAGTGGTTCTGCTGTCAATTCTAGATTTTATAAATGGGAAGTTTTACTGAATTGGCTTTTACTCAACTCAATGGTTATTTATTGCACTCTATGTTAAATTTAAAGTCTATGGGATGGTTAATAGTAGAGAAAACTTAATGAATGCTATAAATATATATTTTTTTCTATACACAGGGAGGTCTTCACCACCACGAGGGAACACTCAAACATTTGGTTGTCTGCCTGCGCAGCCTGATGTTCTACAATCCAGGAACCATTCTGCCATGTGGAGAACTATCTGTCTAGACTAGGCCTCAACCAGATAGACCTTGTTGAAGTGACAGAGCTTCCAAACATAAATATCTCTCAATGACCATGAAGCACTGGTCCAGCTAGCTTACTACTGTCTTCTTGGACTGTCAGTTCCTATTCATGTTTTCAAGTAGGAACCTTACCCAGCCCTTCTTGGAACTGCCAAAAATTGAACCCAGGACCATTTTACATGCAAGGCAGGTATTCTGAAATGGAATTATGGTCTTTCCTAAATCCTCTTTAAAGACTTATTCATACTACTTAATATATGGATTGACGGGGGAGAAATTAGTACAGAAATAAAAGCCCTGCTATAAAACAGAGATATTTTTTCAGTGTTACACAAAGCAGAACTGATAAACTGGAAATAAAGAGGTCTGACTGAACATAACAGCAGTTCGATAAATAATGAGTCCACGAAGGTTTACCTGCAGCCCTCGGTTTTGCCTTTGCCTGCTTTTCCTCTCAACTTCCCTATAGCTCCCTCCAGCCATCCTGAGCTGGTAAAAGCCAACTAAAATAAAAACTGATGAATGGGGAAAGGAAGCAGAAAAACAGAGAAGGCTTAACATATGAAGAGCAGAAGGCACAGAGGTCAGTTTTAAAGCTAAGTACAAAAGGAAAAATTAGGAAAAGTATCAGATACTGTAACTGGTTAGGAAGAAAAGAGAATGAGGCTACCCAGAACTCAAGGAAAGTGTCTTTTGGTCAAAAACATTAATACCTTTGATGAATTAGAACAAATTGATGTTTTACATTCATAGATACCAACATTACTGTCTTACTAGAATATCCGCAGCTCATCAACTGAGGAGCTCACTTTTAAAAAATAAAGCTTTTGAATTTAAAACATTCCCATTTGGCTGAGGTATAAATAAAACTACTTCAATATCTCTGATTAATACAGATTCTGTCTTTTAGATATTAACCAATATAGATTATTGTTGGACAGATATTCAGTCCCAATGTAACATGCCAAACATTCAATGACTGATGACAATTTTGTCTGCTACAGCCCAAGACTAGGGTGCACGACAAGATGGTGGTGGAAATGTGTACAAGTGTAAGTGTGAGACAGAAATGTCCACAAAGAAGGCCCACAAAAATATTTAAAAGACTGTTTAAAAAGTGGAGGAAACACTGCTCAAATTGTGCATAGACATAAAAGAGGACAAAAGGGATAGTGGTGAATCAGAACAGAAGGTCAGAAAGGCAGTTATCTAGAGATCTCACAAACTGATCTGAAGCTGGAACACTGATAAAAAGGAGGAATGCCCCAGAAGAACAGGGCTCCAATCCCTAGTACCCTGCATAGCATAGAGGAATGGTGTTTCAGTATCAAAGAACGGCAAAGGCACTGAAGATACCCTTCCCCTTTAATACCATAAAATTCAGAGTATATGTGTTACACCATCTCAATCACAAAACTGTTTATAGCTGCAATTCTGAGCCTTGAAACGAAAAATGTAAGTCTCGCTGTAATCATTGGGAGCTGATTTTAAGTAAATATTTTAAGGTGGGGCTCTTGCAAAAGGGAAACATGAAAGGAAACACATTAATTCCTATCATTACAATTTCAATTGTTTCATATTTTAAAAAGGAGCAAAGTAATTGTGTAAAACTCATAAGTTCTCCATGATCATACCTTGAATTTGTTTCCCACACTGATGAAGCTGAGTTTTCCTGCTTTTTGTTTATGGTCCTTGTTGTTATTAGTGTTCGATTCAAACAGCTGCCGGACAAATTTATCTTTGGATTCACATATAAGGGACTCCAGAGACATATGCAGAGCATCATTGTTCTTCTCAACAAACTGGGTCTGAGGAAAATAACACATCAATTAAGGAAGAAGGAGAACTCACACACAGCTACTCCACCATTTGAATGAGTAGTAACTTGCATGTGTGAACCACATTTGACAGACCAAACCAAAACCTTGCCTTCATGTCAAATGCAATGCTTTTCAAGAGAATTAATTAATAAATTCACTATGAGTTTTCAAGGATAAAATTAGAGCACACAGAAACCTAACACAAAAATGTATTAACTACCCTGATAACATACAAACTTTGCCTTAATTCAGACATAGGTTAAACCCCCCCTCTCAACAATCTCATTTCTTGCACTGAATTCATTTTATTTAGTCATGCCATGAAGTGCATAACATAGCCCAGCAAAAAATGAATATAAAATTAATCTCTGAAATATTGCTCACTACAATAGAAATAGGGGACAGCAAATGAACAGAACAGCCCACTAAGTCAGGGTTTCTACACTCTTATGCTCTCAAATCACCTGATGCCTACCTCTGGACTACCTTCATCAGATTTACCCCACCTCTAATGGATTTGATCATATCTTATATTAAAAAAATATTCTGAGGAGCCAGAAGATAAAGCATTTTTGTTCCCTGAAAGCGATACCATAAAATGCCCTCTTTCATGCAAGAGCAGAAGGAAAAGGAACTTCTCATAATGAACAAAAGTAGGATATTTTCAAAGTCATAGTTTTCATGGCTGAACCACAAGGTCATCACCAAACCATTAGGTAAAGAACATGCACCCATGTTGCCAAAAAGTACTGTAGAATTTCACTGGATTGATAATTAGACATCCTGTGTTTATTGGCCAAGATTTTTTGTTGGCCCATTCAATTAATAAACCAGCAAGATTGAATAAGCAAAATTTAGAAAAAGTTGAACAAGACTGGACCCCTATACTGCAATACTGCAAAGAAAACTTAATTGTGTAAGGATTTATACAAATGAATGTACTGAAATATTAATATAAATGTGCTGTGATATTAATGTAATATAAATATAAATGATCAAAGATGTTAAAGTTGAGACTATAGCACACAGAGGATCTAAATTATATAATACATTGATTGTGAAGACAATTAAGAGTAAATCGAAAAATAGTTGAGGACAAACTGGAGGTTCAGTGGAAGTCAACTGTATATATGTAAATATAAATTGAAAATGATATCAATATTTCATTGTAATGTGTGTGTGAAAGAAAAATACTTTTTAATAAAAATTTAAATTTAAAAAATAAATAAATAAACCAGAACCTAATGTTACTTGATTTTACAAAGTAAATAATTTCATCAGAAAATACAACTTGCTCCCAGAAAAATGCTGCTAGAGAAGGCCCTTTTCCAGTAGAATGTATTCAGCACTCAAATTATCAGGTAAAACTGGAATCCAAAGAGAACAGGACCATCTCTGTGGTGGTACCCTGCTTTCTCATGATCGATGCCCCCTCCCTTTGAACATTATGAAAATAAGAGAAACCTTTTGTTTCACAAGGCTTTAATGTTTTACTGAAGTTTTACTTGCTTTGAACTGCAACACTTGACATCTCAACACTTGAACTGATTTCCAGAGGAGAGCTACTGCCTTTGTTGTTAATATTTAAATGCAATTTTGTTTTAACAACTGATGGTTGCTCAGGAATAAAAAAAGAATAAAATAAAAGTGTTAAAATAAAAGCTTACAATATTGTTCAGTAAAATCAAATCAATGCAGCAGTAAGTATTATAAAAACATAATAATCCTTGGACTTTCAATATGTAGCTAAATATACTTTATCTTTTCAGCTATGCCAACAATAATCTACCATTTAAGTTTACTATTTAAAAATCAATACAGAACATGTACAAAGAAAATCATGTCCCATTTACCGTCTCATAGCATACTGCTCCAGCAAAGTGTCTGACAATAAAACCCTCATCATCTCGGATATTTCTGTGAACAGCCAGTTTAGACTTTCTGGGTATCTGAAAGGTAGAAGACAACATGAAATTCTGCAAATAAATAAAGCCTGCAAATAAAGCAGGTAATAAAAACCTACTATTTCTTATGAGTCACACAGCTTACTATAGAATATTTAACATGCAAACTCCCAGTAGACTAACTTTGGTAGAACATTGTGTCATGTCCTGCTCTCAGCTCCACAATGGCCACTGGAATATTTCTTTTATTTTGTTTCTATTATAGCTCCCAGAACCTGGGAAGCTATAAGGGTCAACAGTCATCATTATATATACTTATTATTTTTATTTGTATATAAGATATTTCTGTCCTGCCCGCAAGATCTCTGGGTAGCATACAAGTAGAAACAATTTAAAACAATGCAGATAATTTAAGTAGACTAAAAGTGTATCAGATAACTTAACAAGTTGAAACAGGTTTAAAAAGTTAAAAGAGTTAAAAAGCATTAAAGTATTTTAGAGTAGATGGGACTGGTGATGAGAATGCATCTTCCCACACACCTGAGATAGTGAGGAATTCTCACACTAGCCTCCCAGCAACTACCTCGTATTTTCCGACGTATAAGACGACTGGGTGTATAAGACAACCCCCAACTTTTCCAGTTATAATATAGAGTTTGGGATACACTTGTTGTATAAGACGACCCCTCTTCCAACATACACCAAATAATTTTTTTAAAAAAATCAGATTTGATTTCAATCTGGTAATTTTAATTCAAATGCTTATGACATGCAGGTACTTAGCAGGAAAACTGTCACTTATAAACGCAACAAACTACAGTTCCCATGTTCCCTAGCATCTATTTCTTCAGTGTGTTTTGGACCTTACTTTTTAAAAAATAGTCCAGAATTAAATGCTGCTTTAAAAATTATTTCATCTCCCAGCTATGAGATGGTTGGGGGAAAATGAGAAAGTATTGGGGGGAAGGACTGCCAATATACTAGGTGAGGCATTCTGGGGTATGTACAATTTGTGGCCAAGTAAGTGAACCTGGGCATGTCACACACTCTCAGCCTCAGAGGATGGTAATGGCAACCCCCATTTGAAGAAACATGCCAAGAAAACCCCATGAAAAGGTTAAAAGTCATCATTTTGACCATTTAAATGCCCTCCATTTTGAGCATGGCTAAGAAGCATGGATTTACATTTG
>CM034701.1:268608757-268628178 GCA_020142125.1 Phrynosoma platyrhinos | reverse complement strand
AGATTTTCCTGGTTAAAAAGTCATCTTATACGCCAGAAAATACGGTACTTCCTGAAGCCACCATCTCTCTCTTCCCCATAGCAGGGCCTCCTCTTGGGTATGTGGCTTCATAATGGCAGCAGCATGGTAATAATAATAATAATAATGTGGAGACAGACAAATTTCAGTCACTTCTGCAATCTCCCTGCTAATCCTGATTTAGCAAATTGACTCATCACAACACAAAACCCAAACACATGCATATGTAGTCTTATGTCTACATTCATTCCTGAGCAAATGGGACCAGGTTTTGTTACATGTGAGAATTCCTACACACACACACACACACACACACACACACACAAACCAAGCACACATCTGACTATTTTTAAGCTGGGAATTTCAATATCAATAATAATAATAATAATAATAATAATAATAATATTTATTTGTATACCGCCCTGTGGCGAACCAATCCGGGCGGTTGACAACAGTAAAATATAACAAGAGTAAAATATAACATTAAAACATTATAATCCCTCCCCCCCTTAAGAAAGTATTAAACAAAAAAACATAAAACCATAATTAAAACAAACCAAAAACCCTGGTGTCCCTCTGGAGATCCTCAACCATCACTAAAGATGGGGCCACGGGAGGAATGAGGGGATCAGGGAGCCTGGGCCGGGATGGTTAATCTGGAAAGGCCATAAAATAATAAATAAATAAATAAATAAATAAATAAACCTACTGAGAGTCTGAAGTGGTCTTTGTGTTTCTGGTGGACCATTGAGGTAAAGTGCTGATCGCTCGGCTGGGGAAGACGATTTTCTTCATCCAAGATATCAAGAATGCCTACCAATTTCCCTTCTATCAAATCTGTTTGCAAGACAGGAATCAGTCAGTCAATATATGACAAAAACCCTTAACAAACAATACAAAAGTTGCAACAATTCCAAAAACCACTTGTCAAGAATTTCTGCAGAAGTTTCATGATACTATTCACAAGAATATCAAATTGTGTAGTAGTAAATGTTTGCCACTTAAGCAGCATTCTCTATTTAATTTAATAGAGATGTTTAATGTTTAATTTAATTTATTAGATGCTTTTTATTAAACTAATTCCAAGTTATTTTCAATCCTAATATAAAAAGGAATGCAAAAGGAAAAATTAAAATCCATTTTAAAATCAAAAAATTTAGAAACAGTTTGTAAAATGGAAAAAGCCGGAACAGCTGTTTGAGAAATAAACCACTGTGAACCAGGAGAGAAATCTTTGCTACACAAGACACTTTGGGCCAAAACACACTGCAGAAATAATCCAGTTTGAGACCGCTTTAACTGCCCTGGCTCAATGCTAGGGAATTCTGGGAACTGTAGTTTTGTGAGATATTAAGACTTGTCTGTTGGGAGACCTCTGGTGCCACAATACACTACAATGCCCAGGACTCCCTAGCACTAAGCCAGGGCAGTTAAAGCAGTCTCAAACTGGATTATTTCTGCAGTGTTTTGTCCCTTTGTTAAATATCTAACTATAAATTCTTACTAGATGGAGAATGTCATAATGTGGGCACTACTGAGAAGGCCAATTAGCAGCTGGTTAGCAGAATGCCTTTATAAAAGTTACAATATCATTGCTTTTTTAAAACCACAGTACATTACCTTTTACTATATTAAACCAGCAAAACAGACTGTCAATAATACCTAGGATTCCCCAGAATTTGTTCCAGTAAGTTTTAAATCATTGGATTACATTATGGTTTTGATATGGGTTCAATCCAAAGATGAATAAAGAACAGCATTGCCCCCATGGCCAAAAGTACAGGCGATTTTCCTCACTGGCAGTCCTATTTGCTCCCCTGAAAACCAGCTCAGGCATCCTCCAGAATAGCAAGGGATGTTGCATTCAGAGCTCCAGAGGGAAAGGGATAATCTCTAAAAATGGGCTTCTTTCCTCTATAGGAACAGCCATTGCAGAATATAAACCTTCACTAGATCCAGTTCCTCTTCCCTTCAGAGAAGAGCAGACCCTTGACAGTTTTACTGTATGCATTGCTTAATGCAACTTAAAAGTAACTGTCTGCAATTAAAGTATTATTATTATTATTATTATTATTATTATTATTATTATTATTATTATTATTATTTCCATCCCGCCCCTCTGCAGAAGCAATCGGGAATGCTACAACAATTTCCTGAGCATTCAGAGGAGCACACCTTAGAATCATTTAGGAAAAGAGAGGTCACAGCAGTGCCTTTAAATGTATATACTAGAGAACCTTTTGAGCACCTTTATTTACTTAGGGCCGATGCAGACTGGCACTTTAGGCCAGCCTGGGGGTGGAGTTGGGGCCGGACACCCCAGCTTTGCCCTGACACCATGTGCCCAACTACATGGCGTGCAACGTCAGGGTGCCTGTTGATGCAGCATGCAGACATGTTGCGCCAAAGGGGTGCAAAAGAGCTGCAGCGGCAGCTCTCAGGGTGGCTTTTTGCTACTCCAAAAAGGAGCAGCATTTGTCCACTCTTTTGGGGGCAGCAAAACGGAGGATCAGGGTCACGGCATCTGGTTGCCGTGGCCCTGATCCAGCACTCCCAAAGGCGGCACAGAGCCGCCCCTTATGAGCCATCTGCATTGGCCCTTAGTATCCTGCCTTACCATCAAGTGCTCAGAACCACCTCTAACTACTTGGCTTTTATGCTCTCACATCAATCCTCCCCAGGATCAAAACTTCCAAAGCAAATTATGTTTGCCTTTTAGGTGACAGCAGATTTCCATTTCCCCTCTACCATGTCTCAAACTTCATTGGAAAATCTCCCCAATTTCAAAGGTGTCTCCATGATGCAGTACTTTCTGAAGCTAAAAGAATGGCCGTAATAGTGATTTGACAATAGTCTATGAATTTACACACACTAGCAAAACACAATTTGCACCAACTGAGGTATGTGAAAGACCTTCAAACTGTGCTCCTAAAATTTGGGTTGTTAGGCGTAAAGAAACCAGGTCTGAGGACAGGCTCAGGTTGAGAATAGGGTGCTATATTCTGACATGCATAGATAGATAGATAGATAGATAGATAGATAGATAGATAGATAGATAGATAGATAGATAATTTAAAATTGGGCATCCCAATTTTTCCTTAGACATGACTGCTATGGCAGAGTGCTATTCACTTCCAATGCAAACTACAAAGTATAAAAAACATTTTTAAAAATATAAGGAGTAACCCAGTCTTCAACACACATACCTATACAGTCTTGGTTATCTACATAGTGAACTTCATTTACACCTAAGCCTTCTTTCTGGTAGAGTTCTTGTTCCTGAAAAAGAAACAAAGACATTGTCATATAGGTAAAAATTTGCTTAATTGTCCATTTGCACATCTTCCTTATTTGGGTGTTGAAGGATTTGTCAACAGCCTCACACACCAGTACCAGCACTATCATTGGAACTAGAAATGAAGCCATTGCACAGTTGCTTTCTGGGTTGGCTGTATTGTTTCAAGACAAAGTGATCATTCCATATATGCCTGCATATATCACTAATGGTTTTCAATGGCTTTTGTTGCTGGGCTGCTACTTTTGGTTCATTTTTTAAAAACTATAACAACAACACAAAATGTTGAAAATGTGGGATAATCTTTGAACCGAAGGATTGATGGCTTTTGAGTTTTGATAGGATTGATGGCTTTTGAGTTTTGACAATGTATGTTAGAAAGAAATTTCATAAACAAGAAACATCAAAGGCATCTAGTAAACTTTGATACAAGAATTAAACAGCAGAGGTAGTTTCAGTGAGAGTGATATAATATCCAGTGAGGAAGCACAGAAAGTGTTACTTTCTGAGATGTTACAAGGAGCAAATGGCTCTAAGCAAAAGATGGGGCTGGCTGTTGGAGCTCTTTTTGCTTGAGTTATTGGTGATTTAATCTGTTTAGCAATAGGCTAGAAATCTCTGTCAGAAGAGAAACTGACCATTTTAGTTTTTGAATATTTTTAGCTATTGTTGGAGGGGGGGGGGTTCTATTACAACTTTTTCTCCTAAGAGTTGAAATACACTTACATTTCAGAGAAAACTATGTTCCTTTTGCCTTTTCTAGTTTTGTTGATTTTTGAACAAACTTCTTGTGGAAAAACAAATTTTTCTGGACTTTTAAGATGTTGTTTTTGTGTGTGCATGTGTGCGCATTTGTGTGTGTTTGCTAAGAACTGTGTGTGGCAGAATGCTGGATTATCCACAAGAGTGGTGGATATGGTTTTCTTTTACTGCTCAATATTTAAAATGCCTACTAGACTAGAGTAGATGTTAGACCAAAGGGATCTAATCTGGTTTAATGTTTAATGTTTCTTTTAATTTTACTAATTTACCATTTGCCATTCATTTTGTCTTGATTACTATTTCATTTATTATTCCATCATAAGTGTTTCATGCTAGACACATTGTAACTGCTTTAATTACCATGCTTTGTGTTAGGCTGCATCCGCAGTGCAGAAATAAGCCAAGTTGACACCACTTTAACTGCCATGGCTCAATGCTATTGAATTCTGGGAAATTTAGTTTGTTGTGACACCAGAGCTCTCTGACTAAATGCCTCACAAAACTACAATTCCCAGAATCCCACAGCACTGAGCTATGGTAGTTAAACTGGTGTCAACCTGGATTATTTCTGCACTGCAAATGCTGCCATAGTCACATGGTCACTATTTCAGTAGTTATCAAGGCTGTGGAGTTGGAGTCTGAGTTGGAAGCAACATTGGGTGAAGTCAGAATTGTAGTCAGTAGAAATGTACTCTAGCTTCAAAATGAACACTTATAACAATATATTGTAAATGTACCATTTTAGACTTACATTTTAGACTTAATCAAATAACCATATCTTATGTTCTATCAATCTGAGTAGTCAGACAATTCATGCGATGATTATTTTATGCCTTCTGCTAACATTTTACTATAATAAATTTGCCATTACAATTTAATATACCATTTTCCATTTATGAAGCAGCCAGAGTCAGAAAGCAGAAAAATAGAGAAGTCAGAGGTGAAGGTTGGGTGTCACAACCCTGATAGTGATGACACTATCATCATCATCATCATCATCCCCATACCCCCTCTCACTTCATTTTCACAGTATATCATGTGTTACTTAAAAGAATTATTCAGTTTCTATCCAGGAATTCAAGAATCATTTAGGTATTATTAGCTGCAACAGTGGTACTTCCATTTTTCAGCTTTCAGCGATTGTGACCTTTGGGGCATAAAACAGGTATGAATAAACTCTTAAGCATTTTGTCTGAGCTTCCAGATACGGCTCTCTTGTATTTTTCTGGTGAACAATTCATCCAGTGCCTAATCACCCTAAAGATCCCATCTGATCTTGGAAGGTAAGCAGGGTCATGATATAATTCAGAGGAAGGAACTGGCAAAACCACCTTTGAGTTTTCCTTCATTAAGAAAGCCCTAAGAAATTCATGAGTTGCCAGAAGTCAAGAGGCAACTTGAAGGCAGGCGCATGTGTGTGCATGCATGCAAGTACACATGCACACACACAGTTTAACCTCCCACCTGGTATGATTCATTCTTTTCTATTAGGTGAATATTAGGTCTCTTGAACAATCATGCCCTCTCATAATTGCTAGAAGTCCTATTAAGGTTGACCTTCTTCAAACAATTCCATCATTGCAGTCTGATTAATAGCTGCATGGTTCCCTTTCGTCCATGTATGCTCAATTTGAAACTGATGATTTTTTTAAAATAATAATAATAATAATACTGCCATTTCAAAGTTTTCCTTTACCATTCTACAGGATTTTCAAGCATTGAAATCTTTAATATGCTCAAAAGGTGAATGGGAAAATAATGAAGTCAGTTCTGAATAACTCTTTTACATATGATAGCCGTGTTTAAATATTTGAAGGGATGTCCTATTGAGGAGGGAACAAACTTGTTTTCTGCTGCTCCAGAGACTAGGACCTGAAACAATGGATGTAAGCTGCAAGAAAAGAGATTCCACCTTAACATTAGGAGGAATTTCCTGACAGTAAGGGCGGTTCAACAGTGGAACACACTCCCTCGGAGAGTAGTAGAGTCTCCTTCCTTGGAGGTCTTTAAGCAGAGGCTGGATGGCCATCTGTCGGGGATGCTTTAATTGGGAGTTCCTGCATGGCAGGGGGTTGGACTGAATGGCCCTTGTGGTCTCTTCCAACTCTATGATTCTATGATATATTCAAAGGGGGACTTACATTGTATTACAAAAAAACAAGACATTATATATATACAGTATCTGTAACTTTGGATGACCAAAGTTGTACACCATTTGTATAAGACTCCTTGGAATTAGCAACAGGCAATATTTAGTAGATCATATCAAGATCTTCATGGGCAATAGAAGAAGATTCACAGAAATGGTTATTATTACAACAGGTTGTAGGGAAATAATTGCAGTACGTTCCTGAATCAGTTGATTGCATAGTATATTCTAGGTTAGATACCTCTTTGAGAATCCTCTCATTAAAGAACTGCTGCAGTTTCTCATTACAGTAGTTAATGCAGAACTGTTCAAAGCTGTTGTGTTCAAAATATTCTGTAAAACAAAGAGATAAACAACTTTAGAGTGAAAGAAGTCAGTTTGCAAAGTATACTCACAATCATGATTTAGACTACCATGAGAAACCCCAGATTTGTATCATCAATTTAAATAAAGTTTCCCTGGGCTCATCGTCTCATATTTTTTGGTATAATATATCACCAAAGTATGCTATTTTACAACTTAGCAAAGCAGTATGCAACATCTGTGAGGGCACAGGTTGTGTATTTTTTTTAAAAAAAATAACTTTCTTTTTTTATTAATTGAGGAAATTGTGTTACATAATGTACTCATCACTTGCATCAAACTGCATGAGTGCAGTACAAGGTGTTGGTTTTGACCTTTAAAGCCCTACATGGCTTGGGTCCATCTTATCTTAGGGACCGCCTCTCCCCATATGATCCCCCCAGCGCCCTGCGGTCCTCTGGGAGGAATCTGTTACAGCCAGTAAAAACCAGGCTGTCTCAGACCTCCCAGAGGGCCTTCTCCGCAACCGCTCCCAGACTTTGGAATGGCCTGCCGGATGAGATCCGTCTCATTACTACTCTTGCTGCTTTTAAAAAGGCAGTAAAGACGGATCTCTTCCGGCAGGCCTTCCCGGAATAATGCTCTGGCTCGAAGGGATGGTTTTATCTGCCCCTCCCTGATGCTGCTACTATATGTTTATTTATTGTTCTGTTTTTATTATTGCTGTTCCCCGCCTCGATTGCGTTGCAGAGAGGAGGGTTATAAATAAAATTTATTATTATTATTATTATTATTATTATTATTATTATTATTATTATTATTATTATTATTATTATTATTATGCTAAGAAGTAAAAAACAGAGACACATAACAACACTATGCTTAAATTCAACTTCAGTCCCAACTAGAACAGATTTATTCTAATTTTTATTCAACAGGTTTACTCAGACTAGCAACTGGATTCAGGTCACAGTTTATTAAATCAGCCTTAAATATTACAAGAACATGTATATTTACTATTGCAAATACAGGAGTGTCAGCTGATGGCCATAGTTTAAAATATATAGTACAGCCTCATTCATCCATGGGCACGGGTAATCTCTATGGACGTTATCACACGGGGGCAAATCTGCTGGTTAATCCACACAAAATCCAGACCGAAACTGGATTACTGCCCCGTGTTTTCACACGACGTCGCACAGAAACTGGACAGAAAGTGGACAGAAACTGGACAGAAACGCGATCTTTTGTAATCCACTTGTCTGGAGGAAATGCAAATACGTAATTACGGTAATTACGCATTTACCGTAATGTGATCGCCAAATGCGCATTGGGGAGCATTTCCCTGCTGTTGCCATGGTTCCAGCAAGCATTCCTTTATCTGCGCATGTGCAAGAGGCTCATTTCTACTACATTTACAGGTTTTTTTTCACTTTCACTTGGACGTTCAATGCACTTACTGTAAATTCGCAATTAAGGTAATGACGTTTGCGGAAACAAGGTTTATTTCCCGTTTATTTTTGGGATGCCTCATTTCCACTTTATTTTCAGTTTCTGAGCCACGTGTGATAATGTCCTATGAGTTACTAGTTTTGCCCAGTGGATGGGGGAATTTTAAGGAACAGGCTGTACTTGCTGGATGAATTCAGAAAGAGAGGGATTGTTGGACAGGAGATGAGCTGCAGTTGTTAGGGATAAGATGTAAGCCTTTTGTAAAACCTTGAATGAGGACTTTAAGATTTCTATCCAAATGTTGCAATACAGTTGAGTTACACAGGCAGGAGAGTTTTGCAATCAAGTCCTGCACTAGCACTTCATTGAAAGTTTGGAACTTTTGTTATAATGCATATGTGTCAAGTTTAATATATAATTTGTTATAATGTTGTTAAAAATATATGCTGGGACTTAAACCGTGCTGTACACCACAACCTTATCTCACACCACAGCCTTCTCCCCCTCACACACAAACTTTTCTTCTAAATCACATTAGTGTATTCTGTATACATGTGTATTCAGACACACATCAGAATTACATATGGAATGCTCACTTCACTTTTCATATTAAACAGTGGGTTGCCACCTCGCATACAGTGCTAACATAGATTCAGTTTCAATGTCAAAACATACAATGAATGTGCACTGATAGAATACAGATAATTAATCATATCCCAGAATACAGTCTGATGCTGCAACAAACAAAAAGGGGCCAGTTAAAACCTGGCTAAATCACTAAAGAACAAAGTACTCACCAAAACCCGCAATGTCCAGCACTCCAATAAAAAAAGATGATGTCTCAAAAGGAAAACACTGATTTACTCGGTTTACCACATGATCAAAGAGGTGACTGTAGACAGTTTTTGCTAAAGCATCACGTGCATTGTTTGCCTGTTCTACTTTCAAAGGTACTCTGTGGAGAAAAAACATTCCTGTTATTATTAATTAGTTCTAGGCAATCTTAAGAATGACAACAATTAAAAAGTGTGTGTGTGTGTGTGTGTGTGTGTGTGTGTGTGTGTGTGTGTGTGTAGTTTTACAAAAATTTGGAAAGAATACTACGACCTTTGTAGGGTCTTTTTATAACTCACAAAAGAGGGTGAAAGCTACGATGTTCTGAAAAGGAATTCCATGTGTGGAGCCAAACCCTGGATGGAAACATCTGTCTTTTATGCACTGTTTGGAAGACCAGGAAATAATGTTCTCATCACTTGTGTTAAAGGCTGGAAAAGTGACTTTTTGGATTAAAACAGCCAGCACCCACTAGCCAGTGTGGTCATACTGGGATTCTAGGAACTGTAGTCCATAAAATACCTTTTCTAGCCTCCAACATGCATATCTTCCAGTATCATTTTGTCAGTAAGTGTAGCAATGTTTCGGAAATGCAAATAACTACTTCTGCACTCTATTTAAAATAAGAAAATACTATTCTAATATAGGAAATCAAACATGATGGAGCAGGCTTATTAAAAATTCCTTAAAATGCACAACCCCATGCATACACATTCATAGCCAGTAACTTCACATTACACAAAGCCAGGAATACCTAACCTGCCACAGATAAGACAAGACAAGGACAGTGGGGACAGAAAAAAGTAACTGTATTGCTTGTAATTACCTACTTCTAAGTGCTGCTGAAAAATGACAGGAGAGTGCCCCTTTTGTGAAAAATGTATTCTCAACAGCCGCTCAACTTCAGCTTTACTACAACCACGCATATTGAGAATGGGAAATAAGTAAACACAAGAAGCAATTCCGCCATGATAGCCATTATGACTGCACTGTTAACAAAACACTGGATGATGCACAGTAACAAAATGTCTGAATTAAAAAATTGCAGCCATTACACTGTATGGTAACAAAAACTCTTTTAAAAATGATTTCTTCCTCTGTCCCTTCCCTCCATTTGGAGCTATAAGAGTTTATTTTAAAACAAATTGTGAGGGAACAGCGGGAATAAGCAAGTGTTGTACAGTGAATCTTTAATGTTTTCAGCCAACTTAAGCCCTTCCAGCTGAAGAGCACAATCCCATTTGAACTGATATTCTGACACTGTCCAAGAAAAGGATTAACCATTGAAGTCATGCCCTAGATGTGTTGTTCTCTAGGTCAACCCTGACAGGAACTGCAGAGAGTCTGCAGGGCAGCTGCCCAATGATACATCTTCCCGAGAAGTAAGACGGAAGTTCCTCGCCTCTAGAAGAATGTTTCTGCTTGGTTAAAATATCACTTAAAAACAAGCTTCAATAAAATAGCAACACTGCGTGATTACTTGGAAAACTCCTGCTATTGCAAATGATCCATCCAGGAAGCAAAGCCTCTTCCTGGTAAAGACTTTATTAAGAATAATGGCACTATGTTACATTAAAGTGTAATTAGCCTTAATGTACAATCTCTTGATTTATCTTACGGTAATCGGTACTGACAGGAATCTTATCTTATAAATAGAGAGAAGGTTCCTTTACATTCCCCTTCTGATACGTTTAAGAGCTCAGCACACAGTAATCCTCACAGTTCATGTCAACTGCCAATCTTTTACATAAGACATTGTGCACACTATAATTTTAGTTTTTGGGGAAAAAATAACTAGAACTGAAAGCTAAAGGAATAATCAAGGAGGCACAGATCTATTCACACTTGCATTTAACAAACAAGTACAGAAAACTATTTCAATAAAGTATACCATGGAGGTCAACGAGTTCAGAGTTTAAAGCTATACATAAATATAGCTCAATTAATATTTTATACCTGATCAAGGAGAGTCAACATGGTGTAGTGGTTTAAGTGCTGGACTCAAGGAGGCCAGAGTTTAAATCCCTACTCATCCATGGAAACAACCGGACACTCTCTCAGCTACAGAGGAAACCTCCTTTCAAGAAATCTGGCCAAGAAAACCTTGTGATTGTGTTGCCTCGGAGTTGACATATGACTTGAAGACACACCACCACCATAACAGCCTGATTAAGACCCCTACACCTCTCCAAAAATTAAAAAATTAGGTTGTCCTCTACATTGCATTGGATAATGTAAAAAAAAAAACTATGCAGTTGAAGGCAGAAGATCTTACAGTTTAAATTCTAATTTCATTCTGAATCTCCAACTTCCTTACTGCATGGGTTTAAAATTCTGAGTCCAATCATCTTAGGGCCTTTACAGACTACTAGAAATAATGCAGCTTGAGGCCACTTTAACTGCCCTGGCTCAGTGCTAGGGAATCATGGGAACTGTATTTTTTCTGGGACATTGAGCCTTCTCTGTCAGAGAGCCCTGGTGCCACAACAGACTACAGTTCCCATGATTCCCTAGCACTGAGTCAGGGCAGTTAAAGTGAACTCAATTTGCACTATTTCTGGCAATCTATGAAGCTTAGTCACCTTAGTCACCCTTAGTCACCTTTCCCTTACAAATCATTACCCCATGCTCCGTGCCTTATAATTTATGTTATAACTATTTCAGGTCCTGCTTCATAATTTGTCCCATTTCAATTGCAATTCTAATTGCATTTTACTTTGCATAGGAATTTGAACACTTGTATCCAGAGTCCTAGTCCAGCACTCAAACCACTGCACCAAACTGGCTCTCACCACCCCCATTTACTCCTAGTTTTAGCTATATCATGTTGTAACCACTTCCCAATAGCCAGAGACACACAGTAGGTAAGAGGATATCCTCACTTACAGAAGAACAGATTTCACTGCTACTCAACCACTGTCCATCCCTCCCCTTTTGTCAATGTCACCAACCAGTAATCGTTCTCCATATCTGTGTTTCCACTGCCATTTTAACCCATTGTCCTTCCAGGAGAATGGTGTGCTCTAAGAACACTAAAGGTAAACAGTGGGAGACAGAGGATGAGGTGGGATGTAGCCCTAATTGGATTGTCTGGCAATAAGCGGGATACAAATAAATATTATTATTATTATTATTATTATTATTATTATTATTATTATTATTATTATTATTATTATTATTATTAATTCAAATCTATGCCCTCCTACAGCAATCCTATAGCAATCTTAATAGAAATTTGCAGCATTTCCTTCTTTCAATGGGAAAAATGTAGAAATATCTTTGTTCCTGTTTTCAATCATTTCAAGCCAAGCCTGGTTGCATTTTCAACACTGCATTGTTTTTAGTGCCAGACTGAGAGGAAAATGCTTTTACTCTCCACAGGAATAAAAATCTGCTCCCATCATCCTCTCCATAAGTCACCTGCACATATGCAGAAGACAACAATGATGACAGGAGTGGATCATATCTGCAGTGCATATCATGGGAATTTTATTCATCCAATACACTAATGCAACACCTACAATTTTCCAGCAGAGAAAGCACACATTTCTGCACTTCCAGCATTACATGGCTCTCCCAATCTGTTAAGGCAAAGCCCAGGGCATAGATTTGAATTAGGGATACTTCTCACTTCATCCTCTGTCTCCCACTGTTTGCCTTTAGTGTTCTTAGAGCACACCATTCTCCTGGGTTAAACTGGCAGTGGGAACGTAGATATGAAGACTCAGTGCTGGTTGGTGACATCTCTAGAAGAGGATGCTCTGAGTTACATGCCATGGGGATATTATTTATGGTTATAGGCTGTTACTAGTCTTCAAATTATAGTTATGGGAATGATGTACTGTGAATTGTGATTTCTCCTGTTCTGTTTTACCAACAAACACTGTATTAGTGGCTCCTAGCTTCTAACAGGACACAGTGACTATCTTATTAATTTCTGACCATGTTGAGATACACATGCTGTTTGTTATTTTCCAAACTGCCACAGGGGTATCCGAGCAATTGAATAACCCTGCAGGGTTCTTATTATATGCTCCCCTGTCACTCACAACCGAGACTCTTAATCTTACAGTCTCTTTCTTAAATGCGTAGTACCCTCTCTTTTCTGCTATTTTATGGGGATGGATATGCTGCTGCCTAATCACAACTGTCTTAAAATCCTGCATTCTCTAATTGTTTTCAATAGGTAGTTCTCGGTTTTGCTGGCAGGTGGAGGAGTGCGATTTAAACATTTCTGTTCATATATAAACTACCGTGGATACCCATGCCAGTTTTTATGATTTGCATTATTTTAAGGAGTCTATTGCTGATCTTTGCCATACTGATTAAATAGATTAGATATCACATGGGTGTCTTTGGGAGATATTCCCATAAAAATGGATTACAATCAGCTATGAAGAGCTAAACATCTTAAATCATAGTAAACCAACACCTCTGATGCTTCAAAGTCAGCTGTGAAAAAATTAATTAATACAATGCCAAAGCCAAACAGAATGCCAGTTAATTTATTTCCATAATCCAACCCACTACAATATTAGGGCAATTGAAGTTTCCTTGAACACAGCAATATAACTGGTGCCTGCTGTTGTATATTCATAGAGCCAACATGGTGAATTGGTTTTCAGCATTGGACTATGACTCTGGAGACCGGGGTTTGAATTCTCACTTGGTCATGGAAATGAGTTACACTCTCTCAGCCTCAAAAGAAGGCAAAGGCAAACCACCCTAAACAAACTGCCAAGAAACCGCTGTGATAGGTTTCTCCTTAGGGTCGCCATTAAGTTGTAAATGACTTGAAGGCATGCAGCAACAATACCATATATCCATAGGCCTTCTTTTTTATGCAAATAATATCTCTTCCTGCCTCCACCCACAAAAAGAATGCTTGTAATTAGAAATGAATTTTCTACAAAGTCCTGTGTTTTCATTATTATGTTCACAGACTTTCTCTCCCAGGGTTTGTGCCTTTTTATTCTGAGGGCCAGGGAAGCAGACTTCATTAGAGAAAGGGAAAATAAGTAAAGGATTTTCAAGGATATGAACTTTATATTAATCTTTGTTCATAGTTAATTAAGTTGGAAGTGAAGGCCATGAAAAATCTAGATGGTACATTTTGAGCAGTGAAAACCACGTAAGTTGTCTTGAAAAGGAAATTGTCCAACTTCTAATCACTAATTAAAAGAAGGGTCTTGAGTGCAATCTGTTGAGAGCTTGAAAAGGTTATCTTTTTGGCCATTGGGGACACTGTGAGGTCATTCAATGTCACTTCTGCAAGCACTGAATCAGCTAAATGGCCAAGACTGAGTAGACCTAGTCCTTGATAACAGGCATGTCACAAGAGCCAAACAGTTGATACAGGACACCATGTGCCTAAAAAACTGCAGTTTCAATGCACCATGAATCATACTGTAAAAAGACAAAATGGTAGTGCTTAAACAATGGGATTTTTCTACTTCCCTCTCTAAGATCTTCCAAAGAGACATGCAGATTTCACACTTTGTACAAACATCATGCTTACTCTTAGCTTTTAAGCAATTATTGTTATACGAATAAGGATTCAAGCTGTGCTGAGACATGCTGTAGGGCATTTTCACTTCTTCTGCTAACATCTGACAGCTTAATCATTAACAAAACCATCAGGCAATTTTTCCTTCCTTACTGTTATTGTATGAATACATTTTCTCTTGCACACTAGGATGAAAGGGAAGCAAAATAAATTTGGTATAGCAACAGATGTTTTATTACACTAAGAAAAGTGTCATTCATCTTGCAGAACAAAGCACATTTAAAAAAAAAAAAAAAACAACCCTATATTTCCATTCCTTCATAAAGAGATGCAACTTAGACATCTCAGAATAGCTCAAAGACAGGATTTTACAGTCAATATTTACAACCTCAGTTTGGGGGGAAAAACATGACAAGATTGAAAGATGCGGGAGAAGAAAGAGAGGAAGAGAAATCGAGTTTTTTCTCTCCTCTCTTTTGAGCGACTCACTTGATAACTGTTCCTTTGGTGCCCCCTGCTGTTGTTAACATGACTCTTGTGGTTAAGCTAACCCGCAAGTCATCCTGATCCAGCCCAAGCAGCTCTGCACAGTATTCTAGCGATTGGGTAGATTTATTCTTCAGTGTGCATCCACCTGGTTTTAAGGAAAGGAACAGATAGAAATGAGATCAAAAACCAAACCACCATAAGGTTTCTTAAAGCAACTGGAAACTGGCAGATAACAAACAATAAACTTTTTCTAACTCTTTGTAACAAAACTATTTTGTAAAGCTTGAATAAGGGCCTTTACAGACTGCCAGAAATAATGCAACTTGAGTTCACTTTAACTGCCCTGGCTCAGTGCTAGGGAATCATGGGAACTGTAGTTTATTATGACACCAGAGCTCTCTGACAGAGAAGGCTCAATGTCTCAGAAAAAACTACAGTTCCCATTATTCTCTAGCACTAAGCCAGGACAGTTAAAGTGGACTCAAGTTGCATTATTTCCGACAGTGTGTAAAGGCCCTAAGTGACATGGAATCACAGATAAGCATATTTTTGAACACAGATTTTGCTGCATATGGTTTGGCAAGAAATCCTTTTTAACTATTTTGAGTTCTTTATGTTTGAAGGAGTTGCAGACAGAAGTTATTTTACCCTACCAACTTTGAGAATAAAGCCAAGAAAAGGACATTCAAACGTTGCATTATGCAGATATTTATCAACATTTACATGAGGTAGCTCTGCTGGTTAAAGATATGCAAATCTTTGGTAAAGTATACTGAAAGTCCAAAGTTGATAACTCAGGTGTCTGCTCTGTGTACAGAAGATTGCTATCATCTCCAGGTCAAAAAAACAAAAACAAAAAAAAAAGCATGGGGTAGAGGTGCTGCAAATGACCCCTACATGAAATCCTGTGAAGCAAAGCTAAAGCAGACAATACTGGGTAGCTAATGGGACAAGTAATCTGACTTGACTTCAGACAATTCCCTGTGCCCTGATCAGCTGCTTGAAGTCTACACACCTCCTGTTCCAAGCTCCTCAGAAGAAGAGTTGAGTACTGTAAGGCAAACAGCACTGTTGTTGTCATGGCTCTTCAAGTTGATTCCAACTTCTAGTGAGACTATCATAGTGTTTTCCCTGACAAGATTTATTCAGAAGAAATTTGTCATTTTCTTCCTCTGACTGAGAGCGTGTGACTTGTCCATAATTACCCAATGGGTTTCCATGGCTGAGTAGGGATTGAAATCCCCATCTCTTGAGGTTCTAGTCCAACACTTAAACCACTAAACCACCAGCTCAAAAATGTCTCCCCATGCAAGAGTTACATAACCTCTTGTTATCTTTCTTCAAGGTTCCCAAAATAGACAACAAAATGAACCAAAGGAATTATCTCAAAGCATTGGTTAATGTAAACATGCACTTGCTTCAAGTATTTAATAGGCCTTTTTTTTTTTTTTGGTATCTTGATGCACTTTATCACTGGAATAATACAGAAAATAATAACTTATACATGGACCTTTGTTCACTTATGGCTGCCATGTTCCCATGAGATCCTAAAAAAAATCCTGATGTCTATAAGCAGACACAACCTTTTATTTCACTAGATAAACCTACCTTCTCATCTGTTACAGAATTCGCTTGAGGTACACAGTGTACTGTAATGCGTATGACTAAAACTTTAATGTGTAAAATGATCCACAGAGATAGTGTTCACAGATGTTTGCCTTTTCACTTTGCACTGCAAGTATCAATTGATCACTGGTTGCTATTTGTTAGGAGAATATATGTGGCATAGTTCTCAGTATTTCTGGGTCATATTAATACACTCTGCTTACTCATGATAAGAGAACTTACCATGAACTTACCATGAACACCTGGTAAGAGAACAGGTACTAAAACCCACAGGCAAGCAGTGACTAGAATTGTGTATATAGATAGATTTTATAATCATCTTGTCCTGCTGCCTAAATTGTCCTGTTTTAGATGTAACTTTAATTTGTTTTACTTTGTGCATTGTGTTGGAGAGCTTTAATTACTGTTGTCTGATACAGAGAGAAACACCATAAATGGCACCGTTCTTGCCCTCTTTGTCAAATTGATTGGTTATTTAATCGTTTTAAATCTTCTTGCTTAAAAATCTCCATACAGAACATATCTTTGGTCACCATACACTGCATACATTTTCTTCCTTTCTCCACCCTGACAGAAGGAAGAACACTTCCCATTATCAAAATAAACATTGTAATAAATTGGACAGTTGGGCCAAGCCATTTCAGAAACATGAAATAGGTAACAGACTTAGATCTGTCTCTCTCCCCCGCAAAAAAAGCTTTAGAATTGTTTTAACCTATTTCTCATTTTCAAAATGTTCAAATACCCTGTACTTTCCTTCCACCTAGTCCCAGGGTTGTTGTTTTTAATTCAGATTCCCAGAAATAGTTTGTACTTTCTGGTGCTACATTAGGACAGGCAACAGATGCTACAGAACAGAAACTCCAAGCATATTGGCACTGCTGGGAGCTGTAGTTCAAGAGAATGGCATGATTCCCACCCCTGTACTATGAGTTGCTTCACCTAATTTCTAACTGTTCCAATGAACTAGTGACACTGGTCAAAACACAAAGAATTTAGCAGCGACTGAACTAACCAGATGTGCTCCCAGCTTCTTCAAAGTTAATGTTTCCAAGGTGTAGGACACCAGCCACTACTCGGAAGAGATCCAGCTTCTCTTCATCATCTAAACCAATCTTCTTCATTGCAGTGCACATTCTGTTGAAGTCCCCATGGTCATCCAGCAGAGGATCTTTTAGAGAGCCTAATTTCAGATACTAAGAGAAGAAAAACAGATAAGCTTTCTCAAAACCATCAGTACTAACATTTTTATTTGTGAACATATAGCCAACCTATACAAAACCTTCTGAAGGAAGACAAGAAACACTCCTAAACACCCACAATGCCAAGGGTCATGTCATGTGGATTATATCAACATAAAGAAAACAAGAAAACAGGAGGAACATGGACAAAATTAGGTAAGTGTGCAGAAATAAGTGAGAGGGGAATACTGATTCATAATTTTAGATAGAGTCTACTGGAACAAGATGTCAAAGCAATGTTAGCAAGGGAAAAGTCCAAATGGGATGGAATTATTAGTGCTTTCACTTTATGTGAGAAGTCTGATTCTTTTAAAAAAAAATGTTGAAGGATGCCACAAAGAGGGTTCACCTGGAAATCGCTGGGTTCCCTCTGAGTTGGCTCCATGGCATTATGACATGATCCAATTTGATTGGTCCTATGATATCGTCATGCTGGTACATGATCCCCAACCAATCAATATTAATAGTATCAAATTAAACAAACAATAAGTGCCCAAACAGCTGCCATTTAAGTAATAATCAAACAGAGCATAAGCAGTGGATATAAAGTTATCTGCCTTATACATAGATCAATATTACATCTAGGTCAGTATTATCCACATTGACTAGAAGAGGCTCTTTAAGAAAGGAATTCTTTTCAGCCTATCAGGAGATGCCAGGGATTGAACCCAATACCATTTTGATATACAGTTGATGCTTCTCTCGTGATCTACAGTTCTCCCCATCATTATGGCTCCATTAAAGCGGGAAAAACTTAATATTTGATTTTGATTTTGTGTTAGCATTTTCTTTTAGTGTGCCACACAAAAACAGCAATGTTTGCAGATCACAAGCAAAGTGTGAAACTGTAAAATTTAACATAAAATAAACACTAGTACTGGCAAACAGAACTGGGTACAGGAACATATAACCTGGTGCTCACTTTACTCAGACAATGTATACATTTCAGCAGTGGGCATTTTATACATGCCTAGTTTTGGCTATTCAGCTGTTTGAGCTCTAGCACCACACACCACTACCAATTCAGAAATCTAAAAAACAATAATGAAAAAGCAAACTGGCTACTCTACATGCAAGGAGAAAAAAGCATGCATATTATTATTTTTAATTATTTTTTTAAAAAAATCATTGTAAGACTGAAGATAGATACAGTTGGACACACAGTCTATCCAGTTTAATCCCAGATGAGAGACCAACACTGTTCTAAGAAATCTAAAAACATAAGTGCTAGCATGCATCTGAAAAATTCACATCACATAGAATTTTGATAAAAGAAAAATTTCAAATTATGCAAAGTGATCACCTCATCTTCCTGACAGGAAAAGGACAAAAATAATATAAGCATTAATTTATTATTCCACTTTCTATTATTAAATATGTTCAATGAGGTTCAACATTGGAAAAACAATGACCTCTGTAGTGGACTGTATAGTGGACTAGGTTGAGGCTAGAAAGCATAACATCTGCTTAGAAAAGGGAGGTCATAGTATAGGTTTTTGTGAGTTTTTTGGGGGGCTGTGAGGCCATGTTCTAGAAGAATGTATTCCTGACGTTTCACCTGCATCTATGGCTGGCATCTTCAGTAAATGGTGGCATGGAGGTATGCGAGATCTATATACTGTGAGACTCTTGGATGAGAGGATTAGCATGTAAATCTGTATATTGTTCTGTTGAAGCAAGGCCTTAGAGGTCATATTCTTGCAAATCAGTTCCAAGAGCCATACTAAGACAAACAGTTCTGTTTTT
>CM034701.1:268584730-268601807 GCA_020142125.1 Phrynosoma platyrhinos | reverse complement strand
AAAAAAAACCAACACACAGTGTGGTACAATATGTGAACAATGTGCACACTTTCTCAACTTGCAAAGTTTTAACATAACTTTACTTCAGTTCTTTGATTCACAGAACTGAATTCTAAAAAGTTTGAGGCAGAGGGGGAACTATGAATGTTCAAGTCATGTCCTGAGGCATTTCTACAAGAGCATTTTGACTTTAAGGTATCTTACCTATATCTATATCTTTCTGTGAGGATAGAATCATTAACATCCAGAAGACTGATTACTTGTTCAGCTACAAGAAAAAAGCATACCCTTGAACTGCAAGGTGATCCACATGGAAGGGTATAGAGAAAGTAAAAATCTCCAGGCCAAAGGCAAGGATTTCTCAAGTCAAATTCCAGAAAGGAATAGGAAATTTCTGCATACCAGTCATGAACAAAAAAGTACTGATACCTTTTCATTGAAATGGATTTCTACAAATTTTCCAAAGCGGCTACTGTTGTTGTTACGAACTGTCTTTGCATTGCCAAACGCTTCTAGGAGTGGGTTGGCTATTAAAACAAAAATAAAACAAGCTTAATAAGAAATTTACTGACAAAAACAGAAGAAAATAACTCACATTGTTTAGCACTGGGAAGCACAGAGAAATAAAGGAAAATGATTGAATCCAGAATTTGTCTCTCATGAACACAGCAGCCCTTCAGTCCGTATAAGGCTTCTGATCCAGTGGAGTACTTACAGAAGTGGAAATTGGGGGGGGGGGCAATGATTTTAACTGGTTCTGCCTTCCTTTGTGCCTTTTGAAGATCTGTTCCAAAGAGTTGGAGCATGGTATTGTGTGAGTTGCAGGAAAAGGAGGCAATTGGCTATCTGCTCTACTTCTTCCTCTCACCTGGCATACCATGAGCAGAACATGCTCTGCTGGCAGGAGCAAACTCTGGATCCAATTTGCAATTTAAAAATTACTTTTTCCAAATCATCTGGGAAAACTATTATTATCATAAGACCATATAAAATGGGATCCAAAATAGCATTCAGGTAGTTTCCCATATTCATGTGAGAAGAGGAATAGTTTATGTGATTTCAAACATCAAAGATCCATGTCAAGCAATATATTCCTTTTAAAACTACGGTAATTGAAAATTCACTGGGGAATTTAGAAAGTAATTTTAGTTATACAGTTAATAACTAATATTTTGTTTGGAGGGGGGAGAATTAAAGAATTCTACTTGGCAAAAGCACAGTTGATTCAGTTCTTTGGCTTCTGGCCATAGTTTTACTAGTAATTCTTCCACAAGTTTAAAATGCCTATTTATATATCATAATAACAACCAACAGGTGTTGAAATACATAAGTAAGTTCCTAATAAAACATTTATAGATGAACTGCATTGGCTTCCCCAACTCAACATTCTCCAGATGTGTTGAAGTACAACTCTCATCATTTCCAAGGTTGATGATATGAGCACTTGTAGTCCGATATACCCAGAGAGTATCAGGCAGGGGACATTTGCATTATATTAATAAACATCAACATTTCTTTATCTAATAATTTAGGCAAGGAATACAAGTTATTTCAGCTCTTATATGTTTTTATATAATTATAGACATACAACTAATCCCTCTCCTAACACCTGCTTCTGAATAAACAATTCAAGAAAAAAAAATCAAGGAAAAGAGCAGGTTAGCATGTCAGTTGTGCCAAAAAAGCTGACTTCAGGCAGGAAAAATAAATTTCAAGTGGTGTAACCTGTTTAATATGTCCACCCATGCATATTGAAGCACATACATTCTCTCCTTGTGAACAGAATGCACCAATCTTCCTAACTGCTTCTGTGACCCCCTGGATCAAAGCAACTGGCAGAGGAAAAAGGAGACAAAAGCCCTGAACCAATGGTGCAGCTAGGAACACAGACACAGCCATCAGCCTTGAAACAAGCAGACGCCTGGAGTTGTGCCCAGACTATGCAGACACAGCTCATCTGCCACATCACTAGCTAGCCAGAACCACACTCTTCAATGACCATGTCCCAAACTAAACCATCAAAATGATCATTCATTATGCTTACACATGTGCTCATATTAACCTGCTGTAGCTTTCCAGTGGGTAAGAACACTTCCACTCAATGCATATACAGAGCACACAGAGAGCACATGGACACTATAAGCAGACAATGACATCATTAACAAAGCTATCAAAACTGCATAATGCTCACAGCAATTTGCTTGGTGGGCCAGATTATAAAATAGCCAACCCAGCATTCTGTTTCCAAAAGCAGCCAAATTAGAGGCTTCTGGAAACTGACAACAAGGGCATGAGGCTGTTCCATCTTTTGATATTTAACATAGTGGTTCAGTGGAGGGTTAGGTTTTGCTGTCACTGTGATTCTATTTGCACAGCCTTTTTAATAAAGCTGCTCTACTCATTCTTTGCTAATTCTGTATTTAAAATTGGACTTCATCTCAAAACAAGGCATTTTAAAATGCATTTAGTTCCAACCATATGTAAAAAAAACTCTGCAAAGAAGTAAAGCAGAAGCAGACATCAGAAAGTTATTTTATAAAGTGTTTTTAAAAACTGAGTATTATAGAAGAACAAAGAAAGACGACAACTGATTACTCTCGGACAACTTTTGTGCTGCATTAATTTTTTTTCTTCTAGTTGTTGCTGGTTTGTAACACTCAGAACAATTTGAGCTGGTACATGACCTATTCAAGTTATCCAATCTGTCAAGAAAATGTACAACAGATTCAAACCAAAGACACAATGTTTACAGGTAGTTCAAACAGGAGGCATTTCAAAAGCTATCAAAAGGCTATGTGTGTAAGTCTTTTTGCTGTAGCAATGCAGCCACACTGCGTACATGCATGTTAAGATGTGCTCAACAACAGCAGGGTGAAAACAAAAAACAGTGCGAGTGTGTAGTAGCAGCTGGCCTGGGTAAAATATTTATTTCAAAGCTTCATCCACTTTTAAAAAAAAATACCTACAGATACCAGTGTTAAGGAATGTAGCCTCAGACACTGTGTCCAACTGTCAGCCACTTTCTGAGATGTCACGGATATGGAATACTTATATGTTCAGCTGTAATTAAGCAACATCATTCTCAGTTATTCGATTATCTATTAAAGAAGGAATTACTGTCCTGCATTTGATACTGAGTATGAAGCCCATAAAGCAACAATAAGATTGCTGAGTCTAGCTTATTGTTCAGTTGCCAAAAAGGCAGTATGCTACTTTACAAGGGCACATGCAGAAATACTGTTCCTGACTTAAGTCCTGTTCCTATGCATGGGGAACAGGGCAGTCGGGTCACATTGTTAGCCACAGTCCTCTCAAGCCCTGTGTGGCAGGAGCCCTGGCCCCCTGGAGTCTCACTTACTGGCAGGCATTCTTATTTGGCCTGCCCTCTATGGGAGGTCCATGCTGAAGAACATCTGAACAGGGCTTTAGTAGATGGAAGGAGAATGGGGAAAGTAACTTCAATTTTAGACAACTTTTTGCATGTGTCTCTGAACAACACTCTGCAGAAGCTGATGTCAGATCTTCAGCTCTCTAGTGAAACCTTTCACACTGTGCTTCTCATTTTATAACACAACCCTCAGTCGTATTGGTACTATCCTGTGAAGAATATTCTACCACCTCTTGCACAAAACAGTTCATGAAACAACACTAATGAAACAAGCTCTATTTTATTTAAGGAGTGTTTACTATTTATTTAGTGTTATTTAGTGAGGGACTCTCAGCCTTTAAAGAGAGCTATGAAGTACATGTTCTGTTCCTCTAGAGAAGGTGTTGTAAGAGCATGAGTAGGAATGGTCCTTTGTTAACAAAGTTTTGATAGGACCTGGATGTCATCTTCACTCTGGGTATCTTGGTAAGATGAGCAGGCATAATCCAACAGTACATTTCCATGCCACTGAAAATGGCCATAAACTAAAAAATGCTATACAACATTGTCACATTTGAATAGTATTTTCATGAAATTTATTTCTGGGCCATGATGCCCATTGTGTCCCTCTAATTACTTTTTTTTAATTTATACAAACGAAATCAATATTAAGTTTGACACAATACGTACCTTCTACAATTCTTTCATCAATATCTTGGCCACTGCCATAGGATTCAGTCAGATACCTTTAAGAGATAGAAAACATAATATTTATTGTACTTCGTAATTATCTTTCCTGGTGTCACATGCTTAAGAAAATCCACATATATTGCCCATCCCAGTAACAAACTAGTAAACCAGAACAGGGTTTTGCTGGGGATACCTTGGTATCAAATGACTAACCTTCTATAAAATTTACTGGGAACTTTAGAGCATTCTTTATTTCTCAACCTAACCTGCATCACAGGATTGTTATTATTATTATTATTATTATTATTATTATTATTATTATTATTATTATTACTCAGAGTGTTGGAGGGGATGAAGACCACACTGGGTGACATCCCAGAAGTGGGGTGACACCTAGTTGAGATCCTCTTCTTGCTGCTGGATGAGGAAGGGCAAATGCACACCTCCTGGACTCACCATGGCAGTGGCAGCCTCCTCCACACACCTCCTGACCTCGCTGATGCAGCGCTGCTCTACTCTAGTCATGAGTAGATCATGAGCAGCAGCAGCAGCAAAGGAGATGGGTGAGCATGCCCTTGTGGCCATCACCACCCCCGGAAGCGCTGCTGCCACACCCAGAAGCCTTGCCCCACGCACACACACCAGCTGACACATGGGGCAGGGATGCTGCTGGTGAAACCTATGCATAGTATCCTCACTATATTGGTGCACTTGCACAATGAGGGAATCATCAAGGATCTTCGGAAAGCTTCCTCGGACAAAAATCACCAAGAAGCCCCTGGGCTTGTAGAGCTCCTTACCAGGATCTCTTCAGAACTACAACTTGCAGTTCAAACCTCACTGATATTTTCACAGTTCTGGGTTGTACACATTAGGAAGTTTAATGTTTCTACAGAGAGATCAGAATGGCTAGAGGACAACTTTTATTCAGAGGAAACATTTTCAACCAATGATACAAACCGTAAAACAAATTTAGTGTTTTCTGTCTTGCCAGCTCCTGACTCTCCAGATACAATGATGGACTGGCTCATCTTGAGTACTTTCATGTCCCGGAATGCTTTATCAGCTGAAGTAAACATTTAAGAGGGCATTAAAATGGATAGGTAGCAGCACAGAAATCAATGTTGTCATTAGCCATTTGAATGCTATGTAATGTTCTTGTGAATGTACCATTTGAAGTAATAAAATCAAAATTTAGCAGTATATATTAACTGCCTGAGCATGACATGTACAGGAAGAAAAAAACGGCATGCTGGTCAGAAAATAAACTTGTTTTATTAACAGGGTTGACCCAATAAATGTTGCTGCCCGATATGTTTCCTCCTCCCCCTTTTAGAGACCATCATTTGAATCTACTTTAATATTGGAAGTGGAATAACATTTCCCACTGCAACCAAGAGCAGCAAGCCAGGTTAGAAGGTTCAAGAGAGGCCACAAAACACAGATTCTGCCTTTCAACAAAGGAGAGGTGGCGTCACTCCTACCCCTGAACCTCTGTCACATGAAGCAGAGCCCTCCCTATACTCACACTAGTGGTCTGAGGTAGTGGCCTCACTTAGCCCTGTTCAAAATCTTGTTCAAAATGAATTTCAGTTTTGGCTCTTATAAAGCCCATTCTGATACCTATTTAGGACATCTACTGGAATACGTTTTAAAAGAAAAAAGAAAGCAAGTAACTGTTGTTTTTTTCCATTTTCCTCAAGGGAGGTAGCACCCTATGTAAAATTAAAGCATCTAATACTGAGCAACACAAAAACCAAAAACATCTGTTTGTTTGTTTGTTTGTTTGATCCAGCAGTAAAATGGTATATGCCTTACCAATTGCATAGACATGTGGTGGCAGTGTCCCAAGTGATTTACCCTGATACTTCTTAATAGCGTCAGAAGAATAGAGTTTCGGTATATCGAAGTAAGGATTCACTGCTATCAGGATGTTGGCTACATATGTCTACAAAGAAAAGTAATCACAAACTCATCAACATCTGATTTTTTTATCAAAAATGTCTAGAAACCTATAAGAAAATGACAGACAGTACACTGGTACATTGCCAGGTCAGTCTCCCAAAAGTTCAAGTCACCTTGAATTCAGAATCAAACATTTCAATTATTGCCTTGCTATTTTAATCATGTAGTTTGTTACAGGTTGAGTATCCCTTACCCTTTGTACCAGAAGTGTTTTGGATTTCAGATTCTTTTGGATTTTGGAATACCTCTATTTACATATACATACACTATGAGATATTTTGAAGATAGGACCCAAGGCTAAACAAAAATTCCTTTACATTTTATATACATCTTATACACATAGTTTCAAGGTAATTTTATATAATATTTTTAGTATTTTTGTTAATGAAACAAAGTTTATGTACACTGAACCAACAAAAAAAAAAGTGACACTATTTCAGCCATCTATGAAAAATGTTTTGGTTTTTAGAATATTTCAGATTTCAGAATTCTGGGATAAGAGAGACGCAATCTGCATTTGTTTATTACATCCTTTGTTACTGTTGTTTACCTTCAAATCATTTCCAACTCACGGTAACTGTAAGGCGAACCCATCATGGAATTTTCTTGACAAAATATGTTTGGAGGCCTTTCTGGTGCCTTTCTCTGAGGCTGAGAAAGTGTGAGTTGCCTGATGTTACACAGTGGTTTCCATGGATGAGAAAGATTTGAACCTTGGTCTCCCAGCATCCTAGTCAAACATTAAAACTAATACACTATGCTGGCTCTAGGATGCTATATTGGTACCTTAAATAAATGAATCATAACCAAACCATTACCAATTCAAAACTACTTTTTGTATAAGAAGGAAATTGGTTAATGAGTATGTAATTGGTAGTTAAGAACCACTTCCAAAACTGTGTAAATATACACCTAAACATTTTTGTTTGAAAACAGGCATATACCAATAGCCCAATGCAGACAAGCATGTAAATTAACACTTAAACGAACTAGGGTTTGGGGAGAGGTAGATTTTAACATAATTGCGTATCTGTTTCTGGCATACCTCGTAAAAGTTTCTTCCTTCTATTTCACAGCTGTCGGTTGCCAGAGCAGATGGCAGGGACTCAATATAATTTAGTCAGAATCCATTACATATAATCAGGCAATCTGATAGCTACATAAAAGATTAAGGCAGTCATTTGAGCTTGGAAGTGTCAGAAGAGGCTGGCATTTTCCCCTTCCAAAGAAGAAGAAGAAGAAGAAAATGTATCTTTGCTTTTACTACATCTTTTTGCTAAGCCAATTACTTGGAAATTTCAGCTGTATTTATGCATTTATCTACATGTGGAAGACAGATGATATTGCACATAGCCTCGATCCTAAGCTCTTTTGCTTCCTAAGAAGGTAGTCAGTGACTGAGGAGACCATTATTTCCACACAGACAACAATGACAATTCAAAGTAAATCTTCATCTAAATTATTTTTGTCAAAAAACAAACAAATCCTTTGTATGGATAGGAGAGTACTTACATAAATTCTGTCTTTACTGTATCGAACTTTTATATTATGTAACAGGGTGGCTTCATTTAGATACATTAGTGAACCTATAATAAAAGCAGAGTACTGATTTACATAAACCCCAAAAAAGAACCATCACCGTTTTATAATCTACTTTCAGCAACACACAGAAGAGTGTGTTTTCTACCATAGGTCAGCAGCTTGCAGCATTTAGATTTCTGGAACAAAAATAACATTCTTAATAACTTTGACAAATGGGAAAGTAAAGAGTTGCTTTTTAAATATTATAAATGGAAGTGCCACTAACTACAGTTTTATCTAGCTCCCAGAATTAGAATTGGAACTGACTATTTTTTAAATAGCTCCCAGAATTAGAATTGGAACTGACTATTTTTTAAATGAGTTTTCCAATCTTTGAAAGAACACTGGAAACACTGAAGTAGGAAAGCCATGGCAATACTACCATGGAGTAGTATTTAGTGGCAATATCTAGAAATCTATATGTGGAATCTCATTGGGCCCACTTTTTCTAATGCTACCACAATTATAGTAGGGGTGGACATGAAGGGACAGTATGTTTAAAATGGCCAATAAATATATACAGCAGCCAGTGAGGGTTAATTTGACATACGCTTCTATTTTGAAACACATACCACAAGAAGAGATTGCTATTTATTTATTTAGGAACTGCCACAGTATCGACAATAGCATTGTCTTAAGAGCCATGATACCTCAGGGAGAGCAGCAGCCTTGGGCACTACCACTTGGCCTTACACTGAATCTTAATCCTTGGGGCAAAACTCAAATCATAAGTCTTTCTGCATGCTCTTTGCACCATAAAGTGATTCCAACAAAAGACATTACACCCATCTGTTCTGTTAACCAAGAAATATGTCCTCAGATAATATATTTTTCACCATTTTGCCATGTTTGATAAAATATCTAACTTATCAGGCCAAGGACTCCATTATTCAGTATCTCCATTCCATCCTGAACACAAATGATTTTGTCTGACTTCAAAAGCTAGACAGGACCAGCTCTAGTTAACATCTCCTGGTTAGTTAAACACCAAAGAGCTCCAGATAGGGTTAAGAAAGAATCCTGTCAGGTCAACAGTATGACTCAGTATAAAGTCGCTTTTGTGTTCCTGTTGTTCATAGTTAGGAACAAAATCTGCATTGCTGAATCTAATATTTTCACTTCCATTAAAAAACTCAGCTTCACCTAAAAATGCTCTCTTAGGTTTGTTCTGAAAAATAGAACATGTCTGCCAGTATTTTGCTCACAAAATACTCCCGCTCCCACCCAAGCTTGAAAGCATAACTTTTGGGCTATATTTCCCAGAATCCCCCAGCCATGGGCCATACCGGCTGGAGGATTCTGGAAGTTGTAACATGCAAAGAAATGAAAAAAAGGGAAGATCTTGGACTCAAGAATCTAATCTTTCCTTTGAGTAAAGACTAGATTGCAGGAAGAGCCACCATCCAGATCAGGGGTAAGCAACCTTTCCCCTTTAAGGGCCGAGGGACTTCAGCTCCCAGAAGCCTCAGCCATGTTGGCCAATAGTCCTATGTTGGCCAATAGCTCATGGGATTCTGGGAGCTGAAGTCCCTCAGCCCTTAAAGGTTGCCTACCCCTGATCCAGATAAACATGTTTCTTTTCAGTTCAAGTACAGTATTATGTATGGTGTGTTATGAGCAGTCACAGCTTTCAATATGTCTACTTGCAAGAATAAGAAATTTCCTACACAATGTAATTACTGTCTGATACCCAAGCCAGATTCTACATCTTCACTTACAGTTATCTTCCACATCCTTCTTACTGTCTTCCTCTGCAGGAAATACTTGGTTGATAGCAGCGAGAAAAGTCTGTAACAGACACAGAAACAGTTTTGGGTTCAAGCACAGATTGAAAAAGTGACCTAGAAATAAATATATTTAACACTGGGAGTGCAAGACGGAGGAGATTCAGGCATATTTGTTCAGTTTTCCTGACCGGTTTCCCCATTCTTTCCCAACAGTGTTCAATGGCTTTGAATTTCCTTCACGGTAAATTATAGAAAAGAAGAATTGGAAGAATTTATAAATGTGTATACATCCACACTTATCTGAGTCTACCTGGCCAAAATATCCTGAACATTACATGATAATCCTGTGGTTCTCTCAGTCCTCCCAGACAGATTCAGTATATTTTCATTTACCTTTTCTATTTCTTAAGCTGAGAATACCCAGTTCCCCTTCTTTGATCTTCTTGAGGTTGCCTGTATGTTTCAGTCAATTGCACAGACTTTACACTGAGTCAAGTGTGATATTTCACTTACATCCATACCTGACAATATTCTGTCACTTGCAGCATTGTATTACTTTATGGTGTTGCAGAGTTTTGATTAATTTAATTACAATGAAATGTTCTATCACTGTTTTATTATTTTATTATTTGAGCCTGTTGTATTTGGTCAGTTGTATTACACAGTATTATAAACCTTTTTGGAATAAAAATTTGTAAGAAATGGCTTGATGAATAAATAAATACTGGCAAAAATGCACTTTAAATGCAATTCCATTTCTCTCAGTCTAAATGGGGTAAGGTTTACCTAATGTACATATTCTTTAGGGACATGGCTTATACAATGGACAGTATGAACAGAATATTCACTACATCCAATCCACCACAAATTGCCACAATAGATATCTGTTCATGATTAACAATATGCTCCAGATGACACAAATGACATTTCCATTTCACCATCAACAAACAATATTTTATTGACAAATATCACAACCACTATATTATATGTAAAACTGTATAGAAACATGGAAAACATATCAAATTTACAAATACACATATATATATATAAAAATAAGTCTAAATCTAATTGGTCCAACAAAAGAAGACTCATTAAATCGATAGCACTAACACAAACACTAAGTTACAAACTTCCTACTGATTCCATGTTAGTTGGAAATAACTTAGATTTAGGCCATATTTTCAACATTTATAAAATTCTTAAGTTAGATTTATCTAAATTCCTTTTTAAAATCCTCTTATATGCTATCTTAACTATTAATAATCTAGTTCATAATAAGAGTTAATTTAAATAACTGTTACTACAGTTCAATGCAGCCACAGTGATGAGGGGATATATTTATACAAATCCTCTTATTTCTTTATTTTTATTTTTTTTTCTTCATCCAATAAATCAATTTTTAATATTTCGGCTGCCATTATAAAGTCCCATGGAGTGTATCAGCTTTCAGACGTTTAAACTGCCAACAAGACAAAAATATACCTCATATTGTTAAGCTTCTATGAAATAATGTGCCATCTGGTGAATATTTTAGTAATTTTCTATCCAGCTGATGTTTAACATAATCTGCATACCTTTCCTTCAGATCTAGACCCAATATTTTGGCTCAGCAGATTGTTTAGACAATATCAATTTATCTTTCATTCATATTTCAGACAATCAATATTGCTTTATCTGCTTTGTGATATATACCCCAAAACTACATTCTTCTCTTAATTTATCTGCAGTAAATTTACACTTGATCACAGTTTCTTAATAGACAGCATCAACATATAGAGCAAAAAAATAACTAGCTATCATACATGACATCCTTATGACAATGAATGTAGTATTTTAACTTCTTGATTCAATTTGCCACCATTTTTAATTAAAATATATTCCCAGTAACTCAGTATAAAATGATTTCCTAAGGAATGTTTATTCCAAATTATTAAACCAGATTTTACTACTGGATTTACTACTTTTGTCCCCTCCTCTTACTGATTTCTGCCAATAATATAAAGTACTCAAGTGTATTAAGTTAGGAGCTTATTGTATACTAAAGGGAAATTCCCATCCGCCTCTATCAACTCAGATATTGAATGCTAACACATGAAATAAAATTAATGGAGTAAACTGGGGAATTCCACTCTCTCATCTGTTTTCTCCTTATCATACTTTGTACTCCCATCTTTCTTGCCATACAAATATACTCATGCCTCCACATTTGCGGCTTTGACTTTTGCAGATTTGATTATTCACGGATTGCATTAATACGCTCTTCCTAGGTTCTCCACAACTCTATGGTCAATTTCAACCAAAAGTCACAATTCTAGAGATTCCTAGAGAAAACACTGTACTAGGAATTTGTAGCTCCCCCAGCACAATTCTATGGTCAATGTCTGGCAGAGGTTGACCACAGAATTGCAGTGGAGGACCTAGAGATTCCTAGAGGGGTATTCTTTCAGGTAAAAACATAGTGTTTTTGTTATTGCAGTTTTTCCACATTCACGGGGGTCCTGTGTCCCTAACCCCAAGGAATGTGGAGGGACAATAGTAGAAGTTTTTGATAATTCATTGCTATCCATTTAGTTTTTCTGATAATTAACAGTCAAGTTTTTAAAAAGAATTTTTGGAAATATCATAGAAGCATAAAGGAGAACTATAGGTCATAAATCTAGCCCCCTGCTCAATGCAGGAAATCCAGCTAGAGCATCCCCAGCAGGCAGCAATGTAGTCTTTTTTCAAGACATCCAGAGACTCCAACACCTTTTTAGGTAATTGGTTCCACTGTCACAATTCTTCCATATCCAGATATTTACATTTTTCCATACTAAAAAAAAAAAAATCCTTCTGATTTTTTAAACAAGTGGGTTAAAGGTCATAAAGTCTGTTTAGTCAAATTTAGAAATATTTGTTTGTTTATTTCTCACATCTTCCCCAGAGAGGCTTACATCTGTTAGAGCACACATTATTCAAATTTAAAAGCCTACAAAAGCTAAAAAGCAACTAACCACATAAAAGTGAGATCAAGTTAAAACAAAATGACAATGGCAAATAGAAGTCAAGCACATTATACAAGGCTTGTATCACATTAATATAACTTTTATAATAAATCTATTGGATCAGATAAACTTAACTGTCATCTCTGTATACCAAGAAGATGGGAGGGGGACACAGGATGTACAATGGGGAAAGGAAGAACGAGCCCACAGAGTCTTGTGAAATACTAGGATTCATGGGTTTTGATGAGCCTCTTCTAAGTGAAGCTATGTCTGGATTCAACTCTAAATGTTATGGTTTTCATTTCCTGAGTAGTAGCTATGGCCAAGCTTTTAATAAATACTGCAAAAAAGCTGAATGAGAGAGGATACCTCTGTCATGGTTTTCTTTCTAGACACATTACACCTGTGCAGAAGTAAAGAGCAGGGCTTGGATGTCATATAGGTTTATACCAGGGCTCTTTCACACTCCATAATTATACCACAATAATTCCAGTTTAAATGCATCCTGTGAAACCCTGAGATTTGTAGTTTGTACAGTGATTAGAAGAAGTCTGGCTAAGAATTCTAATTAGCCCTCCCTAAACTATTATAAACTCCAGGATTCCACATGATGGAACCAAGGCCATTAAAATGGAATCAAAATGCTATTACTGTGCTGTGTGAAAAGGCTTTTGGTCTTTGAGGAGAAAAAAAATGTTCCAAGTCCTATTAACTATAATGACATAGTAAAATGGTGCCTTTATATAAAATATCAAAATCAAGGTTTGCTTTTTGGAATTTATATATATATATATATATATATATATATATATATATATATATATATTTTCAATGGGTAAAGAATCTGTGGATATGGAGGGCCAACTGTAGTGTGAGCTTTGCTGTCACTGCCCATCTGTAAACTTAAACAAGGATAGGTAAAATGAAGAGACCTACTCACTCACACTGGGAATTCATATAGTTGGGGCCAAGATGCCAGCAGGGGGCATATTACAGATAAAAATCTAACTTCTGAACCAGTTCCCTAAATTAATGAACCTCTGGATTCATCTGCCTTCTTCCCATATGACTCACTGCATATACCAAGCATTCAAATTCTTATAGAGAACAAGGAAACTCTTGCCTGTGCAGTTCTCTGCAAACATGCTGGGCCCATTGAAAACACAGCCAATGTATTTTACGAGAACTAAGTACAAACCCCATGCAGCCATTCAGACAGCACAGCCATATGTTTGAGATTAAAATCCTTAAAGAGGATCAGTTTCAGCCAGTAGAAAGCAGAAAAGATGGATGGGAAAGGGGGTGAAAAATAATATAGCCAATCTGTCTTTCAGTATATTATTTTCACATACACATACAAATTAGATAGACGTATTCCAGTTTCCTATTTTACATATATTCACAAACAAGAATGTACACACCAAGTGTTATTTATATTTGTATATCAGTTGGCTGTTTGCCTCATAAAGAAAAGGGCAACTGCAATGGAAATGACGTTGATTTGCTTTCAAGCAACATGCACATCTTTTTGAAAACAAAAAAGGTGCAAAAGAATATATAGTACCAAAAATTATTATTTACACAATTTTATACCACTTTTCCAACATATCAATAGCTTAGTAACCAAAGGGTTATAAGCAGGATTACTGTCATCCTTTTTTTTTTTTTTTTTAAGATCTGATATGCTGATAAATGTCTTGAAAATGGGTTATCAGTATTGACTGCACACATCTAGGCTTTGGGCAAAATTGGTCACAAGCAGAGTCAAAATGTGATCCAGTCACTTTAAAATGAATGGGCCTTAAGCATAACTCTGCCCTTTATGTTCATTGACTCCAAGAAGACTTGGGACACAATTTTTGACTGATGGCTACCAGAGAACTACAGTTATCATATAACAAGAAACCGTGTATTAACTTACTGTTACACACCTACTATCTTATCATGCAACTGCTGTTCATGCACAAAATTGACATAAGAAGGTGGTTGATTTTTCCTCTAGTCCAGGTTTCTGTTCCCACAGTGGCCAGGCAAATGCTTGTGGGAAGCCCTTAAGGAGGATTAGATAACAGTATCTTTCCTCTGGCATCCCTCAGTTATTGGTTTGAATACTAGAAATAATATACAGCCATCATGACTAGGTAGCATTGATTGGGCATAGTTACTATGCAGTAATATCATATCCTCTTTAGTGCTTTATCGTATTCACACAGCTTCATCTTGTGCTAATCCTTCCAAGCGTGTTGTATCATAAAACAGTACAGTAGTCCCTCTATATTCATGAGGTTGGGGCGGAGAACCCCCACAAAATGGAAAAATCATGAATAATCCCTCCCACAACAAGAGGGCCCACGTGGGTCCCCTCTGGACCCCTGCCATGCCTGGATCACCCAATCCAGGCATGGCAGGGGTGGGAAAAGACCCCTCTGGTGCCTGAATCAATTGTTCCAGGCATGGGAGGGAGTCAAGAGAGATTTCACAAATAACCAAATTTGCAAATTCCAAGTTCACAAATTAGGAGGGACAATATGAGAGGTCAAATCCACAAAAATCAAGGCTGTAACTGTGGAGGGAAAGAGTGTATGTCAAAGTACAACGAGAATTCAGACCTGATTTGTTTCACAGCAAATCTGTTTGTTTTCTTAGCAGTTCATGATATCTGTGGAACTCTCCTTCGCTAAGCCCCACTAAATTCAATACAGCTTCCTTCTGAATATGTGGATTACATATATAATGTGCTCACAATGTATAATACTGAACATTTAATTGATAACATGCTTCCATAAAACAGCAAACAATGAAGAACTAGCCTCCATCTATCCAGTAATTAGGGAGAATTTTTAGCAAGCAAAATGCTGTTTGTCTTTGTTTTGGTTTGTTCAGCCAGATATTACTCTAGAATCTGCCAAGGGTTGGGGGCCTCAGCAAGACTGTAATAGCAGATTTAGGGGGGCAAGGGAAAATCCACCATTACATTTTAATTCAATCCACCATTGTTTTCTTTCTCATGCTATAAAGTGGAACAAAAAATAAATAAATGTGAACAGTTTGTTGGAGAAATTCCCAGGGATTTGTTTGCTCATTCTGAAGGGGGATGTGATGAAATGACTTAAAAGAAGATGGGAGGAATCTGACAGTTTTGAGGGGAATATCAAGAAACCAAGCAGGAACTCTTCCCTCTCACATCCTTATCTTCCTGTAAACCAGTTAATACGTTGTCAAATATAGTCTCACAATAACACCTTCTGGAAGTTTCTATATACAGATTGAGCACCCCTAATCTGGAAGTAGTGAATGAACAAGACATGAGGCTGGAGAAAGAAGAACAAATAGAAGTGTCAGCACCTTAATGGTGCAAGGAGGTTGGTAGTGGCAAAAAGACATGAAGCTGGAGAGCGACTGGGAAACTGTAAAATGGCAGGAATCCAAGCATAGTGCACAGCACAAATCCACACCTTCCCACCATTTCATCCTTGCAAACACTGCATAGGTAGGTAGGTACTATGCTACTTGTGTATTCCAAAATCTGAAAAAATCCCACATCCAAAATGCTTCTGATTCCAAGCATTTCAGATTAGGGATATTCAAACTGTACTGAGAAAGAAAGTGATCACATTAACAACTCCCTGAAGTTTCACTCCTCACAGAAGGAACTGAGAAGCATTATTCCTGAGGAATAATATGGCATTATTCCTGAGGAAAACCCACCAGCTTCCCTCTCATCAAACCAGACTTCTTCTCTAGAGATACAATGAGCTTCCCCAGAAGAGGGAAGCCTGTGATTTCACCTCCTGACCTAAAAACAAGGAATTTCCGCTCTATCATATAGAAAAATATGTCCATTACTTTTTTTAAAGGTACTTCCTTTAGGCTGTCTTAATGCCTATTTAAATTTTATTAAGTTAAGAGAAAACTATAATTCCTGTATACCTGGACCCACTAATTATTTTTTATTTCTTGTTGCTATTGACATTGTTTCTCTTCACATAATTATTGGAAATATTGCAATTTTCCTCATGCTAGCCACCCCTCATGCTAAACATAAGAATTCCATGCTATAGTAGTCCTAAATAGTTTTAATCTAAATTAGACATTACAACAGTCATGGAAAACCTCTGACTTTCTAGATGTTTTATCCTACAACTAACCAGTCAATGGTAAGGGACTGTAGAAACTGTAGTTTGAAGCAACTGGACAGCCACAGGGTCTTCACCCCTATTCTAAAAGTACAAGTGCAATTGAAAGTGGCAGCCATCTGCCCAGTTCTCCCAGTAATCTTGAACTTGCTCTGCACTGTGTCTTCACAACTTTCTGTATTTTACAACTGTCATCCCTCTAGCAGCAACTAATGATGTAAAGCCCCTGCTATGAAACAAAGCTATGACTTCACAATCTGAAGTTGTACTAGATCAGTTATTCTCAAACTTTTATCCTCCAGATGTGGTTGACATCGGCTCCCAGAAGCCTTAGCTAGATTAGCCAATAGTCAGGAATTCTGGACACTGAAGTCCACAATATCTGGAGGACAGAAGTTTGGGAACCACTGTGTTAGATGTTATGGTGTAGGTGAAACAGAAGCATCGCCACAATTTTCAGCAGCAATCATTGATCAATAGTAGAGCCTAGGCTTGGCCTTAAATGGTCCCTAAAATAAAATACCTCTAGATTCCAGAAATATACAATACAAAAAATTAGACAAAAATTGTATTTTTTTTAATTTATTCGGTCTTTGACCAGTATAGATTATAAAAATATATGAAATA
>CM034701.1:268569300-268581954 GCA_020142125.1 Phrynosoma platyrhinos | reverse complement strand
AACCCTCTAGAGTGAAAGAAACCCATCCTTCTCTCCCACTCAATCTCGAGGGCCCTGAAGAGACCCAGGCAAATAGCAAAGGCAAGAAGGGGGCCAAATTTGAGGTGGGGGAGGGTTTGGATGGGGTGCCTTTGCTTTCTGGGTTGCTACTTCCTCCAAGTTGCTCTTCTGTTTAAAACTCAGCCTCTTCGGCGCCCGCACCCTGCTCAACCCAGTCATCAGTATGTCTCCGTGTTAAGCCTGACTCAGACAGAGAAGCATGAATTGGTCGTGTCCTCCATTTTTCCTGATGGTCCTACATTTTGTCCAACTTTTATGGAAGAGAATTATGGGAACCCTACACGTCAAGCAATGTACAGAATTTGTTTACATATCCTCTCACTTGAGAATACAGCTCCTTCAACTGGGAGCAACAATTAAGAAAGCATGAGGCAAGCATGAGGTAAGTTTTAGTTTGTAGTTCAGGAAAACCTAGAAACAAGAAAGGTCATTGAGGAGCAACTTAGGGAGTTGAGTATGTTTATTTAGCCTGGAGAAAAGAAGGTGATATGATAGCCCTGTTTAAATATTTGAAGGGATGTCATATTGAGGATGGAGCAAGCTTGTTTTCTGCTGTTCCAGAGAATAGGACCAAAAGCAATTGATTCAAACTACAGGAAAAGAGATTCCACCTAAACATTAGAAAAAACTTCCTGGTGGTAAGAGCTGTTCAACAGTGAAACACACTCCCTCAGAGTATGGTGGAGTCTCCTTCTTTGGAGGTTTTCCAAACAGATCCTGAATGGCCATCTGTCAGGATTGCTTTGATTGCATATTCCTGGATGGGAGGGAGTTGGGCTGGATGGCCCTTGTAGTCACTTCCAACTCTATGATTCCATGACATGGTTGACAACATTTACATACTCTAAGTAGGAATAATGTTATGAATGTCTCAAGAAATAGTTTCTTACTTCTTGCATATATTTCCCTTCCAGGGAAACAGTATCTTAAAATAATTCACCTTTTGGAAACACTCACCTTGCCTTTCTGATTTATTGGTTCAATAGTTAAGCTGTCAGGTCCAATATCAACAATGGTTCCCATCTGAAACCCATCAGTTGGGTGTGGAGCCCAAACTGGCTTCCCGTCCTCCATTTTGAGGAGCTATTTCCTAAAGAGAGAAGAAATCATGTAGGTAAATTTGTTACATCAGAACATACATGTGTCTCTACAGAAATTTGGCTTTGTAAATATTTTCCATTGACCTTATTGAGCAGTGTTCCTGGGCAATGCAAAATCTGTTCTGCTAGTAGGTACACTTTTACAGAGTTAGTATAAGGACAGAATCCAGCTCAAACTGAAATTTGAAAATGCAAGAAATTCCATGTCTATATACGGTAGTCTCTTTCCCCACCATGTGCACAAAGAATAAATCCAATGCAACTGTACTAGCAGAGAGGTTTTGGTTTGGTTTGGTTTTGGCGGGATTGTTTTTTGTTTTTGTTTGGTAGCACTAGCATCACACTGGATCTGGACCAAACATTTGGAAGAAGAATCTTGTATCAAGCATGTCTAGACCCATATCTTCACACTGCTTCCTTATCAAACAATTTTTATATGAAAAGAGCTGAAGCATAACAAATATTTCCCACTGTGCAATATTCCATAATGTATAAAAGTATGGAATAACATATTACCTAGAATGGAAGGATAATGAGGTGCCCTAAAATGAGGACCTAGAGCCTATTTATCTGTAGATTGGGTGAAAGAGCCAGCTGCAAGCTTTTGATGCTCCCCTCTGAGCCTATCAATAGACACCTTGGCTCATGGGTAGGAGAAGCTGCACTCAACTACCTTGTAAGCATTCTCTGGAGGAAAGAACAGTAAAGAAATATCAGGTACCTACTAAGCACACAAACAGGGCTTGTGTAAATGAAGAGCAACTACTAGATATAGGTCACAATATTTTTAATATTCCAATATTTGGGGATTTTTGTTATGTTTATTTCCTGTTTGCTTGACTTTTCAGCCCCAGTTTATGCAGATCCAGAACATTCTCAGTTCAGGGGGACTGGAGAGAATATGCTAATACCTCAACAAACAGTGTGACAATATCTCTGAAACTTAATATATTCAGTAGGAGTTGATACAGGTGTGAACGTCTGTGAATCTAAGGCCCCATCTGCACTGAAAAAATCATGCAGTTCAACAACACTAATTCCCATGGTTCCATGCTATGGAATTCTGGGATATGCAGTTTGTTGTGACACCAGAAATCTTGTACGGAAAAGGCTAAATATCTCACAAGACTATAAACCCCAGAATTTCATAGCACTAAGCCATGGCAGTTAAAGTGGTGTCAAATGGCATTATTTCTGCAGTGCAAATGTGGCCTAAGACTGAAATCCCCAACACATTTGCTAGATACTCCCACTGAACTCTGTAAGGCATACTTTTGAACAAGTCTTTTCTTGATAGTGACCAATTCAGTTGGGATATGAAAGAAGAAATAAGGGCAAAAAACTGACAGTTTTATATAAGCATGTTTCTATACAATGTGTAACAACAGACTGTGTTCCAACACAAAATATCGATTTTGGACCAAGATTACACACGACTTCACAAAATCACACAACTTGACAACAACAATACATCTACAGTTAGAACACTATTTATTAATTCATATCCATACTATTAAATCTAAAACTTGCAAAAAGGTTGCAAATCTGTGTTTATTGGTGGCTAGCTGTAGAAACTGATTAGTTTCTTGTACATAACGATTCATAATTTTACACAATGACAAGCCAAGAATCTGATGGAGTGAAAATGAATTTGGGTTTTTCCAGCTCCCGATGCAGGAGACAAAGAATTTGGAGAGGGTCTCAAGTGAGTCTGAAGATTTGCATAGCTGCCCTTCTGCTTAGACACATGGCACACCATGTTTTAAAGAAATTGTAATCAATGGGTGCTTTTAATACTCAGAAATGTTGTTGTATTGCAAATGTGGCCACTGTGTCCTAAAATATATATTTTGAACTCATCCCCTTACAGAGTACAACTCATAACTATCATACATAAAACTATCTCATTTAGCTTAATTCAATATGATTTTAAAATCACACAGAGAATATGAATGTCGTATTAAATGTGTCAAGTCTAGCCTTTTCCTGGTGGATGGGGAACTTGGCTGAGAAGAACTATTCCTGTGAAGAATGAAAGTTATTCTGTCTTGCCACAACAGAGATGAGAAAAGGGAATATGGCTGCATTTGCTGTCAAGAAGCAAAGCCATTCTCCTGCAACACAAAAAGAAGGAGCTTCCTCAAAACAACTCATTTCAAGCATGGTTAACTGGTAGGATGCTTCTCATGCGGTGTAGTCACATCGCAGAATTAAAACACTTTGATAACATTTTAACTGCCAAAACTCTTATCCTGTGGAATCCTGGCATTTATAGTTTGGCACCAGAGTTCTCTGACAGACCAGGCTAAATTAAATGACAAAACCCATGACAGTCAAAGTGGTGTTAAACTGCTCAGTGTGGACACACCCTTCATTTAATTAGCTTTTAAGTAATTCAGATCTTGGAAATTTTTCTTCTTTGGAGTACAATGCTCAGCATCTCCAGTCCCAGCCAGCATGGCCACTGGTCATTATGACTGGGGAATTCTGTGAGTTGTAGTCCAAAGAAGTAATTTTCCAAGCTTTGAATTAATTTCTGTATTCTGGTATTTACCACATCTGAATTGTTCACATTAGGCATCAAAATACCTTAGATCAGCCCTACTACTACAGTGGAGTTATCATGAAATAAACACTTCATCCCACCCACTGCCTTGAAGATTATGTGCCATTTGGATGAGATGGTTGGTTTGTACCCCAACCTTAGCAAGCCAAGATGGTGAGAAGATGCCGTCCTGGTGTAAAATATATTCATCAAAACGATCTAGCAAACCAATTACAGCAATCCAGGCACAGAACTTTTTCTAAATAGGTGCTTACACTGTTGGTTACCCTTCATGATGAGATTTAACCTTGAGATCTCCTTGTTTCGTCAAGTTAGTTTAGATTATTGCTGTGCCTGACCCTTTTACTGACTTATTGCTGTTGTTTCTAAATCTGCTATTGACTTCCATTCATATTTTCACTGGAATGTTTTTTTTTTGGGGGGGGGTTGCATTGTTACATTTTATGCTGATTTTTAAGCCACTGCCTGCTTTAAATGCACAAAACATAAAACTGGGATATGATGTAAAGAAAACACACATTGTCCCACTCACTCACTACAAATTCCTTAGGTTATAGGAAATTTCAAGATGCAGTCTTTATCCAGGTGGCGAGGAGGGCATGATTATAAATTATAAATTAAGACTAGGTTAGGAGAGACTGAGCCCTCCCCTCCAAAATGAGCTGGCAAACTTGGACCTCTGAGATTCCCATGTATTTGAGTCTCTCCATTAATTATCAGTCAAAAGTATACTACATATCTGACACTGAAAAATATTAGGAAAGCTATTGGAAATGAGCCAAGTCTAACAAAGACTGCCTGCAGTCTTTCATTTATCTGGGAATAAGCGACACCGAACACATGGAAGGCACTTCTAAGTACATAATGTGCATATAAGAGTCCTCATATCTCTGAATGATAATAGATGAGCAAAATAATTTGTCTTTGGCATGCTAGCATGTACAAATAGGCAAAATTAATTAGCAACCTGCCTGTTGATTTTTAGCATCCCATTTTCCCTGCAGGATTAGTTTCCTTTACTTAAGGAATGGACATCTTGTCACTTGCTGGTTATGTTTAGACTGCAACTCCCATCTACTCTCACCATTAGCTACCCTGGCTAGGGAAGTTGGGAGTTGCAATCCAGAATCATGGGGGGGGCAGATTCTTTCAACAAAGGACATGAAACTTGTGGCTTTTAGTAATATTTGAGTTTACGTTCTATTTATTTCTTCAATTAAGCTTTAATTCATCACAAATTAGCATTAAGGTAATGGTTCTGCACTCCCAAGATCCTGAAAAGCCTGTCCTTCAAAACATAATTCCTTGAACATGAGAAGCTGTGTACAGCTCTTGAGATGTGGTCTCCTCATTGGTGAAACCCCAGCTTTGAAAAGCTCTGGCCAGAGAGGTTCACATGCTTATGTATTTTCTGTACATGGGAAAGAGCAGGATCCAGTGGTGAACTTCTGCTGGATGAACAGTAGAATTCAGTAGAAATGGAAGATGGGTTGATTAACCCTCTCCATCAGAACTACCCTATACCCCTAATGCTGGCTTTGGGAGGAGGCTAGTAAATACTCCAGAGCTGTTTTTTGGAGCAATGTTGTTGCTGTGTCCCTTCAAGTCAATTCCAATTTATGGTGACCCTAAGGTGAATTTATCACAGAGTTTTCTTGGCCAGATTTGTTCAGAAATGGGTTGCCTTTGCCTTCCTCTGAGAGTGAGAGAGTTTGACTTGCCCAGGATCACCCAGTAGGTTTCCATGGCCAAGCGAGGATTCAAATCCTGGTCCCCAAAGTCATGCTCAATGTTAATAATAATAATAATAATAATAATAATAATAATAATAATAATAATAAGTTTTATTTATAACCCGCCCCTCTGCTCGGCAATCGGGGCGGCATACAACAGATTAAAAATACAACAGATAAAACAATTCCATCCTCCCACCTCAACCTGCCCACCCCTTAAAACAGAATTAAACTATCATAGAATTAAAATCAGATTAAAAAATAAAATACAATACCATCCTATCCAATTTGGCCTACACTTACACTATGCTAACTCTCCGTTTAGCTTATCATGAGTAAATTAAGTGTGAGTTCCTAAGCAGTCACCGTTTCCTAAATCCTTTGGCATCCTGACACTAGTAACAGAAATGTCCAAGTTAACATTTATCAGAGTCAAGCATAGGACGCAAAGGGAAAAATACAGTACCTGTACAACTTGAAACTAGGTTTTAAGGCCTGACCTCATTTGATATTAATTATTAAAAAGTTAGCAGTGAATGCAAGAATAGGTGGACACCGCTACTGATGAAATGAGAACTGGCACACTATACTTGATATTGGGTATTGCTTTTCAATCTATCAGTTGCAGATCTATTCAGCAGAAATAGGAATAAACTCAGCTCTTCCAGTCCACTGACTTAAAAGACAAGAATCCAGCCTTCTGCACATGCAAATAAAAAGGTCTGTGCATCACAGTGAGAACTGGGAACAGGCATAAGGGACAAACTGAGGATACACCAAAAACATGACCCACTGTTTGCAAAGGACCACCAAACTGAAATTGCTTGCCACAGACTTTGTCAACCAAAAATCCAACTTCTTTCTGGACAAATCATGGTGTAGGATGGCAGAACTCTGTGGCATCCACCATTCCATTATACAGACAGTCACCTGAAACATCTCTACCATTAGCTCCATGCAAAGGAGAATGGGTTATGGGGTAAAGGCTCATAAATGCCATACCATTCAGAGAAAAGGGGGACAGAATTCATTCAAATGTAAACTACTTCCCAAGTGTCAGGAAACCCTATTGAGATGAATTCTGGATGGATGAGAATTTTTGCAGTTCAAGACTTACTCAAACTGAAAAATTCACATAGCTTTTCTGTGCAGAAAATTGCATCCTCTTCTGCACAAGAGAATAACATGACTACACAGGAAAATGCAATTTTCTACACCCAAAAAATCTCATTTTTCACAGAATAAATTTCTAACTATATATAGTTCTCAAAAACTGCAGTTATCAAGGGCTTTCTAGCAGTGGGGAAGAAAATAATTAGATAGTTTGTTTATTACCCTGAGAATTAAATTTACAAAGATATACATTCTTATGGCAACCTTAACACAAACCTATCATGGGTTTTCTTGGTAGATTTTTTTCTAACAAGGTTTACCATTGCCTTCCCCAAGGCCGAGAGCATATGACTTGCCCAGGGTCACCCAATAGGTTTATATCCTTACTAAGGGGCTAAAAAACATATATATGTTGACTAGCTTCCCACTGCTACATTCCAAAATTATAAATTTAGAAGCCCTATGTATTTCAAAGATGTGGCTCATATAAGTTGCAGAAAAGCAAGGATTCACATATTATTCATCCTCTTACTCTCTTCCTACTCACACTCATGAGTATGTACTCATGATTGGAGTACACACTCCAATTCAGGATTGGAATCTATCATCAGCTCTAATTCAATTATGTTAGCTAAGATATCTTGGTTTGTGAAATATCATTTATTGTATTTCTCAGGGAAGGCTAAGGGAAGGCACAGTGTTTGCCGCCCCGCCCGCCCCCCCATTCTTGTGCATAAAGCGAAAGCAGATTTGATTTTCTCCAAAGGAGAGGAGGAAGGGAAAGGAAGGACATCAACCTGAGACCCATTATGCCTCATTTAGATCAGCTACACCAAGGTGGGGAAACATGATGTCCAGCAATATCTAGAGTCGTAGCCAGCATAGGCAATGATGAATGATCATGGAAGTCGTATTCCTGCCATATCTGGAGAGCCATGGATTGTCCACGACTAAGCTAAACTGAACCACACAGCGATGACTTTAAAACAAAAAAAATATCTCCCACATTAAATCAAAAACAGGACTCCGTATGTAGTAAATGATCATGGATAAAGTTTTCCACAAGTCTCTTCTCACTAGTTTACTAAAATACAGGAAGCTGCTTTTTTTAAGGGAAGTTTTTTAAAACCACATTTAGATTAAACAGACTATCAGAAAAATAGACTCCATCACTTTAATGTGTGTAAAACAAGTTCAAAACAGTGCTGAATTTTATTAAACTGCATATTAGCATGCCTGTCTGTGAAAAACTATAAAACATCAAATGCCTCCTTCTGGGGTTAAAAGTGTATCTCTAACCCCAGAAGGAGGCATTTTATAGTTTTCAGTTCATAAATGGCCTTATTAACTATAATGTCTGGGGATAGTTAGGGAGAATGCTCCTTTTGCATTTAAAATCAAAATGTGAAGAAGATAAAGTATTTCAGTGCAAACACTTTGTTAGTAAAACAACAAGAAGGTTGGGCATCTCGAATGTGAAGTGAAGTTTGGCATACATTAATAGTGAAGCCCTCAGCTACATTCCAAGAAGTCCACAATACCCGATTATCCAGGTCATGTGTGCTGAGTAACATAAAGCAAATCCTTCTGAACAACATCTGTATTCAGTCAGAGTTGGCCAGTGGCCACATTTATTTCTTTATTTAGAATTGTACATATCTGGCCCAAGCCTCTCAAAACATGTATAAGAAAATGTTTTGAAATTAGCCTTTATTTTGGATTCCAGATGTTATCAGAAGGTCAGACACATGGTGGCCACCATAGCTACCAGATCTCCAAGGTCAAAATGCATATTTCTTTTGTTAGGCTCCTAAAACACCAAACTAGCTCTAAAGTCTTGCAAAACAACCAACCAAACTTGCAAGCGTATGAATGATTATAGCTTGCTGAAGTGCATGAACCTTAAGAACGCATAACTTTCTCTAGCCTCTCATTTATTTTGAACATTCTGGTGGATCAGTATTCATGTCAGGCAACTCCAAATATAAAAAAAAAACCCCTCTGGAGTACATGGCCAAACGCTTAAGTAAGTTGTACTAAGCAATACCCTGAAATTAGCACTGTATGATCTCCTACCCAAACCTACAATAAAAGCTCAGTTGTCTAAGGAAATGGTTACTTGTTAAATTCCAGTTCTACAAAGAAGTTTCTCTAGTTCTTGGATGTATTTGTTTACTCAGGAGAACTCTTTTTCACAGAGGAAACAAGCCATTTCTTTCTCTGTTGCCACATCTCCATTCAACAGTTGAGTCATCAGCTACCAAAATTACACCAAGGTGTCCACACTGGTTTCTTTAGCCTTGCTTTAACCTAACCAAAAAAAGGGGGAGATTGCTTTGTACTTTTCAGAGAGTAGCCCCATTCAGACATTGATCTGAACCCTAAAAACTGTAAGTGGATGAAGTGACTTAGTAGTAGGATGCATTCCTCAACTCTCTTACAGCCTTCATACATTCAGGCAAATGGCAGAACATTTTTCCAGTCTTTCCATAATGTTGCCAGGATTAACCAGCACTGAATATTTGGAGGTGGTGCAAAGAAGAAGGGGAAAAAAAGATTATGAACTAAACTTGTTGCTTTCTATTGGTTACAACTTCTAACAATGTTGGTGGGCACATTTCACTACAGATCATTTTAGATGGCCTCTTCTACAGGCATTTGATTAACTTCTATCTAAAATGTGCATTAGACAACACATGTAAGTATCTCATTCACCACAAATAGAGTAATATATACAGAGCTGGAAGATACTTTTTTGGTCTATCAAATCCAGAATCCCCCAGCCAGCAATTCCACAACCCATGCTGGCCAGAGAATTCTGGGAGTTATAGTCCCAAGAAACCATTTTCTTCAAGCTCTACATGCAAGCCTCCTCTGATCAGCTACCCAGTCACAAGCAGCCAGTCAAAGATGGTGAAAAGAGCCAACTATCTCAAATGTGAGTAAAACACCCAAGTCTACACTTGAAGCCATTTCTGAGTTATGGCGACCCTAAGACAAAGCTATCATGGGGTTTTCTTGACAAGATTTGTTCAGAAGTGATTTTCCACTGGCTTCCCATGAGGCTGAGAGCATGTGATTTGCCCAAGGTTATCCACTGGATTTCATGGTTGAGCAGGAATCAAACCCTGGTCTCCAGAGTCACAGTCCAACCCTCAAACAGCTATGCCACACAGTACACTCTCTTGTTAATTGTCAGCAATTAATTCCACATGTAACTGCATTCTGTGGGAGAAATTATCATCTTTTTGCTTGCTTTATACCAATTTCCTTTTAATACAGAAGGAAAAACAAGAGAGGCAATAAGAAGATTTATTATTATCATTATTGTGGAAGAAAGTAAACACATTAATTTTACTAAATCCAGAGATAAAAATATTACAACTATCCATTTGGCTCTGGTGAATTATGTGGGATGGGGAGGGAGCTCTGAAAATTAAATGCAATTACAGCCGTCCCTCCCCATTCGCAGACTTGGAGTCCGCAGTCTCGCCTGTTCGCAGGCGCACATGGCGCACATGGCCATTAAAACAAATGAGACCCCAATATTGGCAATTTTCCTGGTTCGAGGGGGGGCAGAACAGATCCCCATAAATTGGAAGGGACGATTGTATTTTTTCCTATGGAGTTATTCACCTTATGCTGTAGATCCCTAATTAACTCTGATATAATCTAGCTCAAATGCAGCTCACCTAGGATAATTTTCTACTGTACACATGGAAGAGTTTACATTTCCATTCATTTTCAAAGACATCTTTTCAAGCAGTCAATCAAACATCTCTGTCTTTATAATGTATATTATTCAACCATGTGTAGCTTTAGTTGTTATTTGAAAGTGTGTCATGCTTTTTTAATAGGTTGCCATGAATGATAAGAATGAATGGTAATGCTTGAAATGACAAGTCAAATTCTGCTGTTTTGTGTGGTACATTTCTATCAAGCATTTATCAAAATAGTAGACAACTGTTTTTCATAATCCTGGAAATGGATGTCCTATCAATGCTCTAAAAGGTAAATGAAAAGAACTATAATTGGTACTGAGAGGTAGTTATCTCCTCCTCTCTTTGATGTAAGTAGCAGCCGTATTGTTTTAAAATTGTGTTGAAAATATTATATACAGCATTAAAGCATATTGTATTAAATTATTTATAAATTCCCTGAGCTACAGCCCTAAAGTTATCCTGTCATAAACCACAGGATTTTGTACTACAATGTTCATTCACATGCCATTACTTTCATCTGAATGCACTTCCCTAAGATTTCTATGAAAATTAGTATTACATACCTAATATAAATCTATGATGTTGTACAATATTTAAAAAAAACCACTGTATCACTTTATCTTTAAAGAGAAACCAGCACAGGGTACTTAGCCATTAACCAGTATTTTCAGAATTCACCTCTTCCTGAAAGGTGCAGTGGCATCCCTGCACCCGGAGTGTGTGGGGCTTCTGGGGGGCAGGGCTTCTCTGTGCACGCTCCCACCCTCCCGTGCCATCCCCCTGCTCCCAGACGGGGTGGCACAGGGCTGGAAGGGAGCATGTGGTACCCTGTCTGGGATGTTGCAGTGGGGAAGTGTGCATAGGAAGGTGGGAGCACACATGGGGACGGTGTGGGATGGTGGGAATGCACACGGGGACAGCACAGGAGGGAGGCAGCATATGTCGGGGTGCAGAAGAGTGAGTGTGTGTATGGGGATGGTGTGGGGGGGGAGCTTGGAGGGAGACCCTGACCGAGTGTCACACCCCTTCTGGTGTGTCATCCGGTGCAGGCTGCACCACTGCATCCCCCCTAGTGACACCACTGAAAAGGCAGCCCCAAACTGTCTTCCAATTGGCTTTGCCAACTTGTTCTTTAAATTAAAGTTAAGTATTCCTCACTTTACTTCATAGCAGAAGAGAGGGTGGGTCACACTTTCTATTAATCTCTCCACCGCTAATTGCATTCTTTAATTGAACGAAATACAGTAATATATCTTTCCATAAACGAAATAACAGCAATGTATTTTCCCTGTGCATGTGGTCTATTCTTTTCTGGTGTTACAAACACTAATTTCATGACATCAAGAGGATTAATTCCAATATAAACTTTGGCATATCTGTGGAAATTGCTTTTTGCATCCAAACATTCATAATGCCTTTTTACCACCAAAGCTCATTAGTTACTACCATGTCTTTGAATTTAGGCTGAATCCAAGATCTTTTCCACAGCTGACAACTGTTGCTGTTGTTGTTGTTGCTGTTGTTAAATGTCCTCGAGTCTGCCCCAAGTCAGAATGAGACATCTCTAAGACCCCCCTATCCTCCACTGCTCTGTCTAGGTCCTATAGATTCAAGCCCGTGGCCTCCCTGATTGAATCTAGCCATCTCATGTATGGTCTTCCTCTCTTTCTATTGCCTTCTACCTTCTCTAGCATTATCTTTTCTAATAAGTCATGCCTGTCCATGACGTGTCCAAAGTACAACAGCCTCAGTTTCATCATCTCAGCTTCCAGGGAGAGTTCACGTTTAATCTGTTCAAGGACCCATTTGTTTGTCTTTTTGGCTGTCTGTGGTATCTTTAACACTCTTCTCCAGCACCACATCCTCAAATGAATTTCTTTTCTTTCTGTCATCTTTCTGTCTTTCTGTCAGCTGCCAGGGAATTTATAAATAATCCAGCTTTCACATCCATACACGGTAATGGGGAATATAATGGCTTGGACAATTCTGACCTTAGTGCTCAGTTGTAAATCTTTACACTTTAAGATCTTATCTAGTTTCTTCATGGCTGCCCTTCCAACTCCTAGTCTTCTTTTTATTCCTTGAGTGCAGTCTCCATCTGGAACAATGACAGTTTCCCTCCCCACAAAAAAAAAGGAAAAATGGTCATTAATCCCACTGCTAGAAATTTTGCTACAACAAACCTCTATCAGCCCAATCTGCAAACCAAAAATGTAGCCCAGCTGGGAATCTCACCAGGCAAACCACTATTTCTTACCTATGGTAGCTTGTGAAACCAGAGGACTTATACAAGAGCTTGATCTCAAACAAGTCCAGGAGTCCAGGTAGACCACAAGTTGAACATGAGTCAACAGTGCGAT
>CM034701.1:268536840-268564156 GCA_020142125.1 Phrynosoma platyrhinos | reverse complement strand
AAAGTCTATTCAAAATGTATACAGTATTAAAACAAAGAAGACTGTCTTAAAAATAAACATGCCAAGTAATTGTTCATAATTATTCTACTGCCTTCGTTATCAGGGCAACCTAGTTAATTGCTACTTTAATAGTTTCCCCAAGAGAAAAACAATGGTTCTAAAACCTTTTCTCAAAACTTAATTAGATCAGCAGCTAGCAGTCACTGCAGTATCTCTATGTTTTGTTATTTGCTACATTTAAACCTATTATCTAGTTACTCAATCCATTAGTGAGGAGGATAAAGCCAAAATAATTCTTAAACATGCTTCAAAGAAACTTAAATGGCTTATCCTCACTTTAAACAGTGACCTTCATCAATGTTACATTTAGGAATGTTTAGTTGAACAGAAACACACAATTCTAAAATCTCAAAATTATCTCCCTTCTAATACAATAACAACCATCTGTTTTATCATCCCAAAGCCATTTATTTCAATGATGATGTAGTCCTAGATGACGACATCTGAGAAGTCACTCTGAAGAATCTTCATTATACAGATTTCTTATGGGCTCGCCCACAAGATATTCCCTTTTATTTAGCAAAGATAGCCAGTTGGCAGCCTAAGGGCTAGGTGGACCATTTCCCTCCAAATAATCAAGCAACTTTATATATGTCTTTGTCTCTATCGGCCCTGGCAACCATAAAAGACTTACCAGCAACTGCATCCTAAAACACACCTTCACCTTAATGACATCTAGTGTTTGAAGTCTGAGTATTGTGCCCCAGGTATGTCAAAAATATGTATCTTTTGTAACCTTGGTAGCAATTTTATTTGCAACTCATAGGATAGGGAGACATGTTTTGATGCTCTTAGAGGGCATTTTGTTAGGCGAAAAAAAACTTTTTGAAAAATTTTGTAAAGTTTTCTTTTGACCCTGGGAGTACAGGGGGGATCCAAGTATGTGGAAATGCACTCTACATCCCCTAGAGATCATTTCTAGGCATTTTGAAGCAACAGAATAATAATAATTGTAATATGCACACCCCTACCTGCCTACCTAGGGGCTGCATGTGGCCTATGGGCTGCACTTTGCCTACCCCTGTACAAAAGAGTGGCAAAGTGGACAAATTGTGTCTATTCAAAATCTTGTACTTAAAGGCACACTACAACTGGAGTGGAGCTGAGTCACACCTCAAATTTTATGTGAAAGTTCACACAGTTACATAATTTCAACCTGGCCCCATGTTGTTTGGCACACTTGTCAGACTCCTACACATTTGGATCCTTTCTGTATGGTCTAGGTCAGGGGTAGGCAACCTAAGGCCCGGGGGCCGGATACGGCCCAGCAAGGCCTTTGGACCGGCCCCAAACCGGTCCTGCCGCCGCCCCCCCCACCGCCGCCACCCCCCCCCCCATGATGATATTGATTATTGTTGTTATTACTTGTTCTTGGAGTTTTCTTGGCAAAATCTTCACAGGGGTTTTGCCATGGCTTTTCTGGGGCTGAGAGAGTGTGCATGCATTTTTTAAAAAAAAATTAATTCTTTTTTAATTTTAATTTTTATTTTTATTTATTTATTTATTTATTTATTTATTTATTTTTGGTGCTTCGGCCCGTCAATTGTCTGAGAGACAGCAACCCGGCTCCCGGCTCAAAAAGGTTGCCTACCCCTGTTCTAGGTAAACTTAGTTCTACACAATCACAGAGTTCACTGATTAAAAGACAAGCTACCCAAGCCAAAATTGAGCTCCAACATCCAAATTTACCTTTATGGAATTTGTAAAATTTGCAAATTTTCAGGAATTTTAAACTGAGAATACTTTGCAATTCTCTACCTGAAAATGAGTCATGTCCTGCAATAATTATATGTGATAATAAATAGAGACTGCATTCATTAATTCAAACAATTTAGCCCTACCTATAAACCAGAGTAACAAAACAAGTCTATTAATATGACTAAGCAGGCATCGCTAGTTCACTCTGTTTACACCATGGAACCGGTTCTAGAGTTTCTACTCACTCTTCCTTGTGATTCAGAAGTAACCTCTAAGATTACACCCTCTCTTGGAATAAGATGATTCCAACACAGACCAAGAGATAAGGATAGAATTATTTTTAACTTCAAAAAAACCATCATCTACCACCCATATTCATCTAAAGCTTATCAAGGCTGACATCAGAAGTAATAAAGAAGCTTCTTTGACACTTTCCTACATAGTAAGGAGTGTTGGATGTGTTCTAGGATATATGAGATACATGCAGTCCTCCATAAGAGGTTATTACGTACCCTAGAATATCCAGCCATGTGTTAGAATGGAGGCAGAAAATGTTACTTTCTGTTCTACCAACTCCCAGATTGTCAATAACTGCCCTCTCGCCCATAGTTCAGTACACCAGTATTCTGTATTCAAAGAGCAAGAACTTTTATTTCAGCAACTGCAAGTGTTAGCAGAAAAACATTTGCAGACAGAATTACCATCATCCACAAACATCAACATAAAGTTAACAATGTCCCAACCCAAAACTTCATGAGCTTTACCTTGACTTATTAACAATTCAAAACATACCTACCCTCCCAACCATATTTGCCTTGTTCATCTAGCCCCCTTGTACCGTTTTGGTCTTGTATCTACTTTCCATTTCCCATGAACAAACTCTGAGAAAAAACCTCCCACATACATCTGCACATTCCTGTGCCAGGCAACAATCATCCCTTTGAACCACCACTAATTGTTTATACTAGCACTATGCCTCCCATCATTCCCATCAAACTCCAAGAACACATTACAACTTTCATACTCTTATAATTCTAAAACATTTTTATATATTATACACACACACACACGTCAACCCTTTATATCCATGAATTCTTTATCCACAGATTCAAGCATCCATAGCTTGAAAATATTCAAAACAACCATAAATTTAAAAAAACTTGATTTTCCCACTTCATGTAAGGGGCACCATTTTACTATGCCATTGTATTTAATGGGATGTAAGCATCTGCTAATTTTGGTATCTATAGGGGGTCCTGGAACCAAACCTCTGTGGATATCCAGGGCCCACTGTACTATAACAATCAATTTAATTTACATAACAATAACACGCATCTATGATAGAATATGCCAGATTCTGACAAGTATCCACAATACTGGCTGGGCATTCTGGGATTTATAGTCAAAAGGAAGGAAATTTTTCAAGCTCTGTGCCAGGAGTACATAGCAACTAAATTGACATGGGCAACTTCCCCAAGGTAACATCAATTTACAATTTTCACTGTAAAATCTGAACAGTCTGTTCACATTGTAACCCACATTTTGTTCATATTAATTCAGTGGAGCAAAATGTAGACCATCTTCAGCCACATCATTTATTTGTTTTCTCCTAAACAGCTGCATATTTTTTTCTGATTAAGGCATCAATCCAAATCACAAACACGTGGAACAACACTCAGAGACATGCCCAAGAAATCTACTGCTTAAAAGTAATCCAAGTAACCCAACAGGCCAAGAGGCATCCAAATCAATCAGTAAATCAATCACTCTATATATTTCCTACAGAATGAGCAAAATAAGTTCATCATGTAGGTTTGCTTTTACAACAGAATCTATTAATAAATGGCCCATTTCTCCACTTTGGAAATGCTATAGTTCAGTTTCCATTACACTGGCTCCTCATTAATCTTAAGCATCACGGTTGCCCTCATTAAACTGAAAATGGGCCCATTTATTTGTTGACTGTCACCTCCCTTCACTTTCCACCAGCAAGACAGCAGCATTGCTGGCTGGTGTTGGGAGAATAGGTACCTTTATCCCATTTATCAAGCATGGACAAAGTGTGTCCCACAGGCCACAGGTGGTCCCTGGGGCATTTTTTGTTACCCTCTGAGGTCAAAAGGTATCCCCCCTCCAAAAAAAAATTCCAAAATGCCACAAAATGAACTTCAGGGGATGTGGAGAGTATTTACACCACATCTGGAAGCCCCTTGGACCTCTCTCCAAATTTTTCCAATTTTTTTTCCAATAACCATTTTTGCTCCAAAATGCCTTCTAGGGGCAACAATGTCCCCATGTTCCCCAGACAATTGTTGCAGGAGCATACTGAGGGCTCTACAAGATCTCCTAGGGAACTAATGCAGCCCTCCGGCCTTCCCCAGTTGCCCATTCCTGTCCTTGTCAGAGACTCATGGTACCTCATCCTGCTCCAATATTTGTTAAGGATTAAAGCAGGGGTAGGCAACCTTTCCCCTTTAAGGGCCAAAGGACTTCAGCTCCCAGAATCCCAGGAGCTATTGGCCAACATGGCTGAGCTGAAGTCCCTCAGCCCTTAAAGGGGAAAGGTTGCCTACCCCTGGATTAAAGCTACAGGAGCCCTGCCCCAGATCCAGCCTGGCAACTCTATATGGGATCAAACATGATCCCATAATGGCTTGAATTTGTTTTCTGCTGCCCCAGATTTACTCTTCTAGATTGAAGAGAGCAGTCAGTGATGGTTGCGAACTAAAAACACAGGCAACCTTTTAAAAACCATTCTTTAAAAAATGCATGACACATCATAACACGGGTTTGTTTCACATGCAGCACTAACTGTAGTTAAGCTTGAAAAGAGCAATGTGCTTGTAACCCACATCAAACAATTATTATGGATTGATACTGAGTTTCAGGAACTTGTGCCATCCCACATCAAACAATTATTATGGATTGATACTGGGTTTCAGGAACTGACAAGATTGTATCCTAGATCTCAACAAGGCAATTCATTAAGTTTTCCAGGTGATCTTTTACTACTTTTTGTATCTTCTTTAATTATGTGAGCCCCATGAGATGCTCTGAAGAATATTTGTGATGCTAAACACCACAGACATTTCTACTCCAACTCAGGGAAAAATACTGATCCCTGCTTATATAAAATCATTGGCTTTTATGTGACCTCATTATGCATCTTTGTATGTAACCTGAAGTCTATTAATTTTGCAATTCCCATCCTCTTGTGTCTCAGAGCAAGCAGCATTCTGCCAAAGGCACACAAATGCATGAGCAAAAGTTCTAAATTACTCTTGTAAATCAATACGCTTTAATTATTCTAGCAACCAATTAGTATGCCCATTTTCTTCACAAGATACATGAACTGCAAGTGTATTTGGCTTAAATTAATTGGTTTAAAGGAATTTATTCAATATGGAGATTTTAATCTCAATGGTTTAAAATAAATCCATCCCAATTTAAAGAGCAAATACTCCCCCTCCCAAGGGGCCACTTACAGTTGAATCCTAACATGTATAGTGAAGATTTAAAAGAGTTTCAGACTGAATCATCCACTGTTTCCTCCATGATTCTGCTTCAATCAGTACAAAAATGATGCTTTAGAAGAGGAGGGGGCAGATTATGCCCTGGGGCTCAATTGTGGCCCCCTTTTGCAGCCCTTGAACCCTCTACTAATCCCCCCAAGCCTCCAGAAAAATTGAAAAAAAATGACATGATTTGGGAGCACTTTTTTGCCTCAAAATTGCACAAGACAGCTCCCAAACTGTGAAAACATGCAAAAATACCCCCAATCCACAAGCATCCCAGAACCCTGTCATAGTAGTTCTTGTTGTGTGCCTTCAAATCATCTCTGAATTACGGCAACCCTAACACAAAACCTATCACAAGCTTTTCTGGAACTGAGTTGGTTTCTATGGCCAAACAGGGAATTGAACCCTGGATCTCTCCAAATCCCCATGCAACCCTCTATATCTTAATGTTCCTCAGCAACGCCTCTCAAAATGGTGGCAATAAGTGATGTAACATTGAATCTTCTCTGTCAGTGTGCTCTGGTACCACAATAAACTACAGTTACCATGATTCCTTAGCACTGAACCAGGACAGTTAAAATGGCCTCAAGCTGCATTATTTCTGGAAGTCTGTAAAGGCGCTATGTCACTGAAGGCAGATCACTGCAACAAGGATGTGTTGAACTAGGCTATTATACAGCCATTTCATGGGTAGGAGGAATAATACTACTTTAGTGCAGAGTCGTGGTTACGGTATTGCACTGGGACTTATGAGATCCAGGTCCAAGTCCTCATGTAGCCATGCAAATCACTGGGTGCTTTCAGTATTCACAGTGACACCTACCTCACAGGGTTATTGTGAAGACAAAGTTGGTGGAAGAGAGGTACGTATGCTGCCTTGAGCTCACTGGAGGAAAGGCAGGCTATAAGTGCATGTATCAAATAAAATGACTTTCTTAAATTTAGTAATGCATACAAAAGCATTATATGCCTATATAGGAACTCAACGCAAAGACCATTATTTTACACTTCTTGGACAAGTCACATGCTCTCAGCCTCAGGGGAAGGCAATGGCAAACTTCCTCTGAACAAATCTTACCAAGAAAACCCCATGATGCCTTAAAGTTGGAAATGTCTTGAAGGCGCACAACAATCACCACAAATAAATAATTCATAAAGGACCAGTTATATTTCATGAAGGTTTGTCATAAATAAGTACAATATTGGCTGATTTTTTTACAAACAGAACAAGCGTTTTCTCAATACTACCTTTGTACAACAAGGATAAGCTAGTCTTTTTCCAGCAGCAGTACACAAACAAGATTTATATATCAACATATATTCAATTATCATGTAAAAACTATCACCAAGAGCCAAAGAGTTAGGTGTGGCAAAGATCTTGGTCATGTACAGCAGGCAGGGGTTTTTTTCTTATTAATTTCTCCTTGTTCTTGCTCTTTGAACAGAAGGTCACCAGTGGTATATCACAAATGGCTATTGGAATTTCCCTGTTTCAGAACTTTTGTGACAGCTGTTCAAGAAACACAAGCCCAAAGCCCACATGTGCATGTGCAAGTAGCTGTCCAGGATCCAAAGACCTCCACAATAAACTGGTTTGCAAAGCGGGGGGGGGGGGGGGGGGGGGGGGGGAGTGTTACTTTATTTTCTGACTCAAGTGTTCCTGTAACAGGCTAGAATGATTTACTGTATATACTTATACATAAGTCTAGAAATTTAGGTCAGAAATTGACCCAAAAAACCTGAGTCAACTTATCCATGGGTCATATAAAAATCCATAATTTTGGTCCCAAAACCTGCCCTCGACTTATACATGAGGTCAACTTATAGTCAAGTATATACAGTAACTATCAAAATGTATCCCAATAATGTCTACTGAACAGACCTGCTAACATAGACTATGGGCCTTTGCAGACTGCCAGAAATAGTGCAAATTGAGGCCACTTTAGCTGCCCTGACTCAGTGCTAGGGAATCATGGGAACTGTAGTTTATTGTGGCACCAGAGCTCTCTGACAGAGAAGGCTCAGTGTCTCATAAAAAAAATATAATTTCCATGATTCCCTAGCACTGAGCCAGGGCAGTTAAAGTGGACTCAGTATGCACTATTTCTAGTAGTCTGCAAAGGCCCTATATTCAGTAAAGGTCCTGAAATGCAACTTTGTTAAGATAAAACAGTGGCAGGTATGTTTAGGGTAGCAAAGAATATTAAAGAGAAGAGAAAGGTGGTTATCTTCCACTGTTCATCATTTAATATTTTAAATTGTGAATTTAGATGCTAAATTTTAAATGTTTTAAATTTTAAATTTTATTTGAAATTTGAAACAAACATCCATAAATGATCACATATCAAAACCAGGCTGGGGGGATTGTGGGGGGGGGGGGTCCCAAAATTCCAGCCAGCCTGGCTATAGAGCATCCTGGCTAGGGATTCTGGGAAATGTAGTCCCCCCAAAACTAGCTTTTCCCATTTTAAATGGGGTGTCCCCCGTTGTAAATGGGGTGTCCCATTTAAAAGACATACTAAGAATTAATTTGTCAATTACCACAGCACACAAGGTAGGGAAAGGGAAGGACTTAACATGGAACTAAATTTAATGAATTAGGAACTGTCTTGAGCTTGAATCTCCTCGGTCTTGAGCTAAGAGACCACTTCTTCCCTCGGCCTCAGTAGCTTCATCCAAAATAAATGGGTACATAATACTGACTTCTTTTATGGTTTGTTATAAGGATTACAACATGTATAGTGCTTTGGATGCTTGAAACTGATATGCTGATGTTTGCTTGTTCATTTTTTAAAACTATTCCATGTATCAATAATTCAGAGTACATTTAAGAATTGTTTAAGTATTTGAAGGGATGTCACATTGAGGACGGACCAAGCTTGTTTTCTGCTGCTCCAGAGAATAGGATCCAGAACAATGGATGCAAGCTATAGGAAAAGAGATTCCACCTCAACATCAGGATGAACTTCTTGACAAGAAGAGCCATTTGGAGAGGGGTGGAGTCTCCTTCTTTGGAGGTCTTTAAGCAGAGGCTGGTTGGCCATCTGTGTCAGGGGTGCTTTGATTGTGAATTTCTGCATGGCTGAATGGGGTTAGAGTTGATGGCACTTGTGGTCTCTTCCAACTCTACGATTCTATGATTATTATGTCTATATTTGTAAATAATAAATTCTACTCATATGATTGTGATTATAGGGCAGAATTTCCTGTATAGCCTTCTTGTGTTAATATTCCTCTCTTCTACCATAAACAGAATCCAGAAATAGAGATGACTCTTGCACAAGTTTGTCAGTGTTGAATTTTTGGTCCATTTTGAATTACTAAGGCACTGCAGAAATACAATGCAAAATAAATTCCCATTTTTTCCTGTAGATGGAACAAAGCAGTTTCTTGTTTCTATGCATCCTTTAGACCTATTAATCTTCTTTCATTAAAAATTTATCACACTAAAGTATACCCTTTCTGCTTTTGAGAGCCTAAAGAGATAACCAAATATCAATTGAACTTGACTGAGGAGAGAAAAAAGAAGACAGGCACATTGACAAGGATTCACATACGGCTAGAACCAAAAAAAGTAATGTTTGGTGGGAGGTTAACTACATTTCCCAGTTTTGAGGGTTTCTTGGAGCTTTAGCCCAAAATAATATCTTTTCCAAGGGGTCCAATTGTTGTTGCTGTGTGCCTTCGAGTTGTTTCCAACTTATGGAGATCCTATCACAGGGTTTTCTTGGCAAGATTAGATTAGAGGAGGTTTGCCATTGCCTTCCCCTGAAGCTGAGAGCATGTGACTTGCCCAAGGTGACCCAGTGGCTGAGTTGGGAAATGAACCCTGGTGTCCTAGTCGAACATTCAAACCACTACAGGAGGCTAGCTCCATACAGTAGACATATTAGAAGGAGTTTGTTATCATGCTTACCAGAGGATAACTCATTTCCTGGTAGACATGCATAGCATGTGGTAGTAACTGTTGAATTAAATAAGAGAATGTATTTTATTCTGACACATTATGTACAAGAATAAGGGGCCCTTTCACACTACATAGTTACAGAGCTATAATTCCATTGTAAGTCCCATAGTTGCATCCTATGCAAGCCTTGGGTTGTAGTTTGGGAAGGCACTACAAGGAAAAGTCTAAAAGCAAAGGCAATTGTGGTGCTCCTGGAAAATCACACAGATGATAAAAGGAGTCTGAACTCAGCAGCATAAATATTTGGAATCTGGAATTGATTTAGGAAAGTTTCCTTCTGCACGCTTTGTCTACATACATGTGCCAGAAGACTTTTCTCAGGCCCTCTTTGGAATCCAAAACGCATGAGCAAGATATATCATTCTGATTTCTCTTTGTCATGCCACATTGTGCTGTTGTGGGACATAATTGGGATGTAATTTCTTTCAGGGCTACAGAACGCTGTCCAGTTGTGCAACCCAAAACAAGTCTGGGCAGTGTGTGTGCAGAATTCCATCCTAATTACTATGCCACCATGATTTAATTCCTTTTTGCAAAGATCAAAAGCAGAATAGTATTCAAGATGCTGAACTGTGAATCAGGATGCCTCAGTTGGTGGCCTGAAACAAGGTGTTGCTCTTCTATAGTATGGCGACAACAAACAACATTGACCTACCATACAAGGTTGTGGTAAAAGGTATAAATCAGTGTTAAGACCAGTGTTAAAACTGTAAATTGTAAACAATAAATTTTAAATGTAGATTGTTTTAATAAGTATGTGTCTCATTTGTTCTTTTAAATTGATGCATATTTTGACTAAAGTTTTGTTCTTAACTGACACATATTTGTTGGTCTGTTGTTTTCTCCACTTTGATTCATGGGGAGAGGTGGCTAAGAAACTTTGTAATATTATTATTATTATTATTAATATACAGGAGAACACTGTATCACAAAGTGAGCAATGCAGAGAATAATACAATAAAAGCCAAATATAAGAACTTGAAATGGCAGCAGCTGAAAACAAGTGACCAAAAATATGCTTGAAAGCACATCGCTGGAATACTACCTCCATTAAGGGGATGTAAATAATATGGTGATCTAAGTAGGAAATCAATACATTTTAGAAAACATCTGTTTGTTTTTGTTATTGCCAAATACTCAGTATTTCAAGTTCTTATATTTGGCTTCTATTTGTTATATTCTTTGCATTTCTCACTTCATAATTATATTTGTTTGGTGTTACTTTTGTTAAATCTATATCCAGGTGTCCCTCCAGATTTGCAGGAGATCCATTCTGGACAACACACACACCCATGAATCCAGAAAAACCCAAATATCCAAGTTGCCATTGGTTACAATGACTGCATGCACCTCATGCACGCACGCCATTTTACTCCTCCCCGCTTGCCATCCGCGAAGAACCCAGACCGTGGACTCTGAGTTCAGGAACAGGGAGGGACGAGTGTACAATATATTGTTTTCCATTTATATTCTCATTATTATTGACTTCCTTTGTTAATTAAGTGCTGCTGTTGAGTGCTCTCCAGCTCCTTTTGGACCTTGGAGATCTGTGTTAAGCACACTGATCATCATACTGCAGCCTTCTGTACTACTGTACATTTTGTACATTTTATATTTGTACTCCCGCCTCGATCCGTAGGGAGAGGTGGGAAATATAAATATATTATTATTATTATTATTATTATTATTATTATTATTCTGTAATTTGCTTTGATTCCACTTCCCATTATTCCCAAATGGGTGGGGATGATGAACCTGTCACAAAGCATTATATCTGGCTGGGCAACTGTGGAAGGGTAGGGGGCTGAATTAGCCGCACTCATTCATTGCACTAGCTTCCCCCCCCCCCCAAAAAAAAAATCAGTAACATTTTTGCCCCCAAATGCCCTCTAGCTCTAGGTATGGGGGCATTTTCAATGTGTTTTAGAGTCTTCAGGCCTTTTTTTCAACAAGAGGAAGTGAGTGGAAGTAACATAGTTTTAAAAGAAAAGGCATCTCTTAGGCATAAATTGGACCAGGGGACTCGTAATGAGGTAGAAATCCCCCTATGCCCCCTAGAAAGCATTTAGGGGAATGTAGAAAATTGCAAATCTTTTTACTCCTGAGCTCCAAGAGCAGTTTGAGACATTTGGAGCAAAATAAATAAAATTGTAAAATGGCAGCCCTGGAAGCAACAAAAATGGCCCTGTGGAGAGTCTCATTATATAAATTCCATTAATTCACACTTAAAATGTCACTTTTGAAAAATGCCAATATAAATTGCTTCTGCTTTTGTTGCAATGAGTATTGTTTAATCTTCTGTTAAAAGGTGTGACCAAAGTGAACACCACATCTATCCCAAAGGGCCTACCACAAACACAGAATTTCAAATGGCAGCTCTCTTTGCTTTTGACCCAGTCATTAAAATCTTATTCCGTGCACAGGCAGCATCCTTGCTACTGACACTCAAGAACAAGATGGTTTCCTGGCAAAGCTTGATCAATACCTCAAGATATATTATCATGACATTACACTAAATGTTGAGTCAGAGAAGCAAGAGACAGGCTCAACAGTATCCTAAGTACCCAACTGTCTAACACTAGTGCATGCTTATAGACATGGAAGCCATTTTAAAGACGCTTCTTTGTAGGATGAATGGAAACTGGTGCTCTCCACATGCGTAGGACTGCAACCTCAGACTCCTCAGCCAGGTATAGACTTTTTCAGAAAGGCTCAGCTTCCAAACATTAATGGTAGACAGAATGTGTATTCATTGCAGCTTGGCAATCATCTTATCTATGCTAAAAGCAAAGTCTGGGAATTAAAAGTAAGATAATTATCTAAAACTAGTTACTTTTCTCGTACGAGGATTATCTGGAAGTTACATTGCAAACATAACAAGCAAGAGGGAAATTACTACTGAGAACCCTATGAAATTACTGGGGGTCACCTTACATTGTTGGGTGACTTGAAGGCACATACACAAAGAGTAACAAGTTTTAGTTACTTTCAAGGCATATTTTGTCCTGTCACATAATAGAAATAAAGCAGTTTTACACCACTTTAACATCCATGGCTCAATGCGGGGGACCAGAGCTCTCTGACAGGGAAGGCTAAATATCTCACAATACTACAAACCCCAGAGTTCCAGAACACTGAGCCATGGCAGTTAAAGCTGTGTCAAACTGGACTATTTTTGCAGTGTGGCAGCAGCCTTTAAAAACCATTTTGACAGAAATTTTCAAGTCTGATGCCAATCTCTTACTAATGCCAAGGTTCTTCCCCTCTCAAAAAAGTAATGGAATGTAACAGAAAAGTAATAACCATGCAACAAATAATGTAACAAGCTACTTTTCCAGAAATTACAATGACAACAGCAACCAATCACTTCTAAAACACTGTAAACATGGGAATATTTTTTTTTAAAAAAATTCTATATTCTGGCTAAAAGTAGAGGTAGTTTGCTGATCACAAGAAATGTTCCATTTCCATACGGTAATAATTTAATTAGGTCAAATCAAATGTTTCTAAAAATGTGTGTGAATTTTCAAGAGGTAAAAAGAAGTCCTGACCTCAAAAATAGTTGACTTGATGTTAAGGTCATAGCATCCATATGGATTGGGGAGGCATGTCCCCAGATATTAAAATTAGGCTCTATCAGATGATGGAATGATTTTAAGTTTCACTTTGGATAATCTCTAGGGACCCTTTCACACTATACAATTATATCACTTTGATTCTACTTCAATTGTCGTGGTTCCATCCTGTGTAAACCTGGAGTCTGAAGTTTTATGAGGTGCTAGAAGATCTCTCCAGGTGACAAATCTAAATATTCCTGCCCAAACTGCAAATCCCAGGATTCCATTGGATGATGCCATGGCAGTTAAAATATAATCCTAATGCTATAACTGTGTAACGTAAAGGGATCCTAGCTGTGGGAATGGATAGCCACGGGGGATCCAGGAGTCATTTCCAATTCTCCAGCTTATGGTGGGTGTCTCCCCCACAAAGTGAAGAGAGGAAAATTCTCTGAAAACTCTACCTAGCTCTGAATGCTGTGCCATCTCCCACAGTGCAAAGTAAGTCATGCAGAAAATGCACATCATGCAAATTGCTGAGTCTACATAAACTACATATGTCAGATTCTATTTCTTGTAGAATCTGGGCTACCCTGGCACAGAATTGTGATTTATTTTTGAGATAAGACTGTATCCATGAAATGCATGAGAAAATGTCCGAAAACAATTATTTCTATCACTCGCAGAAAAGAATACACACAACCCTATCTATAAACTTTTGCAAAAACTGATAGTGCATTGCTTTAATAGATACATGAGATTTTATGTGGACATTTTCCCCCTAGGTTTCATCTCTCTCTCTCTCTCTCAATCTCTCTTTTAATCAAAACCCAAAATTAAATTCAAAGCAGTAAAATATCAATGCCTTCTGTTAGTATCCAGTGTGTACATATCTTTTACCCACAGCATCCAGGCTCAGGAATCTTCCACAGCATTTAATAATGAGACATGCACATTTACTGAGCTGAAGGGTACACCTATTATCACTTACCTCAAAACAACTCAAGATTAGCTGATGTACGGGCAAAGCATAAAAAGGTATGCACGCTTTCCAACAGTCGTTTGGAAATTTACTCTTTGAGTGAAAGTCATTTTTCCCCAGTAAGAATGAGGTCACAGAAATGTAAGTACTGACCTGCCCCTTTAAATTTTCTTGTGAGAGTACAATTGCAATTTTGTTCAAGCTCTGTGATCTCATGAGGGATAGGGAATCCACAACCCTTCAATGTTGTTCAACCGCAGCTCCCACTATCCTTCATCACTGACTTTGTTTCCCATCCCTGAACTGCAACAAAATAAGTTTGCTTAACCTAGAAAGCCCAGCCATCCTAAGGCTGAAGAGGAATCACAAAACATCCTGCTTTTCTCACAAGTTCTTGCAGTTACAATAATCATGTTGAACATAAACAATAGAGAGAGCATCCTTGTGTCTACAGCACCAGAGACAAGGCTGTTTCCCCAGTGGCTATCACACAATGACCTTGCCTCAACAAGTGTAAAATACAATCTATCTTTATGAACCAAAGATTAAGAATTTGGGGTAGGGAGGGGTTGAACTTCACCAAAGCGCCTTGCCTTCCTAATTCACTGCTTCTTACACTCCCAGTTTCTGTAAATATGAGCTAAGTTAGCGTTTAATTGGTGTTCCAAAAGATTGTGAGATTCCTGCAAGTGGATTTTGGGGCAGGGCAACACAGAAAGCTGGAAAGGTCTTTGGGGAAAAGTTGTATCAAGAGTCCAGGATCTCTTGAGATAACTTTATTTCACCAGCAACCAAAAGAGAATTTTTACAGGGGGAAAAGGGGCTTCTCCTGATATTCTAAGGACTCCAGGAGAAGAAAACACAGATAGGAGCCAGTTCCTCCCACTCCCAGCCCCTTTAGCATTGGTGTGTATGTTATATGCCTTCAAGTTGTTTCCAACTTAGGACAACCCTAGGACTCATGAGGTTTTCTTGGCAAGATTTGTTCAAAGGAGATTTGTCATTGCCTTCCCCTGAAGCTGAGAGGATATGATTTGGCTGAGGTCACCCAATGGGTTTCCATGGCTGAGCCAGGATTTGAACCCTGGTCTCCAGAGTCATAGTCCACAGCTCAAACCACTACAGTGACACCACCAGGCTGGCGCTCATTTTTTTATTTTATGTCATTCGTACAATGACAAAATAAAATGGCCAGGTACAAGAAGGCCAGAGAAAGATTCCATTTCCTTCAAGAGTCATGCAAGAGAGAATTTGGACAGTAGCATCTTGCAACACAGGGATGGGGGGGAAAGCTGCAGCGGTCAAAGTTCTCACTCCCAGAAAATTCTCAGCCAAGGTCTTAGGAAGAGACAACATGTGGTTTAGTTCCAGGATGGCAAAGTGTAGCTCTCCACATGTTATGAGAATGCAATCTCCAGCTTCTCTCACCACTGGATATGCTGGTTAGAAGTTGCAGTCTAGTAACATCTGGAGAGCCACAATTTGTCCATCCATGGTTTACTTTCTGAACCTAGCAAGAGAAGCCAAAGTATGGAAAGACAATTTAAAAATGAACTTAGACAGAGGACAAGGGGAGGATGTGTGTGCCAAAAAAGACTTTATAAAAAGGAGCTTCTTTGTCAGAAGCTGTGTTAACAGAGGTATGCCTATACTTGTATGAGCTGGCTGCAACTCACCAATGTGTGTCAACTCTACATCAAACATCATTAATACATAAGATCACATCACATATGAACATCCCAACACATTTTTACTTATCTCTTTACAGAGGACTATAAGGTCACTGATCATGAATACATGAACTTTATCAACTATCAAGGCTAAATATATATTGCAATCCAACATCTGGCAGGCACGTTTGCTTCAGTTAAGGCTGCTCAGAGCTGCAATCTGGCAACATCTGGCAGGCCATATGTTCCCCACCACTAGTTTATGATACCATCCTTTACAAGGGAATAGAACACATTTTACCTTCTGCAAATCTAATGCTGAAACAGGTCTATTAATCTATGAAAATCCAGAATATATTTACAGCTTGGTTAGAAGCAAACTTCATTTCTGTGCCAGATCCAAAATTCCAGCACAAAGAAGGATCTGGCACCTAGCCAAGAAAAACTTTGTTCTTGGATAGTGCCAGAATGGGCATCATGAAAATTTAACACAGAACACATTCTCAATAAGGTAAATTAATTTGATGGTAATTTTGCCAGTTCTTCTAGGCTCAAAGGGGGGAGGGACTTAAGACACATGCCACCTTTATAAAATGCAGGTGCTTTGTACCCAGTCCAAATCACTCTGCTCAGTTGTTCTGCTTTGTGCACAGCTTACTTTAACAAGGGCAACTCAAATGAACATACCAAAATGATGTCATGTGAACTCATTTTTAATGGCATGGAAGCTAGCCTTTGAAGCAATTATTCTATTTTTAAATGCCTTCACATTCAAAAGTCTTTTTTTAATGAGTTTTAATTATTTATTTGCTTGGTTATGTTAAACTAGAGCAGATACAAATCATAGGGCAGGAAAAAAACACTGAGAATTCCTGTGACCCAGCATTACAATGTCCTTAGTTACTTTGTATAAGCTCTCCATGGACCTGAGAACATTTGCAAATTCCTCCATGACAGCGAAAAATTGCTACCTCCCTAAGGGGCCAGGTGCAGGGTGACCAGATGTTATAACTTCAAAGGAGGACAAGGCACTGCAAAACGTAGGCTATTCAAGAAAGATGTAGGACATTATAAAATAAAAGCTGCAAACACTAATATAAATGTAAATTTGTGCTTCTTAAGATATGCTCAGAATATAAGACATTTTGGAATTTCTTCTGGACAGAAGGTTGAAATGGAAGACATGTCCTGGAAAAAGAGGATGTCTGGTCACCTTGTCCAGGTGCCTAAGCCTTTTCCAGTACCATTTATTCAAACCATTCTGATCAAACTCTTCAGCTTTTATGTCCAAGGCTAAAGGCGGGATATAAATAAATTATGATGACGAATAATAAAGTTTTCACTCCCATTACCCATTTGTCAACCATTCACACTGTTTGTCGCCATTTCCAACATGTGGTCACCCGAAGGTGAGCATATCACAGTTTTCTCTGCAAGATTTGTTGCTAGGTTAAGAGGATGTGACTTGCCCAGGATCACCCAGTGGGTTTCCATGGCCGAGCAAGGATTTGAACTCTGGTCTCCATCATTGTAGTCAATACTCAAACTACAACACCACCCTGGCTCTTGTCATTCATTATAACTCCACAGCTCAGTGAGAAAGTAGATGTTTGACTTCCACTGACATTGTTATTGGGTATATGACTTCAAGACCAATCTGACTCATGAGATTTTCCTGAGAAGATTTGGTTCGAAGGGCTTTTAGACTCTTAGGCTGAGAGTGTGTGATTTGCCCAAGGTCACTCAATGGGTTTCCACAGCTAAGCAGGGACTTGAACCCTGGTTTCCTGGAGTCCTAGTCCAGCACTCAAACCACTACACCACATTGGCTCTCTCATTTGCACATGTGCCTTGATAAAATCCAGCTGGAAGGATTTTGACTGGCGAGGACTAAGAGGACCCATGGCCTAAGAGAACCACTGCCAATTAGTGGAGAAGTCTAAATTAGATGCTCTTCTGACTTGTGAGCCACCAGCTGCCTTTTTGTATCAGCTACAGATAATTTCATGTGTCCCAAGATAAACAGGAGTTCCTCGCAAACCAAACAAGCTGTGTTCATGCAAATTCACTTCACATTAACTTCTTAGAATTGCATCACTCTAGCCCAGGGATGGGGGAACTGTTGCCCACAGGCAGCCCCCACAAACCAGTTTTGCTGCCGCTGAAACCCCTGTCACTCCTCCAAATCCCCTCAAACCTCTCTTTTGGAATGATTTTGGAGCAATTTGGGGAAGTGAGAAGCTGGTCCCCAAACCTCACATAGTTTTAACACCTCTGCTTTAAACCATGGCTGGGACATATTTGGCTCTCCTGATATTATTGGATTGCAACTCTCATCAACCCTAGCTAGCACAGTCAATAATGAAGAACCAGGGGAACTGAAGTCTAACAACATCTAGACCAGGGGTAGGCAACCTTTTCCCTTTAAGGGCTGAGGGACTTCAGCTCCCAGAATCCCAAGAGCTATTGGGCAACATGGGACTATTAGCCAACATGGCTGAGTCTTCTGGGAGCTGAAGTCCCTTGGCCCTTAAAGGGGAAAGGTTGCCTACCCCTGATCTAGACTGTCACACATTCCTCATCCCTGCTCTGGAGCCAATATGACTTTGCTGCCACATTATTAAAAGTTATTTATATCCATTTTACACCAGAACATTTCCTGTGACTTTATAAAATGGAGGCATTCAGAGCCATAAATTACTTTGTTCTGTTATTTATTACAGGTGGATTAAGAATCATGTGCAAACCTTAACGCTGCATCTCCAACTTCACTGGCTTATCTTCTAAACATAGGGCACTGCCATGCTGGCAGGACCACCTACTACAGCCATGACCCAGGATGACTCTAGTTTCTTTAAGAAGAAGAAGGTTAAAAGGAACATCCACCAGACACAAGATCTCTGGTTATGGAACATCCTGGGTAATGCTACACCTGATGAAATTCTATCTTTTCTGCCATCCTTATAGAAGTGGAAACCTCAGGCCCTAGCCAGGCAAGGAGCCTTCCTGTTTAACCAAAAGGCCTTTACACAGAGAGAGAGAAACAGTAGGTATCTTATTAAGCCCCACCCTACAAGTTTCTGATTAAGTATAGAAACACCTATGACTAACAAGATCACAACGCACAGAGAGGTCCCAGTAGGCAGGCAATTCCTTGCTGCCTGGTTGCTAATGACAGGTAAGTATTACCTGCTGCTCCTTGGTATCAGGTGCTTCTGGGCTCCAAGTCACCTGGTAGCTCAGTGCAAAGCCAGGTGCCAAATGATGCCTCATCATATAGGCAGGTTACAGACAAAATGGGTCTTAGAATTGTATCCTTTTTTAATTTTAGTTTAGTTTTTATAGGAGAGGGTATCGTAAAGTAATAATTATCATCCAGACGTTATTATAGTATATTGATGAAATTTTGTCAATGTCATCATTACCAAGTGACTCTTTCTTTTCCCAAAAATGAAAAATCCATTGAAGGATCACCAATTTGACAACACAAATGATGTCATTCATGAAGTGGAAGCGTGGTTTAAGGTGCAATCTGCAGGCTGCTATAATAACAATATTCAGAAAGTCAAGAAACACTGAGGAAAATGTATAAATCTGGATAGTGACTATGTAGAGATAAGTTAACAACTACAAATCAAAACAAACTATCTTTTTTTTAAAAGATGATAATTAAAACTTTACAATACCCCCTCGTATATAAATCATATCAGGGTGGAGTAGGTGTGTTTTAATTGTACTTTTAACTTTTGTATATTTTATGTAATTTTATACTCTTTTTAGATTATTTTAGTAGTTTTTAATGTTATTGTATTTTTTTAAAAAAAAATATTCTGTGAGCCACCTTGGATTCCTTCTGGGAGAAAGGCGGCATACAAATGAAATATATAAATAAATAATCCTTAATAGAGGGAGTCAATAAGAGGCTCCCAGGTTTAAGTCTGTGGACATGTAAACATGGTCAATACATTATGTGATAAGACCAGCAAATAGTACCCCTCCCCACTAAGTCAGAATACATCATTCTCAAGGCCAGCTGAGTTATCTGGTATCTGATGGAGCAAATTACACAAATAATCTTCTCCCTGGCAATGCAAATATCAGACTCATATATTAATGTCTAAAAAATAATTTGTATGATACTCCCAAATTGCTGCCTTAAGCATAATGCTGGACCAATCGTGATGAGTACAGCAGTTGCTTTAATGGTACTGAAGCCAGTCCCAAGTTTCCTTTCTTGTTCCTGTTCTTATAAATCAGGTGGCTTGACTGTGTCAGTTTAGGTTCTATTAAGATTTGCTCATTTTTATTATCCCACAACACTGACTCATTTGCCCATCCCCTTCCATCAAACAGAATTTGTATCTTGTGCACATGTGTGTTTCTCCAAAGTGCATCCAAAGGCTGAGACGATTACTGTTTCCCTTCACTCAGTGAAACTTTGTAGTCAGCATACAAAGTTGCCGGAAAGGATCCACAAACAAAGAGACAAAGTACCAGACACCTGGGAAAATTACTTAACATTTAGTTTCAATAGACATATGGTTCAGGGGTCTCTCTTCAAAACCATGTTTTGTTTCTGAACCTGTACACTGCTCCTGTTTTGGCCTACTGGAGGTTAAGGTAATATACACTGGGCCAATGTTTTTCCAATAATAAAATAATCCAATAAAAACATCCAGCATGCAACGAAAATCTTCCACCAACCCATGCTGTTCCTGAACTTCCTTTCAAATGAAATCACATGACAATAAACCCTTTTTGCTTCCTCTCCTTAGGGATGCAGAATATGGAATTATTTGTGTTCTCTTTATTATTTTTGCAAATGATAAGGAAAGACAATCTCCCCCCCCCACACACACACACACACACAGGAAGACTAGGAACTGGATTACAGTAGTTTGCAATCTATTCCAATGGTGTCTCTTTCATCCAAAAGACTGCAGTACGTCCATACTTAAGAACTGCCACTTCCTTACTAACATAACACTATTTGTCCCTTGAAACAACTAAGGAGATGGGAACACAAAGAAAAGACCTGGCACATTTTAAAACAACTGCCATCAACAATTTATGGTGTACTTGGGAGACTGGCAGACTTCTGTTACTGAGACTAAACTGATGAACAAGGCTCATTTTTCACCTCCCTGTTAATGTGTCATACTTGCAGCCTAAGAAATCTTAACTGGGTTGTCAACCTTCGTACTCTTCTGAACTTCAGATCAGGTTCACAGGTCATTTTACAATGTAATGGTTTCAAGAACTGTATGAGAAATTAGTTCACTTTCTGAGAAGGATCCTCACCCCCTCCACTGAGCAACCAGTGACAAAATATGAGATGTCTTTCTGGTCCTGTTCAGAATCTGTATGTTAATTATTCAAAAATATTTTCCTCTTAAGTGAAACCATATTCACTAGGTCTAGTCTCTTCTGTTTTGACAACAACTTATAGGGTGAAAGCAATAACATTTACTGGAAGCTGTCTAAACTATATGCAACATGCAGGGTGTTTTGGCGCATGAGGTGGTCTTGATCTGCTGTACTCAGCAGCAGGCTGCAAGTGGGTGCTATCTGTGCCATATGGTTGGTGTACTTAGGGGACATACAGTGCCCATTTGCAGCCTCCTAGACTCCTCCATTTAGCATATTACACACAGAGAATCATGGGAACTGGAGGAAAGCAATCTTTTTATACAGGAATATGTGATGCTCTTTCATCCATGAGATGCCATACTATGGAACATAAATACTTTTACTACTCAGACGGCCATTCTTGCTATTTCCTTTCTTCGTGATCCATTGAAAGTGTCATAGGTCAGTGCTACTTAAAGTAGTGGATTGGCCTAGTCCCTAAGCCATCCAGTGTCAGTCCTTTGAAGAGTTTCCAGAAAAGAAACAGTTGTATCCAATTGACACAAATATGGCACTACACCTGAGCCTGTTGGGGGGAAAGATTGCTGATCACCAGACTGCCTGAAAAGCACTGTTCTAGGTGAGCACCCAGTCTACTTGCATCACTAAGGATTGTTCTTGCTCATCCTTCCCAAGTTAGGGCCTTTGCAGACTGCCAGAAATAGTGCACATTAAATTGAGGCATTGCCCTGGCTCAGTGCTAGGGAGTCATGGGAATTGTATTTTTTTTCTGAGACATTGAGCCTTCTCTGGTGCCGCAATAAAATACAGTTCCCATGATTCCCTAGCACTGAGCCGGGGCAGTGCCTCAATTTAATGTACACTATTTCTGGCAGTCTGCAAAGGCCCTTAGTCTCCCAAATTAGTCTCCAAAATGTCCAATGCATTTGGACAAAGTGAGCCACAAGGACAATCTTTTGAATTAGATTGAAAAGCATTAACACATTTTATAACAAGTGACCTTTGCAATTCTAAGTTGTCATAGTTTGGGAAGTAGCCACCACTTTCTTGGGACAGATCCAAAAGTGACATAAGTTTATGTTAGCACCTTGGATTCAGCCAATGACATGTGTGACTTGCTTCCTCTGAGCAAACTACAATGTGCACATTTTTTCCAAGCTTTGAAAAATGCCCTGTAGGACAGAACAGTGCAGCAAGAGAGACACTGCCTAATACCTCTTGACCTGAATGTGCGGGTTTGGTAATTCTTTGGCTCGGTGTGTATCAATATAATTAATATAAATAAATGTAACTAATATAATTTTGTAAACCACTATGGATCCCATACTAGAAGAAAAGTGGCATATAAACTGAAATAAATAAATAAATAAATAAAATGCTATATTGAAGTAACTATATTCTGTATTAGTGTCACAGAGTGGTAACAATATTAAATACAGACAGTTTAAGGAAAAGTCAAACTTTTAAGAAATGTTTAAAATCTCATGTATGAGACAAAGCATTGTTTAGTGCTCTGGCTGTTGGGCTAAGCTCTGAAGACCAAGGTTCAAATCCCTGATCAGCCACAGAAACCCATTCAGTGACCTTGGGCAAGTCACACACTCCAAGCCTCAGAGGAAGGCAAAGACAAACCTCCTCTTGTCAAGAAATCTCCATGATAGGTTCATCTTAGGGTTCTCATAAATAGGAAGCAAGTTAAAGGTGCACATCAACAACAAAGCTTGCTAATAATAACTATCTTTATCATTATTTTATTATTTTATTATAATATAGCTTAAAATTAAAAAAAAATATTTTAGAAATACTGAGTAAACCCAAGTTGGAAGTTGTGAAGCCTAGGATGAGCATCAACCCTCTAAAATGCCTGGTCCCCCAAACTCATTTGAGTGCTGGACTAGGACTCTGGAGAACGATTTTCAAATCTCCGCTTGGCCATGGAAACCTATGGGATTATCTTGGGCAAGTAACACACTCTCAACCTCAGAAGGCAGCAATAGCACTCTGAACAAATCTTGCCATAAAAACCCTGTGATAGGTTCATGTTAGAGTTGCTATAAGTTGGAAATAACCTGAAGGCACACAACAACAACAAACTATTTACAAACCAGCATCTACAGACCATCTCTCCATTACACAAGACCAATGTCTCACTTTCCTGACACTAATTCAAATGACACAACTTTCCTCAAGTTCCATACAAAAGAACTAGAAAAGATTCTAAAATGCAAAGACATGCAACTCAGCACAAAAGTCAGAATCATACAAGCCATCGTATTCCCTATTACCATGTATGGATGTGAGAGCTGGACAGTTAAGAAAAATGATAGGAAGAAAATCAATGCCATTGAGATGTGGTGCTGGAGAAGAGTACTAAGGATCCCATGGACAGGCATAGTATGGGGTTGCAGGAATTAAGCAGAGCAATGGAGGACAAGAGGGTCTTGGAGATGTCTCATCTATAGGGTTGCCATGAGTCGAGATCGACTCGAGGGCAGTTAACAACAAAATACTAGCAGCTGTACTGCTCAAAAGCAGAATTTTTCAAAGGCTCATGGATAACCGACTCTCTTACCTTCTGTACCGATCCAGATTAAATTTATATTCACATTTCACAGCCCCTCTGTCAAGATGGGTCCTTTGAATTGCTGTTATCTTTAGTTCCCACACTGTAGACTGTGGACTATAGTGCAAGATAGTTGTTATAGACACTACCAAAAATGACCTCTTAGCCCATTATGTCTTGGAACAATTGTTGCACAGAACTCATTTGTCATGAATCTCCATTCTCCTTTTCATTTTCACTGTGATCCTTGGAACAGCTGAGAAGGCACTTCTTGTGGATTGCTAGCACTATATACATTTGAGCGCTTATAAATATTATCAGTTCTTAACTATATAAGCAGCTGTTTGTATATAAGGGGTCCCCTATGGTGACTGTCATGTGTGCTCAGACACCTTTTAAATCCCCATTTGCACTGCTTCCATATGCCATACTTGGAACATTATCTTTAAGAGAGTGAATCTACTATATTATTGCTTTATTTATTTCTATCCTGTCTTTTTTCCAAGAGTGTCATACTGAAAACATCCTTAACTGAGCAGTGGTAGGATGATATTCTGGGTCTTAGACCATCATCAAACTACTGTTCGGCTGCACAGAGCTTCAGCCATGACTATATTAATCCATCTTGAAGTAGCTTTCCAAATGATCATATACAATCATGGTCTTCTCAGAGAATTTGAGATGTTCCACAAAGAAGCAAACAAGTGCAAGTAGGACCAGGGGATGACTTACACTTCACAATTACAGGGCTATGATTCGACCTTAGCTGTCATGGTTCCAGACTACAGAATGTTGGGATTTGTAGTTTGGGGGTACTGTGAATTGTTCCCTCACCAAACTACAAATCCCAGGATTCCACTGGATGCAATCTATGGCAGTTAAACCAAAATCATAGGGCTGCAACTGTGCAATATTAAAGAACCTCCAGACTCACAAGTCACTATCCTCCCCAAAGGGAAGGAATGGTAAAGGTGTGTTGTTGTTGTTGTTGTGTGCCTTAAAGTCATTTCTGATTTATGGTGACCCCAAGGTGAACCTACCATGCAGTTTTCTTGACAAGTTTCTTCAATGCTGGGCTGCAACTCTTATATTCCCTTACCAGCAACATCTGGAAAACCACATGCTCCCCATCTTTGCCAGAGGGAAATGTGTGCACTCCCCTTGTTCCTAGATTATGCACTTTTCCTCATGTGCTTCAAGCATTTGACTGGAGTAAAAGACAACAACATCCATGACCACTTATTCTTCATGCCACCAGCCTCACTTCTGTTCTCTCTCCATTTCACACAACTTGGAAATAGGCTTTTGTCTTCTACTCATGCTAGTTGGTTTTTATTTCATTTTTAAAGAGAACACTGTTCAAGGCCCCATGGGACTTTACCTTTTTATTGTAGCAAACACAGCAATTCTGCTGCAACCTGTATTAAACTCAGGTGTGCACCTGAAGTGAGGGCAGCGGGAAAGGAAACTCTTCAACAAATGCTTATCTGAACTTACCTGCTCTTCACTGTGTTGGAAAAAGTTTATTCTGTAATAAATATGAAGAGAAGAAAAACTCACTTCCTCCCACAGTAAATCACACAATATTTCCTCTTCCCTTCCCTCCCTGCTTTTATTTTTCACTCTGCTTGATTAAAAGGGACTGCTATGTTATGAACTCCGGGTGCTCTGTTCACAAACTAGAGCCTCACGTTTCACATTTTAAATTAATTAACAAGCAGAACGTTAATTTAATGAAAGAGCCTAAGAAGGTAATGCTGGCATGGAAACAACACCAACACACACACACACAGTGCAACCATTGCCTTGAATAAGCATGCCTCCTCCTCCTCATCATCATCATCAGCAGCAGCATCTCAGGTTATTATTCTACTCTCATTCACCATAAAGCAACACACACATATCATGCATTTTATTCCTACACACACACACACACACAAATACCAGGTAAATATCTGAAGAAAGCAAATTAAAAGGCAGTGGGAAAGGAGTTGTTTTTCAGAACTGGAAAAGTGACCTGAGGGCCTTTGCAGACTGCCAGAAATAGTGCAAATTGAGTCCACTTTAAGGGTTAGGGAACCTTGGGAAGTGTATTTAATTGTGGCACCAGAACTCTCTCACAGAGAAGGCTCAATGATTCAGGGGGAAAAAACCAATTCCCATGATTCCCTAGCATTAACCCTAACCCTTAAAGTGGACTCAATTTGCACTATTTCTGGCAGTCTGCAAAGGCCCTAAGTTCTCTTTAGTTCAACACTTCTGCTGCCTCTTAAAGAGTCACAATCGCTTCATACAAAGGCCAATTATTACACTTAAGCAAAGGTCAGAAATTAAGTGGCAACAACTGCCACCCATGGGTCCCATTACAGAGCAGGCACTGAATCAGGAACAAAATGAACATCCACATTTCGGATGCAAAGGGATCTGGGATCACCTTTGAAACTGGGGCTGCATCTGCACTACAGAAATAATCCAGTTTGACACCACTTTAACTGCCCTGCCTCAGTGCTATGGAATCCCTGGAATTGTGCTTTGTTATGGCACCAGCGCTCTCTGGCAGAGAAGGCTAAATGTCTACAATTTCCAGAATTAAAGTGGTGTCAAATCGGATTATTTTTGCAGTGGATTTACACAACTATGTGTGAGGCTCACAAATTGATTTGATTAGAACTAGACTGGTTAAAAATCAGGCCCACCAAATGTGATGAGACTTAAATGTTTGGCATAAGCAATTGAAGCCCCACTGGTTTCGATGGGTTTGCTTGACTAAATCGGGGATCCAAATTCCAGTCTGGTGTAGTGGTTTGAGTTTTGGACTATGTCTCTGGAGATTGGAGTTCAAATCCCAGCAGGGCCCTGGAGACCCACTGGGCGACCTTGGGCAAGTCATGCTCTCTCAGCCTCAAGGGTAGCAAGGGCAAACCTCTACTGAACAAACTTGTCAAGAAAACCCAGTGATAGGGTCACCTTAGGATCACTATAAGTCAGAAATTACTTGAAGGCACTCAACAATAAGCAACTAAAGCCCCACTGGTTTCAATGGATTTGTTGGACGTATGACTAATTTGAGGGTCACAATTCAAGGTGTGCAAAGAAATCGGAGCCCTGTGCACTTGCACACAAGTGACTCAAGATACAAACCACACACCCTTACCCATACAAGCACACACTGTATGCCTGTGCAGGAGTAATTCTCTCTCTCTCTCACACACACACACCCATATAAACTTACCCATACTGATACACACAATGTGCGCCTGCACGGGGGAGATTCACACACACACATACTTACCCATATAGGAACACACTGTGCACCGGCTTAGGAGAGGGTTATACACACACACACACACACACAGAGTTACCCACATAGGCACACAATGTGCATCTGCACAGGGGAGATTCACACACACATACAACTTGCCCATGTAGGCACATACTGTGTGCCTGCACAAGACATTCACATACACACACAAACTTACCCATACAGACACACAAATTGTCCGCCTGCACAGGAGAGAATTACACACACACAAACACACTGTGCATCTGCACAGGAGATTCACACACATGCACACAACTTACCTTTAAAGGCACACATTGTGAGCCTGCACAGGAGAGAGTTACACACACACACACACACACACAGAGTTGTCCATATAGGAACACACTGTACATCTGCACAGGGGAGATTCACACACATACACACAACTTTGCCCATGTAGGCACATACTGTGTGCCTACACAAGACATTCACATACACACACAAACTTACCCATACAGACACACAAATTGTCTGCTTGCACAGAAGAGAGTTACACACACACACACACACGTACCCATATAGGAACACACTCTGCATCTGCACAGGAGATTCACACACATACACACAACTTACCTTTAAAGGCACACATTGTGAGCCTGCACAGGAGAG
>CM034701.1:268524802-268536740 GCA_020142125.1 Phrynosoma platyrhinos | reverse complement strand
GCAGCCCAAAGAGGTACGAAACCGGGTTAGTCCTCCAGTGCGGATGCAGCCTAGAGTTGTTCAGCAACAACCCCAGCCAAGGGAAGGCAGGAGAGGAGGAAGGACCAATGAAAGGGATGAAATTAGGGATGGGGAGGTGGCAGAGGGGACCCTACCTGCACCAAGCGCCCTTCTCCTCTTCCTTCTTTCCTTCTGAGGCTGCTTCTACCTCAGCTGCTCCAGGCCCCGCCCCGCGTTCCAAGGGTCCCAAGTCCGGCCGCGATTGGGTGGAGCCTCCTCTGACGTCACCGAAGGAGCTCATCCCTCCCTCGTCCACTGGTCCAGCAGGTCCTGGATGGAATCCCCATCTGAGGCGGTGCTGAGCATGCTCAGTGGGGAGCGGTGAAGGCGGCTGCCCTTTTCTGCCTGCCCACACTCTTGAAAACTAGCCAGAGGGAAGCAGCTGTGCACCAGAGCCCCAAAGAAGCAAAGGCAGGGCTCGCCTGCATTGGTGGCCAACGGAAATGGGCAAAGTTCATGGTGTGTTCAAAAAATTTTTTGGCAGTAATGTACACTAACACCTCAAATGCACCAAAAATAGGGATAGTTTTATTGGGTACAAAATATGTGGTTGCAAGGTTTTTTTTGTATAACATCCCAAAATCCACAAAGACAGGGATGCCTGGGTTGGGCCAACCCAAGATGCACAAAATACATGGTGCAAGCTTTTGTAGTAAAGTACACTAACGCCCCAAATCCACAAAACAGGGATGCCTTTATAGGACCAACCAAAATGCACAAAATACATGATGTAAGCTTTTCTGGCAAAGCAGAATAATATCCAAAATCCACACAAAAAAAGGGGTACCTGGATTGGGCCAACCGAAAGGCAGAAAATGCGTGGTGCAAACTTTTGTGGCAAAGCAGAATATTATCCAAAATCCACCAAAACAGATAACTTCATTCGACCCACCAAAATGCACAAAATACATACTGCAAGCTTTTGTATAACATCCCAAATCCACCCAAAAAAGGGAGAGATACCTGGATTGGGTCAACCAAAGTGTGCAAAATACATGGTGCAAGCTTTCATAGCAAAGTACACTAAGGGCCTTTGCAGACTGCTAGAAATAGTGCAAATTGAGTCCACTTTAACTGCCCTGGCTCAGTGCTAGGGAATCATGGGACCTGTATTTTTTTCTGAGACACTGAGCCTTTTCTGTCAGAGAGCTCTGGTGCCACAATAAACTACAGTTCCCATGATTCTCTAGCACTGAGTCAGGGCAGTTAAAGTGGTCTCAATTTGCACTATTTCTGGCAGTCTGCAAAGGCCCTAACACCCCAAATTCACAAAACGGAAATGCCTTTATTTGAGCATCCAAAATGCACAAAATACATGATGCAAGCTTTGGAAGTTCCACTGCCTTCTTCATCAGGCAAAAATGTAAAAAACCATACAGGAGAAAAGAAAAAATAAAGACGATGTTAGTCCCAAGCCTGCATTTGATCAAGATGTGGCTGTTTTCAGTTCAGATGGTTCTGGTAGCTGCGTTGGCCATGTAGCAAAGTACAAGAACATCCCAAATCTATAAATCGGGAATACTTTTATGGGGTCAACCAAATGTGCACAAAATACACCATGCAAGATTTCTTCAGAAGGCAAAGGTGTTGTAGGAGAATCATGTAGGAGAAAATATTTTTTTAAAAAAATAAAAAAAAAGGACAATGTTAACCATAGTGCCCACTCTTGGGTTACAGAAAGGAAATGGGGACCAGGGCCATTTTAATAAACACTTTTTAAAACAAAGAAGTGGATTATGAAGGGGTTGTTTGTCAGGTGAAAATCCTGCCCAGCTAGTTTTGAAATGGCAAGAAGAAAGCATGCTTAGTGTCTCTCCTTTCATGCACTGTGGCTGCAGCCTTGCTTGGAGAACTTTTGGCTCTCAGGGGGTTTTCAATGTTTTGTAGCCAGCATGGTGTAATGGTTTGAGCATTGGACTATGACTTTGGAGATCAGGGTTCAAATCCCTGTTCAGTCATTAAATCCACTGGTGGTCTTGGGCAAATCCCACTCTCTCAGCCTCAGAGGATAGCAATAGCAAACCCCCTCCGAAGAAACTTGGCAAGAAAACCCTGTAATAGCATCACCTTGGAGGAAATTACTTGAAGGCATGCAGCAGTAACATGCTTTGGATTTCAAGCCCCAGTCAGCTTGGTTTAAGTAAGAGATTGTAAGAGTTGTGCGGAGAGCTCAGAGTTCGCCACCACGTGTAAGTGTTGACTAATTCCCTTCTAATGAGGAAATGGAGGCACCTGCAGTATTTAGGTGATGGCAATTCCTTTACTTTTACTTTTTTTAAAAAAAACAAGTCTTGTCCTGGGATCCTCCAAGGTGGCTATAGAGCCAGGTGAAACCTGGCCCTCAATTTCCAGGGCAGGAGAAATACATTCCAAGTTGTGAATGGAGTACGTTTGGTTTTATATGCAAAGATCAAAACAAGATCTGAATTAAATGGCTTCAGTCAAGGCTTTCTGACAGCCCAGGTCCTTCTTTCAGTCCCACTGTCTTCACTGCCAAGGCTGGTGGGGAGACAAGGCAGAGCCTTCTCAGTGGCTGCCCCTAAGTTCTCAAACTCCCTCTCCAGGGAGAGCAAAACAGCCTCCTGCATGCTATCCTTCCACCAGCGGGCAGATACTTTTCTTTCTGTCTTTATTTTCTTTCTTTCTTTCTTTCTTTCTTTCTTTCTTTCTTTCTTTTTACCTGCAAAAGGCTTTTAGAATGAAGATTTTTAAAGAACAGACTTTTAAGAGGGGTTGCTGCTGTTGTTGTATGCCTTCAAGGAGTTTTGGACTTAATTCAGAATTAATTTAAAAAGCAGTTTAAAAACAGTACAAAAAAATTCAGTATAAGTCTTGTCCTCGCCCAAAGAAGGAGCTGGAAAAGGTCTGGCATACCCTGGATGTCTGCAAGGCAATCAAGATTTATCTCAAAAGGACTAAGTCATTCAGAGCATCAGAAGCCTTGTTCGTTTCCTTTGACCAGAGATACAAGGGAAAGAAGGTGTCCCCATCTACACTGGCCCAATGGATAAAGAACTACCAGTCCCTAGACTTTCCACCCCTAGAGGGAGTGTCGGCTCACTCCACCAGGAGTGCATCTACCACCGCAGCTTGGGCTGCTTCGGCTCCCATGGTAGAGATCTGTAGGGCAGCCAAGACACTACAAGCTAGACCTCTACCAATCAGCCAAGGCCATCTTTGAGAGAAGGGTACTTCAACAGGTGCTTCTGGGTTCCCCACATAGAGCACAGCACTCCCCCCTAATCGAGGGGGCTTTTGTAAATTCCAATCTAAGGAGAACATATTGTAAGGAAGAGGGAGGAGTGAAAACAGGAGGAAAAAATGTCAGCAATCTGAGATATGCTGATGACACCATAAAACTAGCGGGAACACCAATAAGGAAGATCAAAGAAGAAAGTGCAAAGACAGAAAGAAAACAAAAATAATGACCACTGAGGACATTCACAAGTTCAACCTAGACAATGAAGAAATAGAAGTAGTAAAAGAATTTCCATACCTGAGATCAAACATTGATAGAAAAGGGGATTGCAATCAGGAAATCAGAAGAAGACTAAGAATGGGGAGGGCGACTATGAAAGAACTAGAAAAGTTCCTAAAATGCAAAGACATACAACGCAGCACAAAAGTCAGAAACATACAAGCCATTGTATTCCCTATTACCATATATGGATGTGAGAGCTGGTCAGTCAAGAAAGAAGATAGGAGGAAAATCAATGCATTTGTTATGTGGTGCTGGAGAAGAGTGCTGAGGAATCCATGGACAGCCAAAAGGACAAACAAATGGGTCCTAGAACAAATCAAGCCAGAAACCTCCCTGGAAGTCAAGATGATAATAAATAAATAAATAAGTAAATAAAAATTGGGGCGGGTTACAGCATTTAAAACAGACAAAATTAAAAACATTCCCTCATCCCCCAATCCAGCCCTCCCAATCCCTTAAAACAGGATTAAACTAGAAAAGGATTAAAATGCTATAATGCAATAAAACTGCCAAATTTAAGACTGTCGTACTTTGGACACATCATGAGAAGGCATGAATAGTTGGAAAAAAACAATAATGTTAGGAAAGGTAGAGGGAAGTAGAAAGAGAGGACGGTTGCATGCTAGATGGATGGACTTTATTAAAGAGACCAAGAATATGAGTTTGCAGGAGCTGGGCAGAGCAGTAGAGAACAGGGGGGCCTGGAGATGTCTCATCAGCAGAGTCACCATGGGTCGAGAAGGCAGTTAACAACAACAACAACAAATAAGTCCAAATAACTTAATGGTCATCTTTTGCATGTGTTATAACTATATTGTTGTTTGTTGTTGTGTGCCTTCAAGTCATTTCCAACTTATGGTGACCCTAAGGTGAACCTATCAATGAGTTTTCTTGGCAACGTTTATTCAAAAGTTTTTGCCTTACCCTGATGTGTGTGTGTGTGTAGTTCACCCAAGGTCACCCAGTGGGTTTCCAAGGCCAAGAAGGGATTTGAAGCCAGGTCTCCAGAGTCGTTGCCTTATGCTCAAACTGTTACACTATACTGGTTCTCTAGCTATATTGCACTTGTTTTTAATTATAAGCCATCTTGAATTTGTTTGGGGAAGGTTATAGATCAGTGATGGCAAACCTTTTAGAGACCAAGTGCCCAAACTGTAACCCAAAACTCACTTATTTATCGCAAAGTGCTATGTCCCTCTGGCTTTCTAGTAGCAAACTCTGGCAAACTCTGTGCTGGGGTGATGGTGCGCATGCCCAAAGAGAGGGCTCAGAGTCCCCCCTTTGGCACGCATGCCATAGATTCACCACCACTGGTATAGATGATGAGGATGCATTCAATGTGAGGCTTGGGAAATAAAAATGGGATTTTGAAGACTACTCTTGGGGTGCCACGGTTCCTCATTTTGGCATCTATAGCAGGGTGAAGTCATGTGTGACATCATGAAGGTGGAAGAACTTCTGTTTTCTTTTCCAGGCTGTAGCTGCCATGTAAATTATTCTAAGTCACTGTTTTTATGGGGAAGGAGTGTCTATTGTTGCTTCCTACTCACTGACGACCTTGGACATATAAAAAGATCTGTTGTGCAAGATGTTTCCAAGTAGATTCTTTCATCTTTTCCCTGCAAGCCACAGTTGCATGCCCTCCGGATGCACTGGACTACAGCTCTCATCATCCTAGAAGACATACTTCATACTGAGTTCATCCGGAGAGAAAGATGCTGAGAAAGGCCATGGAGAGGGAGGTTACTTGTTACTAGCATTGCATCTAATTCTGAGTTACACACAAAAACATTCAAAAGGAAAGTGTATTATTGAGGATTCAGCAATAAATGTGTTAAGTTATATTTCAAAGTCCAAAAACACAGAGAAAAATACCAGAACCACAAATATAATAAGGTATTGATATTTACATATTGCAAGACCAGCTATCAAGGTAACTGGACACATTTTTAAACAATATTTTCTTATTTTTAAAATATTTTTCAAGATATTAGGAAGGGGGTTGTGACTTAATATCCTAACTGAAGATTTGTCTGAGGTTGGATACATTTGTGTCTCATTTTAGAAAATATTGTCTTTGTTTTGTGAAAGTTGCATTTCTGAAGTTCTTTTCTTCTCCTTTCCAAATTTCTCCCCACTTGTCCAGCATGTCATTCAGACATTCTGTCTTATTATAGCATAATGATGCACACAGTTCAAAAACATATTAGGAAAGAAAGGGTAAACGTATATTGTATATAATTATGGGGGGGGGGGGGTTACAAAGAACGGAAAGACAGAGAGACAATTAAAGGAGGCAAACAATCCACAGAGCAGGAGTGAAGACAAATCCCTTGCCCTGTCCAGAATTTCCTGTTATTTAAGCCAGTTCTGAACAAGTTTGTTTTCTTTACTCTTTACATGTGTAATTCAAGCAGGCCACTTTTAGCTACACAGCTGACACAAACATTTTTCAGTAATGGCAGATAATGGCACTTCTTTGACCCAGAGCACAAGGTGGCAGCCTTGAAAAAGCACTTCCCTCTGACACATATAACTGGAGCAGCAACCCCATTTCAGAAAACCCACAACAGAGAAGCAACCAGTCAAATTAACCATTAAATGTATTAATGGTTTCACTCCGGGCATTTTATTTTTAAACTGTTTCAAAGGTGTGTGTTGGGCAGGGCTCTTGCATCAAGCCAGGCATCCTTCACTAACTACATTTCTCATTCATGTGGCATGCCCCGGATATTTATCTGAGGTGAGGAAAACATAAAATTATTCTTGCCAGAACAATTACGGCCAATCATGCCTGTGACTGCACCTATGTTTATGTTCACTTTGGTTTTCAGGCCACTCCCATTTGTCTGCTTTTCTCCTTGTCACATCATGACAATTGTGGATGATGAGCTGCCTTCAACAAAGGCATTCATCAACAAGCCAGGCTGCCAAGAGCAAGAAAGATTTTGATCTTAGTTATGAGAAATGTCCAGGCCAGGAAGTTGCATTAATCCACATATATTAGCCTACTAGGCAAAGTTGGAACAGAATTTTGTGAGGTTTTTTTCCCCTCTCTAGTTCTGAATGCATAAGCAACTACAGTCATCCCTCCCAATTCAGGGGGGATCCGTTCCAGACCACCACTACCCACAAATTGGGAAAATTGCAAATATCCAAGCCCCATTTATTTCAATGGTGGTGCATGCTTGTGTGCGCTGCTGCGCATGCACCCTGGGTGAAGGACCGAGACCGCGGACTCCAAGTCCACGAACAGGGAGGGGCAAGTGTATTTCATCCCTTTCTTCTCCCAGAATACTATGATCTCTGGCATGCCCATTGTCTATCAGTAGCCCAGCAGGACACAGCTGAAGGTCTTAGTGCACAAAGCCCTACGTGGCTTAAGACCCAGTGCTTCAAGGGCTATCTCAGACAGTACTGACCGAGGAAGATGTTTGTGATGTCCTGGATTTTTATGGCTTGTAGGGAAGGGCAGCTATAAAAGAACTAGACAGGATCCTACAATGCAAAGATATAACAATGAGCACTAAAGTTAGGATTGCCCAAGCCGCTGTATTCCCCATCACCATGTATGAGAGCTGGACAGTGAAGAAAGCAGACAGAAAGAAAACCAACTCCTTTGAGATGTGGTGCTGGAGAAGAATGCTAAGGATACCATGGTAGGCCAGAAAGAGGAACAAAAGAACAGATCATCCCTGAGCTCTCCCTTGAGGCTAAGATGATTAAACTGAGGCTGTCATACTTTGACCACATCATGAGAAGAGATGACCCACTAGAAAAGACAAGGAGGTATAGAGAGGAAGACCACATGCCAGATAGATAGACTCAAGGAGGCCATGTTATGAACCTGCATTACACTTGAGGACAGGGGGGCTTAGAGATGTCTCATCCACAGGGTTGCCATGAGCTGAAGTGGACTTAAGGGCAACTAACAACAACAAGGGCTGCTACAGTGCAAGCCTTTTTCAGTGGCAACACTGTCAATGACAGAACTTTCTTTAGTCAGCCATCTAGCTGTATGCCCCCGCCTTGTCTTTCAGTGTGTTAAAACATATCAATTTGTAAAACATGTTGTGGCATAAGCAAGTATTTAACTTGTCTTTGCTGCTATGATAATTCATTAACGCTGGTAATTCATGAATAGTGTTATTAATCAATGTGATTATTTCAGTATCTAAGCAGGTTTTTTTTAAAAAAAAAATTGTATTGTTTTCACTTACAGGATTGTTTATAGCATGAGCGGGTAGGAATAGAAACAAAACCAGTCTAGCCTGGAGAGATTTTTTGGCAGTCAGTGCTGCCCAAAGAAAGGACACACTGAATCAGCCCTACTTGCATTTGTCCAGGCAATAGACCAGGTTCCGGTGGTCTATGGTGCTGGCAAAGGAAAATACCATACAGATTTGAAGAAGCCTTTCAAGAACGGACTGTAATGTGAACAACTCTCTGTTCCTCTCTATTTTTCTATCTCAGAACATTTAAATTAGCAGGAACTTTTATGCCTTTGGCTCACAATTGGTGTTACTTGTAAAAGAATGTAACTATGCAGTGGCACAGATATCACACAGTGTATCTGCTGTACTAGTTCAAGTTTCAAGCAAACTATCTTTTTTGGATTATAAAACAGGAAATGCAGCATTATTATGCTTTTAGTCTCTCCACACAGATTTCATTTTTCCTCGGTTATATGAGCATTCTTGACAAATGAAACTAAATAGGGGGCTGGATCCCAAGAGCTATTGACAAGACCAGAAGAAATGTCGAATCACATAACCATGCTCTCCACTTTCGGCAGGTACACCTCCCTGCTCCCTATCACACATTATTGGACCATAGTCAAGGAAGGAGCCTCATGGTCATCAAGATCAACTCTATCCTTAATGCAGGTTGTTGGGGTTTGGTTTTGGTTGACTGCTACAATTCTGAGCAGTACAACATTCATTTTTCTTTGCTAACAAAGAACATCTCTGTCAGTAGAACATGGAGGAAGTTAGATCTGTCCTAGGATCCAATGACTCCCAGGTTCAATGGCAGGAGGAGGAAATCACTGCAAATCACTTTCTCTCAGTTCATCTGATGAATGCTGTCAGTGAGGGAACACTAATGTAACACTATCAGCAATGTTAAAAATACAGAAAGACATCGTTTAAATACAGAATTTATGGAAAACACTGACTGGGCACATGTTTCTATATTAAAAATGTGTTTCTAAATCAGTTTTTTAAAAAGAAAACAAAGCAAAATGGAAGAATTCCGATTTGTGCATTCATCTCAAGATGTTGTTGGAGTGAGACAAGGAACTGTAAGGTGTAGTAGCTGTATCACAACTTGTTCGGCACGGAGCCTATGGCTATCTGTTGCTGTATACAGTAAACTAAGCAACTGTATACATTCATGTACAAGTCTAGAAATTTTAAGTAAAAAAATTGAACCCCAAAACCTGGGTTAACTTATCCATGGGTCAATGTAAGTACTCTTAACTTTTTATCAATAAGGAGCCATCCTCTTCTCTGAGTGGCAAAAGGGGAGCTGTCTGTCCTGGAAGAACCTAAAAGCACTGACCTCTTTTACGCTCTCCACTGTGGCACCACTTCTGACTTTTTGGCCTGGGTGGCAAAATGGCAACAGTGACACCTCTTTGGTGCTTCCCTTCAAAGGAGTGTCAAAAGAAATAAGGCTTTGTGGGATTTGAATAAGACATCTCTGTATTTTTGTCAGCTTTTCTGGGTTAAAATCAGGCAGTTATCACATTAAAGGCTATAATCACTGCTACCACAGGCTCGAAACAGATGGGCCAAAAGGTTTGCCATCGGGCCACATTGGGGACATGGCATATAGATCACTCATGCCCCAAAACTACATGGAAAAACTGATCCTTTTGCTGGCTGGATTAAAAACTGTGGCAGCAACCCAGATGAAGGCCAGGCATATGTGGCTGCCATGGCCCACTTTATTGGGCCCATCTGCTTAAGGTCATAGTTGCCACTTTCTTTGCTGTGCCTTTTCATCCTTTTTGACATGTTTGAATTTAATTGGCCCTTCTGTGCCTAGGTACCTCCAACACAATCACATAGCTACCGTTTACCATACTTCCTTCCTCATCCATCCATCCATCCATCCCAATAAGCACAGTTATGCCTGCCCAAATGTCTTAAGTTCTGTAGGGTCATTTTCCTTTGCTTCATCCTTTACATCCTGTGTTACATGATCCTAAATTTTACCCTTCACTTATCCACAGGTTGTATCAAAAACCATAATTTTGGCCCCCAAACCTGCACTTGACTTATACATGAGGTCAACTTATAGTCAAGTATATATGGTAGGTAGGTAGGTAGTTGGTGTGCCACTGCAAGGCAGACTTGCAAGTTTAAGTGATTGATTTGTTTATTTTATAAGAAAAACTGTGTGTGTGTTTGTGTGGTTTTGCAGAAAATATACACCATTTTCCGCTTTTAGAATGCATTACTTTTAAGGAATAGTTAACTATAAAAGTGTAAAATGCAATTCATCTAAATTTTTTCACTACTTGCCAAGTTCTGAGTAGACAATGTTTTAACTTTTTTATTTTCATTAAAGTACTATTTTCTTCATCTTTGGGCCATAATCTGCTTCTATATTATGACAGAAAGGAAATTTGTATTATGTGTGTATTAAAGGAAACCTAGTGAAACATGCATATATACATACATGCTACTGAAATGCTCATCGAAAGAAAAAAAGAAAGACTGCATCTGTTAACTTCCCAGCAAGAATATATGGTTTCTGCCAATAAGTCACAGTGTGAAATCTTCCACATATTACTAAAAACAACCAAAGGAGAAAACTAAAAGGGAAAAGAATTATTAGTAAAATGGAAACAGTGAAAAACATCAATTTCCCAAATAAATTTTAACTTAGAGCTCTCATCACTTCAGGCTGCATTTAAAGTGCATTTTGGTCTTAACTTTGTAGAGCAAACATTCCAACTTCTTTCTTAAGATAAACCATATTTGCTATGGACAAGGCTACCTAATTATCCAGCAGATGTCACAATGTATCTAAGTGATAAGATTTTTTTAAAAAAAATTATGCACTGATAGAAAACACAGATGATAAACTGGAGAAAAGGCATATAAGCTGTTTTAGGAAGTGCACATGAGTAGAAGAAATACCCTAATTCTGTACCACCAAAGAAAAGATATGTTCCCAATCACAAATATGTATACGTACTACCCAAAAAGTATGAAGAAATTAGGTTTTTGTTTCTTTTACATTATACCGCTTATCTGCATTTCTACTAGAGCACTCTTGACCCAATACTGGATTCCCAAAGTGATCTACTATAGATGTAGGATAACATTTGAAAAAGGCATGAGATACATATATTCCTTACATGTCCTCTACGGGTGGGCAAAATATGGTTCTCCAGTTACTGAACTGCAGCTCCTAGCATTCTTCACCATTAGCTGGGAAAGCTAGGGCTGCTTAGAGGTTCTATGCAACATTTGTCAAGCTGCACAATTCTCATCCTTATGATTAACAGAAAATAGAAGAATTTACAAATGATTAGTGGGCAATAATAAAAACGATTTGCCCACTCCAAAAATGTTGTATGTGAAAAAGCTGAACATCATTACTGGTCAAATAAAAATGAGATCAGGTTGAAATCCTACGCATACTACCTGAGAGCTTCTTTATAAACATGTATTAATTGGGGCTGCTAAAAACAGAATATTTAAAGTATGTCACAGGCAAAGTACTGTACCTGAAAGCCCAAAGTCCCTTTCCTTTACCAATATGCAGTAATGAGCAATTACAGCTGGCTGTTTCAGCATATGTGCCTGAAAAGTTGCTGTCTGGTATAACAACTTGAGACAAATAATTAAAAGGAGGGCATTTCATATTAAAAGTTTAACCACAGGAGAAACATAGGAAATCATTTGCTACAGAGAACAAAAAGACCAAAATTATATCACCTTAATTTATGAATTTCTAAGCTCCCCAAAGAATCAGATTCATGGCATTTACCGTATTGCTATTGAAGAATAATCTCCACTCTAGTGTACAGCACATAACAGAAAGTCCAGCTCAGTCTGCTCAGAGGTTAAAGAAAACCTTCCTTCATTTTAGCTAACTATCTGTAAAACAGGATTTAGAAAGGATTATTGGACTGGACTATTGCAGGTATAAGGTATAAAACTGTTTAACCACAGATATAAAACATGCATCTCTTGAGCACATGAGACCTAAGAGAGAGGTCCTGTATGATTATTTTTTTCTCAATTCACAGAAAATTTGGACTCAACAACAACTGAGAAAAGGAGGAAAACATCCAAATTCAGGTTGTGTGGGGGCGGGGGAGATATGGCAGGAACAGTCTCAACAAATGTTGCAAAAGAAGAAGGGATCGATGCCTCT
>CM034701.1:268513800-268524702 GCA_020142125.1 Phrynosoma platyrhinos | reverse complement strand
TGCAGAGGGGCGGGATAAAAATAAAATTTATTATTATTATTATTATAAATGCTTGTAGTTTTTTTGAAAGCCACAGAAATGCAAGATTTCATTGAGTGCTCCCTACACCTTGAGATCTCTGTTTCTCCTTCTGTCCTGTGTTTCACAATTTTAAGAAACTGCTTCCAGTTTCTCTTGTTTGAAAAGGGAATGCCTAAAGCAGTTCAACAGAAAGGGCCACTGAAACCTTGGAGAACAATATTAATATCTAAATCAAAAGGATAGACCTGTTAACAGTGGAATAACATGGGTCTACTTTTAGAATATTCTCCTGACACCTTTTTACTTCTTAGGGCAAGCTGGCATCTCTCTCAGCAAGAAAAACAGAGAATGCCACAAGGGAATATTAAATATCATCTCTGCCTCTTGCAAAGTTTACCAGAAAGTCATGCATTTTTCATGCTAAGTAACCTAAAACTTTTATAAGAATTCGTAACAGACATTCAATCCAGCATGAAAACTAATACAAGACATACTTCTAATTAGTCAGCAACTTGATAGCTTTATCTAAACAACTCATTCATACTACTTTTAATGAGTACTGGTCATACATAGTGCCATCTTAATGGCATATGCTTCTGACAACTTCCATGTAAAAATGCATTTTGATGAACATCCATAAATAGTGGAATCCAGTAAACCAACTCTGATGTAAGCTCTATTGGCTTCACTGGGATTTACTTCTAGGATGGGTGGGGAGGGGTAAGGAGATGAAATCACAAGGAGTACAAACAAAAAATTCCATTGGCTTAATGAGCTTTGAACTGACGCTTTCTTTAGGAAAACACAAATAATTACAATTTACATTATATATAGTATAATACTATTAAAACAATTACATCATTAAAGGATACTGTTGATATCATTAAAATATCAATAAAAAGGGGGAAATGACATGTATCTTACAAAACAATTTGAATGCTAAAATACACAAACACATAATGGTTTGGATTCAGATTTACAGTGGGCCTTTGGTATCCACTGGGGTTTAGTTTCCAAGACTGCTGTGAATACCAAAATCCGAGGATGCTCAAGTCCCATTATATACAATGACATAGTAAAATGACGTACCTTATATAAAATGGCAAAATCAAGGTTTGCCTTTTGGAATTAACATTCAAGCCGTGGATGTTTGAATCTGTGGATACAGAGGTCCAACTGTAGTTATAAAGCAGAAGCATTTAAATCGATGGGGCTCAACACAGCCATGACTTAAATTAGATAAGTTTAAAAAATAAACTGTGCATATAACAAGTTGCCAAACATACCAGTGAAAGCTAACCAAAAAGGTAATATCCAGTGTGAGAGAAAAACAAAATTAATTTAAAGCAATGGAAAGTCCACATCTTCACTCCAACTGACTGCTATTGTGCTACATAAAGAAAACATACAACGCATTTCCCTTCTTCATAAATCCAATGTCAGGATTGTTTTCTATTACTCAGAATGAGAAACCTTGAACTGTGCGGTTCTATCACACTAAATGACTCACGGGGTGAGTGGGGACAAATCATGCCTTGTAGACATTGCTTAGGCTTTCTGGAATACTTTTTCATATTCTTATGATTTCACCAACATACAATTTGTCACAAGGACATTTGATTACATAAAGTGCCCCTGCTGCCGCAGGTGGTACTGTCTGCACCTATAGCTTAAAATCCACACGGCTGCAAAACAGCACCTTGCTAATAAACTTCCCATATTTATTGTATCCACAAGGATGATTTCCATGCAGGAATGATGAACCCACTAGCATAAGCAGTTTACTCCATGGATCATTATATGAAGTGGCCAATCTTAGTGGCTCTCGATATATAATTTCTTAATCTTTTATCATTCAAATGCAAGATTCTTCTGATTTGTATGTCAAATTGGGACGTGTTCACTCTCAGTGTCCTATTGCAACCTTGGGATTTCATCTCTCCCCTCTCTCATTTGTGCTTTATAGATTCACATCCTAACTTTTATATCTTCTCACTAATCTCACCTTGGGCAAGTGTTTTGATTTTTTAAAATATACTGTTGCAAACATATCAGCATATAGCTAGGCACCACACATTATGAACACTCAATGTCTTGAGACTTGTTTTCCATCATTTTATTAAAAAAATAGATCTATATCAACATGTGTATCAGCTTGCTGCATGACTGATCCTTTTCCATAATATTAAGAGAGAAACATTGCATTCTTCACATCTTGAAAAGGAATTTAAGCTCCAGGCCATTTTCAGGAATAGAATCAAAATAATCAGAAATTAAGACACACCACAATCTGTCTTTAAAAATGTAAAAACAAAATTCTCATTTCAACCAAATCAAGATATTGCAACAAATAACCTTGCACTGGAAGGTATGTTTTTACCTAGGTAAATCTGCTCTAAATAATGTATTCAAGTAGTACTATTTTTTTTAAAGGTGCAAAATGAACCATTGTATAAATTTGTTACCAACCCCCTTTTTTATTTGTTCATTTCAATTTGTCAGATAATTCAGGTATGTCCAATGTATATGCCTGAATTGTCTGACAGTTAAGCTTCTTTTGTTTCAGTTCCTAGTAATTGTCAGACAATTCAGGAATACACACTGGATAATTTAACATCAATTAGGCTTCTCCTTTTTTAAAAAGGAAACTGCTATCTGAATTCTAAGGGAAATTTATTTCCATAGTTTTCATCTGAATAACACTGACAATGCCAAAGGAGTGTAAATCACATGGTATTCCAGATGCTGTTTGATTCAAATCCTAGCCTCAGATAGCATAGCCTAATGGTGAGGAATGCCAGAACATCTGGAGGGTCAATCCCACTCCTGCTCTAGCAAAAACAAACGTATGGGAAAACCCAACCAGGCTTCAGTCCCAGGTAGGCTTCCTAAAGTGGGTACCCAGTGGGCTACAAGCAGCTAATGGCTTAAATCCAACTGCTTGTCTCAACCAGAGTAGACCTACTGGTTCAATGGGATCTAGAGAAATGTAAAATTACAGTGAGGCCACCTATCAGCAGGCTAGCCAAATGTAGACTGCTGCTCCCATAGACTGGCCTGCCTCATATTAGCCAATGGGGGCATGTACAATGGGCTTGCTGATATGTCACCACCCATTGACTAACATGGGCTTGAGCTTCCACAGAACCAATGTACCACTCAGTAATTGCTCCAGTCTACTCTGGTTGAGACTACTATCCTTGGATTTCTTCTGAGTAACACTGACATTGTCATGAAGATTCTTTGCTCATTTTCTAGCACTTCCAATTAAGTCTCTGTGATAAGACTACAGCCCCAAATGGTACAGTCTACATTCCAATCATATGGTCTTTGGAATGCTTTAGGAAAGCAATCTTAGGGCTAGTTGAATGTATTTGATATTACTGAGCAGGTGAGACCATCCTAAGAACCAAACTTTGGTGCAAAGATGTATGTTTCTATACAAACTGCCCTCTTGCAATTAGGAAGTCCCAAATTCATCTAGTCCCCCATCTCACAGATTCCATCCTTCCCCACAGCAGAACACAAAGCTCTCTTTTCAATAAAGGCATTGTTACATACACACACAAATGTGTTTGCAAAGGAGTTTCTATCCCCTCATTTTGAATACAATACCTTCTGATAGCTTCTTTCAAAGTTAATAAAGGTAGTTGCCTTCTTTTGGAATTTTACAGACGCTGGTATCATAAGGCTCTATTTCTTACATAATTAAAAAATCTGTGTGGAAATCTGCCAATATGATTCACTAATATTAGACGGTTCTACTTAAAATTAAGAAGCAAGCAAGCAATGAAATCCAACAATATTTTGGTTTTCTGGGCATTACAAAATATAGTACTCGTACATTTTTAAAAAATGTTCATCATATAGATAAAGCACATATGAATGTAACATTCAGAATTTTGACACAGAAAATGTAATGCGGGCAATTTGCTGCTATTTCAAGCACACTTACCAAAAATACAATTTTATAATGAAAGAATTGTCAAAATATAGTTGAACAACATTCAGGAACCACAAAAAAGGATCCAACAGTATTACTTAAGCTGACTGTATTTGAGACTGTGTTAAAACACTGCTTGAGTAAGACTTGTGGTCAGAAAGCAGCATTATCCCAAGCACTTGTGAAGTTCTATCTTTCAGTATTGGAAGCATTCCCTACCAAAGATTACATTGCCTGCACTTGGATTTTAAATGCAAACCACTCACCTTGGAAACACAATGCATTTAGACATATTTTTACATTGTTGTACATAGCTGAAGCAGAACATCTTGTAATGGTAACTGTAAATCAAACTATGGATTTGATTACTTGCTACATAAGGATTCCCCATGCATTATAGAACTCTTACCGGGAAATGTTCAATGACAACTTTACTTAACACAGAAAAAGTTAACCAATTCATCCTATAAATATTCTCTTTATTTGCTTTGTGTCTAGAACTTGCTATTAGGTTCTATGAACAGAAATACATAACAAAGGTTTCCTAAGTAGTGAAAAACTTAATTACAAATGTTGAAAAAAGTTGGACTAATTAACATATGTACAGATTTGTCTAGTTAATACATTGGGGGCACACTGTAGAATTAATGACACACATTTGTAAGCATCAACAGCAAGTCTGAACTGATAATACTCCAAGTTCGTAGTTTGGGTAGAGAAGGCATGGTAAATCTCAGGTTGTTTTCTGTATAGTGTTTGAACCACATGCAACATCAAAACAATCAGTCTGAACAACTGCTGATAAACTGTTCTGTTCCTTCCTCAACGGATTTTTCTGTCAAATTAATGTCCTTCTGTCCCTTTTTCTCTTTGTTCTGCTGTTCCTGTAGTTTCAGGATTATGTTCCTTATTTCTTCTCTTTTTGTTTTCATTCGTGGGCGGGGAAACCAGTCAGTCAGATTCATTGGTAATTCAAAATTTACAATGGGTGTCTAGTGGAGATAAAAGACATGGATTTATAACAATAATACCTATATAAAAAGTCTAAATAATAATATTGCTACATGTACTAAAAAAGCAGGAATTAAAAAACAGGAAGTGCTAGTTTTTTCCAGTCTTCTATGTTAGGACACACAGTCTCAACTACACTAGACTTTTACCTACATAACCTGCTCTATGCACTTCTAGAAAGAGCAGTTTAATTTAACAGCAATCTGAGCCTATAATCTTTCCTGCTTACCTGACTGCAAGGTGCTTCTCCTAAGACAAATATCTTCAGGGGCTGTGCTGCTTTATGGGATATCCTACACTAAGGACCTGAACAGACTGCCAGAAATAATCCAGCTTGAGACCACTTTAACAGTCCTGGCTCAGTGCTAGGGAATCAAGGGAACTGTAGTTTATTGTGACACCAGAGCTCTCTGACCGAGAAAGCTCAATGTCTCAGAAAAAACTACAATGCCCATAATTCCCTAGCACTGAGCCAGGACAGTTAAAGTGGTCTCAAGCTCGATTATTTCTGGCAGTCTGTTCAGGCCCTAAGTGTGACATTGGAAGTCAAACTCTTGCCTCCTTTTCTATCACATCTGGCCAACTTATCCAATATGTGACCCTCCCACTTCAAAAATGCAGGTAAAGTAAGACGAAATGAATGGCCAGAGATTCAACTAGGGAGCACACTCCTTTCAATGTCTTATTTTTGACACTGACAATTTTAGAGGCCTTTTATGTGAGTCACAAAAAGAAAATATTTTCCATGACACCAAGATCAAGCTATCTAGTGGTCTTAAAAAGAACATTCTTAACAATCTCTCTCTAACCAAGTGACCTGGAATCCTAATGTGTGGATTACAATTTAGGTATGGTCTTAGTTTCACGCTTCCTGAATATTCCAACACAGCCCCAAAAAATTATCAAGCACATTTTTTAAAAGTGCACAGTAAGAGAATCTAAGTTTAGAACTTAGAAAATTATTTGTTTTTTAAACGATATACTTATTATACGTTTTAATGGGTTTTTGTACGTTTTAAAATGTTGTTGTTTTAAATTTGCTATTCGCCGCCTCTAGTCCCTATATTAGGAGAAAGGCAGTATATAATAAAATAATAATAATAAACTGCAGATTTCAATAAAAATTTGGAATTGCTTTCTTGAACGTGTACAAAAAAGCAGTAGCACTTTGATTTCAGCTAGGGAACAAACTGGCAGCCTGTGCAAATACTACAAAACAGATAATATATAGGCACATCACTCCACATCAAGTAAAGTCTTCTAGTGTGAAGTCAAAGGCTTTCATGGCCAGCATCCATAGTTTTCTGTGGGTTTTCCAGGCTACAGTTGACTAGTCTCTTCTAAAGTCTGAATAAAATTTACTTAAGTTTATTTAAGTACACGTTCAAGAAAGCAATTCCAAATTTATTTATTCTGAGTAACCTACTCAGAAAACTATTCCAGAAGAGAGGAGATATACCATTAAATGCTTTAAATAATAATAAATCAAATGTCATATCCCACAATCGTGTAAGAGGAAAAGGCTCGAAGAATTTCCTTGGTGGCTGTTGCCAGCTTAATATTCTGAAGCCAACTACAATGCAAAACTTAACAACACACAGTAAGCTTACCTCAAAAAAGCTTTCCACATACTGTAGCACATAAACTCCGCAATCACTAAAGTTGTTTTGCTGGGGCACTTTAGGGTTTGAACCTTTCATGACTTCTTTGGAAAAACTTCTTTTGCTACCCTTCCTTACTTCCCACTCCACTTGCAAGTATCTGCAATGCAAGAGTGAGGCTCAGAAGAATGTTCTTATGGATTAATAAAAGGTTCTGTGTTAGAGGTTAAGTACTCACTCCCTTAATGTTCTGACGACATTTGATCGGGATGGGCCTCTCAATGAATCCATGAGAAGAATGCAAGGCCTACAAGAAAAACAGTTTTTTCTTGGTTAGCGTTTCCTATCTGCCACTTTGTGCAGACTGGAAAACAGTATTAAAGAAATGCTTCACAGGATAGAGAGGAGATGCACAAATTAGATAAGTGACAGGAACAAAGAAATACTTGGAGTCTGTAATACTCCAAAAACTAATTCTTCTGTCCTTACCACTGCTATGTAGGAAAATCACTTCTGCACCTGAATTACATAAATACAAACTGGTTAAGAGGAGATATGGAGAAGCTCACTTTTAAAAGAATACAACCCAGAGATTTTAAACAATGTATATATAAATCCCAAATCTGAACTTCAGCCTAATCATTTCAAATAATTTTAGTAATTTACAATTTCCAAACCTGAGCTTCCAGGATATTTACAGCAAGTTCCTGCCCGACAAGAACTTGATGGAATTTGTTCTTCCACCTGAGCTCCAAATTTGTAAATGACCAAAAAGGGGAGAAGAATATAAAAATCCTGGAGCATCTCTCTTGCTGTTATTCTGAAAACACTACAAGGAGGTCAACCAGCATTGATTGGAGAAGATTTCAGTTACAAAGTCATCCCTTCACATTTGCAGGTTAAGGAAATGATTTGATTATTTGGGGATTGCCTCTGCCACTGAAATAATATATCCTCTCTAGGCATCTGTAGGACAATCCTATGGTCAATTTCTGCCAGAAGAAACAGAATTATGCTGGAAGACTCACAATTCCTAGAGATAATATTCTTTTAGGCATTTGTAGGTCTTCCAGCACAATTCTATGGTCAACTTCCACCAGCAGGTGACTACAGAATTGTGCTAGAAGACACACATATACCTAAAAAGGTTTCTCTTGGGAAAATAAATAAATAAAATAGTGGACCTATATTAATGGTTTTTCCACTTTCATGAATAAGTTGCTCTCTAACCCCTTCAAAACTGAGAGCGGCCTGTATTTGGTATTTTGACTAAAACACACACACAAAAATGCTAGAGATTTAAGAACCATCTGAAATGGAGCAAGTACAGCTTGTAGGAACCATGAAGTCCCTCAAGACTGCTTTTGTAGTCCCCCATCTCCCACCTCAGGACACACAGTGAGGAAAAAAATGAAGATCTCTCCCTCCCCCCCCCCCCAACTAATTTTATTTATTTATCTGGAGTATTTATACCCTGATCTTCAGCTACAGTTCTCTGCCTTTGACAGTTCTCTGCCTTCAGGCTTACAATCAAAAAAGACATGACACAAAAGAAGGGAATGGTAGTGGGGAAGGGGATCAGATCCAGCACTTCTTCTCTGCCTGGACCATGGCAGATGGACTGGAGGGAGGGCTCTCCTTCTTAATTTAAGCTAGGCCTGATGGAGCTGGTCTGCCTCTCTCCCTCTGAGGCCACAGAGGTAATGCAGGTAACACACTCACAAAAGGACAAACCTTTGCCCTCTATACCCAGTGCAAGCGTAAAGAGCAGTGCCTGCTGAATCAGGGCTTCAGACCTGCAAAGAGCTGAACCACTGAGGGAAACAAAAGTAGTAGCCAACACAGCAGCCTCTTCCTTCCTACATCCCCCTGATGGTCTCTGTGGTCCTCAGTCCCTTTGCTGGGTGTTGTATGGTAAGGCATATCTAGTGCAGTTTTTCTCCCAATTTTTTTTTTTTTTTTTGAAGAGCATAAACTCATTTTCACCTCTATATCACAAGCTACTTGAGAAACTCATCTTAATTTCAGAACAAATTTGTTTACTAGAACAAAGGTTGCTATTACAAATATGTTATAATGAGAGCCACTGTAATATAGTTGAATACTGTGTGGAGATTTTCCAAATCTAAAGAGATCACTATAACCCTTAATGTCTGCTGGAGTCTGGTTCCAAGATCCCCCATGGATACTCAAGTTCCATTAAATGCAATGGCACAGTGAGATGGTGTCCCTTGTATAAAATGGCAAAATCAGGGTTTGCCTTTTGTAATTTATATATTTTTAAAGTATTTTAAAGCCGTGAATGCTTGAATCCATGGATAAAAAAATCTGAATAAGAAGGGCTGATGCCAGGTACCTTGCGTATTTATTTATCTATTTCCTGTCTTTCCCTGATACTACAACCCAAGGCTGCTCACAAAATGATTAAAAATATAGATATAACTAAAACAGATTAAATTACAATATTAATACACATTTAAATGGATTATCATGGGTTAGTTGGACATGCTGAATTTTTTTTAAAAAACACTTCTGAAAAGCATCCTACACAGAGAAATACAAATAGGATGTATACAGGGCATGTACACCACCATGGCAAATCATCAATTTTCAGCACAGGCACAGTTAGTGAATGTAGCACAAGTTTTGATTATGAAAACGTGGTCTTTACCACTGCTTCTCTCTCCAGCACCACTTCTCACACTGTTACTCCAAAGACTGAACTGAGCTCTACAGCTTTAGCCTTAGTCCAAAAACAGTTTTAGCAACAAAACCCTATTTACGTATGTCCAATATGGCTAGTATTTCTCAACTGAACAACTCAGTTCTACAATGCTTCTGTCATATGCACAGAAAGCCATCAATATCTTAGTTTAAAACTTACTGTTTACATATAGTAGGCCTCAGATGCCACTGTCCTAATTCTGAATTACAGTTATCATCTGCAAGGTCATCATCATCCTCATCATCACCACTGCTGTTGTCCTAAAAGGAAAAAAAATGGTTCTTTTATAAGAGATTTCCTAAGATTTTCAACTATAACAGAACAGAAAATCCCCTACTGGCCTGAGTCAGAGCATATATAAGACATCTCAAAATACTGACAACTACTGTTATATCAAAGTAATATTCATTAGGTTCCTAGCACTGAGAAAACATGCAAACAGTATGTTTAATATAGCCACATTTAAGAACTGGCTTGCTTCAAAATTTGCTTACTATTTATCTTTACTTCCTCTGGAGTAAAACATTTCATAATGTTTGAAGAACAGATTATCTGTTCCTACTACTGTTTAGTTTCTGGGCAGCCATTTTGAGTAGGTTGGGTTTTTTGCTTTTTTGTTTTGCTCAGAGGAAAAGAGATAGAGACTTGCCTCCAGAATAAGGTAGCATCCAGGAGCTCACTGTAGAGTTAGAAACCCAGTTGATTGAGCTCGCTGACAGAGCCTGGTGAAAAGACCAAGCGAACAGAGGCCCTTACGTGGGTCTTTACCAGGGGACATTTTAAGGGAGAAGTTTCAGCGATTCCTTAAGATTTCTCAATATGGACACTGAGGGAGTTGCTGCAGTCACCTGCAATACTCATGGGATGTTTGTCTTCTTGCCAAGAAGTGGGGAACTTCACCTGCACCAAGTGCAAGTTCGTAGCCTTCGTTGAAGCTCTTTCCCTTATTAAGGATGAAGAGGAAGAGCAGCAGGCACAGTCCTCAGAGACAGTGCAGACGACCCTAAGAGTACCACCACAGGGAACAGCCACTGGAATGTAGGAATAGAGGGGTATAACCAATTTAATAGAAATAGGCCAAACAGGAAGGAGGCAGAATAGCATTATATGTCAGGGATGTTTACACCTGTGAAGAGATCCAGCACTTATCAGGTGGAGAGCATCTGGATAAAAATTAAAGGGGAAGGAAACAACAGGGATGTTATAGTGGGAGTCTACTATAGATCCTGTGGTCAGGAATACTAGAGAAGGAAGCTCAGGATCGATGGGAGTTTCTCAAAAGGGAGATACTGAAGGCATAATCTCACACTGTTCCAATGAGAAGGAAAAATGGGAGGTGTCTCAAGAAACCAGGTTGGGTGACAAAAGAACTTTCAACTGAACTAAGTTTTAAATGGGAGATGTATAAGAAATGGAAAAGGGGTGACATCACTAAAGAGGAATTCAAACAAATAGCTAGCACATGTAGGGGTAAAGTCAGGAAAGCCAGAGCACAGAATGAGCTCAGTTTGCTAGAGGGATTAAAGACAATAAAAAGGGCTTTTTTGGGTATATCTGTAGCAAAAGAAAAAAGAAGGAAATGGTAGGGCCACTGCGCAGAG
>CM034701.1:268495707-268506725 GCA_020142125.1 Phrynosoma platyrhinos | reverse complement strand
TGGAACGAATTAATTTCATAAGTAGAGGTACCACTGTAATCCTCTGTGTATTATGAACGTAGTAAAATAACCTCTTCTCACCACATGAATAAGTGTAACAAACTGCATCATGCCTTGCAAAAATATTACTCTGTTTCAATTTTTTTAATGCAGTTACATTCTCTTATTCCTGTAGTAGTCTCAGAACAGTTTATAAGGGGTTCCTATATTTCTAATTTTTTTTTCAAAATGTAACTTCAGCTACACTTCCTCCAACAGTTTAGAGCAGTTTACTTAGGGTTTCCAGCATTTCTTCTTCGCGCACTGATTAGATCCACTTCCACTTAATTTCAATTATGATAAAAAATTCCAAGAAACTTTTATGAGGGAAAAGCCACAAAAACACAGTAGACAGAAGTACACACCAGTAGCATGGACATGAATTTTATGTTCACACTGTACGCCATTTGTCTCTGAAGTCCTATAGTCATGTTTATGACATACAGGTTCCACAGTTCTCGATTCTTCTATGGTGTTGTTTAACTGATTTAGTTTTTTAAAACCACCTTTCAAAGAAGGGTTTCTTTTGCAATACAGTGACTCACTCTCCTCAGCTTCTGTACTTGTGTCAGTTAAAGCTGCAATATGCTTCTTGCTCGGCACTTTCTTTGTTACTGCTGCAGGTGAGGACTGGTATAACAGATCCGAATCACTAGGTAAAGGAGATGAAGTGCTTCCATCTTGATCTAAGGAGGAAGACTTAACCTGTGCAGATGCATTTTCCTGGTAGTTTGGATTGGCCTCATATATTGGTTTCCTTAAACCTGGAAAACAGATGACAGCCAAAAACCAATGTGCCCTGCAATAAAAACACAAAAAACAAAGGAATAATTCTAAAACTACCTTTGTATAATGTATCATCATACTAAGCACAGTGGCCAACAATTTTTAGGAAGCCTACCCAGGGGTGAACATTTTTTGCCAGTGCCTCCTCCCCAATTTCACACCCTTCCTGTCTACTGAAGCTCAGAGTTTGAATAAAAAATAGAAATATGCTGACTTGTCCCTGTGGTAGGCACAGGTGAAAGATCTCTGTATTCCTGCCTGAGATCCAAAGCAAAAGGAAGATAAAGCAGTTTTCTTTACCTCTCTATCTAGAGCTCTGTACTCAGAGCATCCATCAGACTTAAAGGCAGGTTTGCTTGCCATTCAGCTAAACTGGAAGTGAAAGGCAAAAGCAGGCTATCTTGCTTTGCTTGCTTACATGACAGAGCTTAAAGGCCTCTTCTGGCACAAAGGCATGACACATGATTCCATTTCTCCTCCTCAACCTCAGAACCCACAAGAAGAGGCAGATAATTTTATGGCTTTGTGTATATGCCCAGCAAGCAAAGAGCAAAACAAATTACAGGTTAGAGTAAGAGGTGAATCCTCTTTGCACTTTATCCTCTCTCCACTTTAATTCCTAGATTCGAAAAAGACTTCGACTCATCCTACTCCAGAAAGCCTATCTCCCGTCTTAAAAAGACTGCTGAACCCTGATTAAGCTCTCAGTACACATATGACTACTTTGTTTTTAAAAATCTACCTCCTGATCTTCTTTTGCCACATTTAAGACAAATGACAATACAAGCTAACTGTGGTTTACACAAAGTACAAATTTAAAACTTAAAAATTTCCTTTCACATACAACAAAAAGGGAGAAAAGAAAAGAGTACACACATGCACAGTCATGTTTTGTTGCAACATGTGAATGCAGCTGATAAGCAAGATGAAAGGGGAAACCAGGATTTTTAAAAGTCTCAACTGCCATAAGATTCAACAGAAATGAAATGCCATTGCTACATACAGTGGTTCAGGTCCTACTTACGCTTCATTAAGGGGAACAAAAATAAAATCTTTTTCAAAGATATCAACATGTCGGGTCCATGTTTTCACTCGACCATGCCGTTTTTGCTGGATTCTGTAAACACATTGATAGGAGAGAAAAGAAAAAAAAAAGAATGAATTTGATAATATTTGGTATTTACAAGATAATATATTCTCTTCTTCCATGAGGTGGATTATCCTCACAATCTTGTGGCACCTGTTATTTGAACGGGAGACTAGGCTGCCTCCCCAAACACTTTCCTTTTGCCGGGAGGCTAGGCTGGCCCCCTCCCTATTTTCCTTTCGCCAGCAAGCAAGAACATTTTTATTCAGACAAGCTTTTAAAAATCATGACAGGTGGCTTTTATATGGAGTGTCTGTTTTAGTCATGTTTTTAACTTTTGGGTTTTTTAATATTAATTTTATACTGTTTTAACTGGGTTATTTTAATTGTTTTTAATTTTTTATTTTAAAGTTTTTAAAGTGTTTTTATCTTGTGAGCTGCCTTGGGTCCCTTTCTGAGAGAAAGACAGCATAAAAATGAAATAAATAATTACATATATAAATAAGACATTTAGCAATTACCCTATATACTGCTTAGGCAGTAACAGTTTGTTAAACATTTACAACGAAGCACCACATAGGCATACTAGCTTTAGCATTCATTTGTTACCTTACATATCAAACTAGTCACTATAATCACCAGATGGATGCTGTGGCTGGCGTCCTGTTGGCAAGATATGCCACCGTCAAGCATATTATGGTTGTTGAAAAGCACCACCAAACAATGTTTATGTTCTTCATTGGGACTATTGTGCAAGAGGAGTCAGAAGTGTGGCCACTGTGTGACTACTTCTGAGGAAGATGGCAGGCTAAAGCTATCCCATTCTGTGGGGCTTCATGATGCTTTTAACCAACTGAAGGTAAGATACAGTTGGCACTTTATTTTCCTGGATTGAGGAAAAATCAAAGGGATTGCCCAAAGGGCTCCATTACCAAACAGTAGTTGTGGAAACCACAAGAAGTGGTTAGCGAAATTGCATGCAAGGGGCTGGAATTCATCATCATGTCCAACTGCCATCTGTTATGCCTAAAGGTTTGGGAAGCAGCTCTTTATGAACACTGGACCTGAAATCTTTGCTTTCTTTATTTAACATCCAGTCTCTTGCCAAAAAAAACTGTGACACGTTCACATTAGGGGCACCTTAAGCTGGAAATGACTTGAAGGCACACAACAAGAACAACTACTACTACTACTATTTGCAATTTGCTTTTAACATTTAGACTTAAAAAACCTTGGGACTCAGCTGGGATACTTTTGACTTTGGTAAACTGCCTAATTTTAAACATAAGGAGAGACTTGGCTAATATTTTATTTTGGTTGTGTTCTTTATCAGAAAAAAAGTTTAAATAGAATCAAATAACAAAGGATCAAAAGGTAAGCAACAACACTATCTGAAAGATCTACTGATTTTGGTTTATACTCAATTAATTTGGATTTATTAAGTATGGATTATAAAATGGCGACATCATGAGAAACTGTATTTGTTTTGACAAAAGGAGGTACTGGATTGGACAATTAAAAAAAACCACTTCATAATACTGGCTCTTATTTACTAGATGCTTCAGTTCTGGATGAGGAGAAATGTCTGTGCTTCATAAAAAGGAGGGGTGGCATCTCTTGGAGGCCAGCACAGTCAACTTTTGTTCAGAGCTTAGAAAATTAAAAAAGAAATAAGAAGAATGCTAAGAGGTCAAAGCCCCTTGATGATAATATCAGGATACAAAATGACACTGAATATTTTGACCAATCTGAGGAGTGTGGAGCAGAAAAGGTGAACCAAATATTCCAGGATTTGGATGCTGAGGAATTGTATGATATATTGACACACGATAGAAAGAAAAAAGAAAGATGATTTTGTACTGCTGTTATCAGATGAGGAATCTGAAATTAAGTGTTTGGAGAGAGATGCAGGAGGCTGCACAACACATCAGTGAAAAGGAAGTTTCCTTTAAACAGTTTAATGAAGATCAGGCTAGTATGACAACACTTAGAAAAATGAAAATTATGAATAACAATGTTGAAGCTGTATGAAAAAGATTAGGGATGAGACTGGGGGAAAATAATGGCAACTGATCATTTAGGAGGCTGAGATCAGGTGGGGAACAGTTGTGGAAAACTGTACCAAAAGTAATTTTAACAGTGAGGGGTTTGCCTTAATTCATACATTGTCAATTTTTTGCGGGGGAAGACTGGTGTCAAGATTAGGGTTTAATCTAATTTAAATAAGGGTTATGGTTTAAGTGTGACTGATATGGGATTGATTTATGCATTAATCTTAATAAGAGGATTAACCAACTTGCTATTGTTTGAGTTAAAAAGAGAAAGAAAATAATTTTGTCTTATATGAAACATACTAGGTTTTAATTTGATGTTATGGTATAGGAAATAATGAAGCTATTAAATCTGGATAGTGGATTTGCCTGATGGTTAATTTTTATGTTTAAATATTAAATGCTAGGGAAGCAAAGATAGGCACTGATGAAGCCTATAATTTGAATTTAGAAGAGTGGAGAAACATTTTGCTTAAATGGAATTTGTTATTCTTAATTTTATTATTAATGGATAGACATTGGGGAAAGCTAACTTTGTATTAACTCTTTGTAAAGAAAGTATTTATTATGGTAATTTTTACTTTGTGTCTGTACTAATTAAATATTGACAGACTACAGAAAGAAGTGTATTTTTGTCTTTTTTAGATGGAGGCGGCTTAATTGGGATTAGGCTATAGCAGCTAGCTGAGGCAAAAATAGGAAGTCACTTTTATTTCTTCCTGTTATTCTTTCTTATTTCCTTAATCTTTTTTCTTGCTTTCATTTTTTTTATTTGTTATATTATACTTTTATTTTGTATTGTGTGTGTTGTGTGTCTTCCATTCGTTTCTGACTTATGGCAACCCTAAGGTGAACCTGTCATGGGGTTTTCTTGGCAAGATTTGTTTAGAGCAGGGGTAGGCAACCTTTCCCCTTTAAGGGCCAAGGGACTTCAGCTCCCAGAAGCCTCAGCCATATTGGCCAATAGTCCCATGTTGGCCAATAGCTCCTGGGATTCTGGGAGCTGAAGTCCCTTGGCCCTTAAAGGGGAAAGGTTGCCTACCCCTGGTTTAGAGGTTTTGCCATTGCGTTCTCCTGAGGCTGAGAGCATGTGACTTGCCCAAGGTCACCCAGTAGGTTTCATGGCCTAATTGGGAATCAAACCCTGGTCTCCAGAGTCATAATCCAATGCTCAATGCACTACACCATGCTGGTTCCCTTATTCTATATTATATAATTAAAACAAAAGAATTGTGGTCATTTTGCAATGGTCCTCACACATGGTTTCCCAATGCACATCACTGCAATTCATTAGAAGGGTTGCATATCATGTCAGAGATGTAGCTATGTCATCATCAAGTTATGCATCGTAGCCTCTGATTTAGTCCTACATCTTTCTTGTCAATGTATATTAGATAAATCTGTCAAATATGGTTTAGTGCTGAGTGAACTACCCTCATCTTCTGCATTGCTCTCCCTAATACATCTATAAGACTGGAAGACTTTTGTTTCCATTTTCTATTAACAATGAAATGTTGTTCCTAGAAGTTGCTGAAATGCAATTCCCATCATCCCAGCCAGTACAGCTAAAGACCAAGGTTTATGTGATTAATATGCCAATATTATCTGCTGACCCTCAATTAGAAAATGCTATTTCAGAAGGGAGGGGAGCTATGATTGTAAGCCACAGTTCTGAAGCTGACTCTCCCCCCTCCCCCAACATCATAATTAAGACTAACCACAGCTTGCCCAAGTTAAAACCAAAAAATTAACTTTGGATAATTAAAATACTTTTTGCAATCACACAATAATAATCCTAACCAAACTTACGTAAGGTTTGAAGTTTCTTGAGGGTTTCTCCTCTCTCTTTGATTAAGGCGCTTATAGAAAAAAGAACTGAACACATGAATCCTATCAGCATCTTCTTGTTTCAATTTTTCAAGAACTAGATACCTTTAAAAGGAAGCAACATATTTAGGTTTGTGTTTTCCAGTGGCTTTAATTCCTGTTATTAGAGGGTTTTGTTTTTTTCTAGAAAAGACTGCCAGAAGCTGGCATTCCTACTATTCAGACCAAAAGAGCTTATGAAAAGGCTACAGAATTTCTCACCAAATTAAAATCAAGAAAATCGTAATGAGCTTCATATTAAAAAGTAATGTATATAGACTAAAGGTAAAGGTATTCCCCATTGACAAGGTTGCAAGTCGTGTCTGACCAGAGGGGGTGGTGCACATCTCTGTTACTAAGCCGAAGAGCCAGCATTGTCAGAGACTACTCTGTGATCATGTGTCCAGCATGATTGCACAGAACTCTGTTTACCTTCCCACCGAAGTGGTGCCTATTTATCTACTTGCATTTGCATGCTTTCGAACTGCTAGATTGCCAGAAGCTGTGACTAGTGACAGGAGCTCACTCCATCATGCAGCACCCAGACCTTGAATTGCCAACCTGCTGGTCTTGCAATCGACAAAGTCAGTGTCTTAACCACTTGAGCCACTGCATCCCTTATATAGACTACACAGACTACCTTATATAGACTACCTTATGTGAAATACTATGAATAATCCTGATGCAAATAATTTGAGTTTTTTGTAGTTTTTGGTCATAACACAGTAAAAAACAAACAAACTTTAAACTTTACTGAGGGACAATTAGAAAAGAGAATTACTCATAACCCAAGTGCAAAAACACATGTTGTGCAGACTTCAGAACTACTGACATAAATAGAAGGCCAGTTTCAACTTCACCCCACCCTTTGTCCTCTGTAACATGTAATACAATTTATCCTACATCCTAAATCATCATATCTCTGTTTTACATCATTAGTTAGGGGTCATGGAAATGCACAATATTGTCAAGAAAGGGGGAGGCATGCAGTATTATGCAAACAATGGGATTTACACCTCCATGTGATTAGCAAGATTCCCTGGATTCAATTATTTAACAACAGGAACAAAATGTCTTCCCATCACCCTAAATTACAAGAAGAAAGTATATTTGTGATTTCATAGGAAACAATTAGCTTTCAGGATTCATAAAAGACTTTACTAACAAATGCAAATGAAGTCTATCAATGGGAAGTTAAATGCAAGTAGAGTTGAAACACTGGTTAATATAAAGATATGCAGCCATAGTGGTTAGCTATGATTCTTGAAGACAGTAAAAAGGGGGTTTAACTAAATATTCTACTGTTTTTTGCAAAAAGATGTTCTGATGACTATATGATAAATATTCCTATGAAAACTGATGGGATGATTTGTGAGCAATCAATTTTTGTCATGAATAGAGTAAAATTTTGAAAGAAGCTAAAAAGGAGTAGGGAAAATGTGGCCTGTGGGCTCTCAGCACATACACTTGTCCCAACACCTAGAGAGCTATTCTAGGCCTGTGAAGCCATTTTTCAAAATTGGGAGTGACTTCCACTCCCTTCCTGTTTAGCAAAACAAAACAAAACATTCCTAGGCCTGGAACAGCATGGGGGGGACGGGGGGAGAGAGAGACTGGTAAAATTGCTCCCCACAGTCCTTTCCAGGTATTTTATAGCCCACAGAGTGATGGAATTTGCATACCCATCACCTAAATTATTTATTTAGTAATATTAGCTAGACCTAAAGATTCCTAGAAATGCTGTTTTTCATTAATCTGCTAATCATCTAACAGTTCATAAAAATCATGCTTTTTAAGCCATTACAAAATGGAAAAAATGGACATAACCATTTTAGTAAGTCATTTTTTCTCAGACTAGAAGGGGTTTCTCAATGTTCAATTGCTTAAGTGATACAGACTCCACATAACTTACTTTAAATAAAAATCAATGATTACGTCATTTAAAAATTCCCCTTCGTTTAAACAATGGAGATCTTCATTAGTCACAGAAATACCACCCTTTGCTGGAGGAGGAGGATAAACTATCAACCTGCAAAGAAAAATAAATTGAATAAATCCAGAGCTTGTATTATGTGGGCAAAAATTACAACATGCAAAAAGACTTCTTACTTTTCTATAGGACCAATGAAGACTGTATGAGGCTCCCCGCTTTCATCATCATCAAAAAATTGTAACTGCAATGTATTTTGCAGCTGCATTTTAGATTCAGAGGAAACCTTAAAAAATTGATATGCAATAGAAAAATCATTAAGTCTCTTCCAAGATACAAACAATATGGCATATTTCTTTTTCTAGAAGTATTTATTTAAAATGAACATAATGAACATTCCATCACAGTGGGCTGGCGCAGACACAATAGTCCAGGAACACTAAATTATGAAACATATTCCTAATTTTTCTCCCCTCGTTTTCTGTTTGAATTTCAGCTTTAGCACAGAGAAATCTGGTTTAAATTTAATTTACTAAGGTGATGGACACAGCCATGCTAAAATGCTGAAAAGTGAAAATCCATGGCTGCCAAACCACTACTAGCTTGTGTCAATCAGAGTAGAAGGGACATGTGCCAATGTGAGGAAGCACAGCATCCCAATAGACAAAGCATCCCAACAGATAGACAGACACTCTCTTTGGAACTGCAGTAACTGGCAGGAAATCACTTGCTCCAAGGCTACCAGACTTTTTCATAGTCTAGAGCTGGTGCATATTTAGGGATACAGACTTTTGTGCAGATACAACTACCCTCACCACCTGAATTACTTTCTGAAGCACTTCCACCTCAACTAACTTTTCAATCTGCAGGTTAGGACTCCAGAATAAATCAGGATCAGATCCTGATGTAATATGGTCAGTAAAGCAGGAAGTAAATAAGAATTCATATTTGTTATTAAAAAGGAAATGTGGCTCACATGAATCAAGTTTGTTCCTACCTTTGTAAACCCTGCTTTAGGAAGCCCAGAAAATAACCTCTCAAGTAGCCCAAATTTTCAAAACCATACAACAAAACCATACTATTAGGGCACCAAATGAACAATATGATAAGTCAAATCTTAGATTTTAAAATATATTTCTACTTTTGCACTTTTATTGTCTCATCTAAAAAAAAAAAAGCTGACGCTCTCTTTTTTGTTGATAACTATTTAACCAGAAAATATGAGCAACGTATTTTTAAATTAAGACATCACAAATCATTTAACATATATCCAAATATTTTAAAAATTAGTACATGTTTTGTTTTGCCTTCTTTTTGACTGATGCCTCCTCTGGAAGTGTCTTCAAAGGATTTTGTGAAGGCCACAAGCCTACTGTTTGCTTCTTCAAAAGTAATTTTCACAAAAAAATTAGAAATATTGTTCCTGATCCCAATATCGGAGATTATTTTTTCAAATATTGCATTTGCATGATGATCCAGGCCTGTCTCAAATATTAAAATGATGTATTGTTCTTCTGGATCTATGAAAAAAAGAAAGTAAGTTTACGTTAACTAATGAAATTATACACTGAAAGTACGTACATTGATTCTTCAGCTCAAGTCTGCATACAGCTTAGTAACTGTTTGTTGTATGCCCTCAAGTTGTTTCCGACTTATGGCAACCCTGAGGCTTATTAGGTTCTATCATGGGGTTTTCTTGGCAAGATTTGTTCAGAGGAGGTTTTCTATGGCCTTCCCCTGAGGCTGAGAGAGTGGGACTTGCCCAACAGGTCACCCAGCAGGTCTCCATGGCCAAGCTAGGAATCAAACCCTGGCCTCTAGAGTCACAGTTGAACACTCAAACTGCTAAGCCATGCTGGCTCTCTTAGTAATTAGGAATAAACAAAGACATATTTTTGGCAAAAAGGTGTTCAACACATTAAAGATAGGAAATCTTCCAAAAAAAAAAAAAAAACCAAACAACAGCATGGCAACAGAGACCACCAGGATGGGAGAAGAAAATGGAAATTTAGAAACTGTTACTGTTTAGTGAAAGAACAGTGCACACAATAGTTTTCTACAATACTGATATGAAGCCTAATATGAGGAAAAATAATCTGAGAATTTCTTTTCTCTGGCAATGTTATTAAATTGCTGTTTTTTTCTCTGAAAATCCAACTGTTTTCTACAAAAATTCTGCCTTTTCAAAATAATTGGTTATAACAAAGAATAATTAAAAAAAACCAGTCACAATTTCTTCATAAGTTAGTTATGTCCTAAATCCAACAGAAAGTATTTGCTGACAGAACTGTTTCTGTAACTGGAACTGGGAGGAGGGTAATGCCTTTATCCCAAGTCAGCTCTCATATACCCCAAAAACCTGCTCCAAAGGTTTTCAAGACACCACTGGAGTTATTTTTCAAACAGTGTTGAGAACTGCAGGTGGGAGAAGGGAAGCAAATTCTGTTGTGCTGACACTGCAGCACCAGTGTAATGACAGATTTTGGCCACTCTTTTTTTGTGGTTTCAAGAAAACAAGCAGGAAATCAAGGTTTGAGAATAAGCTTGTGCCATATTTTTGGTTTTGTAGGATTTTTTTCTTGCACAGAAAGAAGCTCTATGGAGGAGGGGACAATGCAGGCCATTAAAATATTGGAAGCTGCCCACCCCTGTTGAGTATGTTACCTCAGATGCACAACTGTATGTCTAACATCTGTTCACCAATCAGAATATCTGGTTTAAACCATGACTGGGAAATTTGGAAACTCCTCTGGTTTAGCTCAGACTGTTCCAGAGATCACCTAAGTAAAATCTAATCTGCAGCATCATCTCGCTTTAGGCATTTCAAAACTTCATGTCTTGTCACTGACTGCCACTTGGAAAATAACAAATGGCTACACCCTTTTCATTTCCTTGAACACCTGACTGAAATCTGCAAATAGTTGCAGCTTTTGAGGGAATAAAGCTTATCACATCTCACACAAATAGATCCAGAAAGTTTTGTGCACAGTTTACTCCTGCAAAAATATTTTCTACTACTGATCAGTGTGTAAAATGTTGACTCGTGTGCAAAATCGTTCACTTACTTGCTCCTTTACAATCATACCAGACATTATCTTTCTCCTTGTTCATCTTAAGATGAGATCTCAGGCTTTGGCAGGCTGCAGGTATAGTTTGCAGAAAAACTACTGGTAATTTGCGTACACCACACCATTCGCATTTTGTAAGTTCAGAGGTTTTTAATTGAATCTCCCTAGTATCATTTTCAGACTCTGGAAAA
>CM034701.1:268484364-268495697 GCA_020142125.1 Phrynosoma platyrhinos | reverse complement strand
GGAAATATCCTTTCAGTCAACATTATGTTAAGACACCTCTAAGACATGACAGTTGACAACATAACTGCTCTCAAACATATGTATCTGCTATAAATAAAATGATACCACTATCCATAGAAACAACACCTGTGAGTACCTTCACCTAGCATGACAATTTTCAAAACCCAAACTCATTACATAAATCCATGATTGTTACATTTCCAAAATCCTTTTAAAAAAATTAAAGGGAGAGAAAAAGATGAAAACAATGAGCTAAACCTTTCTTTTAAAGAGCCAAGAACAGTTCACATAAATGAGTTGTACTGAGTTAAAACCCTCAAAACATCAAAATATGTTCCATCAGTGGAACAGGGAGGGAACAATTCTTCCTCTCCCCTGCAGCAGGAGTGCAAAGGGAGGGAAAGTCCAATTCTGCAAGCACAACTCAACTCATGTAACACTGGATCTTGCCCCATGCAATCAGCAGTAAACTTGAACATTTGCATGACTAGATGAAGTGCAGAGTTTTGTTTTTTTTTTGAGGCTTCCTGTTTATCACTAAGTCTAAATCTTATTATGGAAATCTATGTACCATCAGGAAAGATTTTACATTTTCCCATCTTAAAAAGCTTTTAATGTGTCCACCTGCCATCCCAAGAATGTCACATCCCACACCATTCTAGAGGACTAGTAAAAAAAAGAGGGTTGAAAATCCTGTTGTCGAAGTTCTCTTCACACATCTTTGGACCCATGACAGGATTTCCATTCCATGCCAGGATTACCAGGATTATCAATCCTGTATTCGCCTCTGTTGTGTAAAACAGGGGAAAACATATTGTTTGCATGGGGAAACTGGTAAGTGGGAAGAGGAAATGTGTCGCCCTCCCCTTACCTGCCCCCCTTTTCCTAACATCACAAATACTTTCCTCTATTTTCGTATCATCTAGAGCAGGGATAGGCAACCTTTCCCCTTTAAGGGCCGAGGGACTTCAGCTCCCAGAAGCCTCAGCCATGTTGGCCAATAGTCCCATGTTGGCCAATAGCTCCTGGGATTCTGGGAGCTGAAGTCCCTCGGCCCTTAAAGGGGAAAGGTTGCCTACCCCTGATCTAGAGGCCCTGACAAGGGAGAAAAAAAGTCATATGCAGCAAAGATCATACCTTTTTAAAGAGATCATACAACGTCCATGTTGAAGCAGTTCCACTGGCTGCCAGTTTTTTTCTGGGCACAATTGAAAGTACTGACTATAAAGCCCTATATGGCTCGGGTCCTGGCTATTTGGCAGACAGTATTTGCCTGCATGAGCCAGTCCAGGCTCTGAGATCATCAGGAGAAGTCCTTCTCTCAGTCCCACCACCATCACAAGCAAGGTTGGTGGGGACATGAGAGAGGACTTCTTGGTTGCTGCCTGTAGACTCTGGAACTCCCTTCCCAGGGAATTTTTTACTGTAATTTTTAAATTACAAGCTGTTTTAAGTCCCAATTTCTGGGGTAAAGCACAATAAAAATAAATAAACAAATCTGCCACAGCAATATACCTGAGCTACAATGTGATCTCCATAAATAAATACAAGGCACACATTCCCTTGTCTTTAGAAAGATGCATAAAGGTCATTTGTATGGAAAAGCACAGGGGAGTTTCTACTATCCTATATTTCAATCATTTTATTAAAGATACAATGCTATCGTGTGAACACTACTATAGTGTGAAGTCATTGTTATGTTGTTATGGTGTTTTGTGCTATTTTGTGATATATTAAATCATACTTCTGGATACCATAATGGTATATATAAGGATGACTGCTTTCACAAAGAAATACCAAGTCATATAAATTTGCTATTTCTTTTACAAGTATTGTAAAGCAAATAACCCAAGCAAAGGAAAATATGTGAAGTAAAGTTCCTAGCATTTCAAGTTATCATCAGTCCTGTGTGCATGAAGTCAGAAACTCTACTTCCAAATATCAACTCCAAGAATCCTCCAGCCAGGATGGCCATGACTATTGAGGGTGAAGCTTTCTTGGGGTGGTAGTCCAAATAAGCAAATCTCTCATGCTCAGCAAATAGAGTGTTCTTTCAACTTTCTCAACTCTTAATTCAAAATTATTGAGCAAAGCAAAAAAGCAATTCCTAACTAGGCTCTACTACTGCCCAAACTCTTTCCATTCGGATTTTCCAGAGCCAGTTTCCTGCTGACTGGGCAAGGTGCAGAGACAAAAAACAAAACAAAAAACAACAACAACAAAAAAAAAAAACCACAACACAGATGTAGCAGATTGTCATCTTGGCATTATGATTTTTAATGATCTTACAAGATTGCTAATCAAATGATCTGCTAATTCAGGTCCTTATTTCACACAGAACAATCACACTGGAACATCCTATTCAACTACTAAAGGCATAACAAAATGGAGAAGGGAGAAAATTACTAACCTTCCAAATTTATCTTGATATAGTCTAGGCAAAACTGAAAAAAAAGATAATATAACACAATTTGTCAGTGGCAGCCTTCCCAACCTATAAATTTTTTAATTTTTTAAAAAAATCAGCTCAAACTAGACTGGAAACCCCATGTTTTAATCTAAAAGCCCCATCTTCATCTCTTGAGATATCAGGATTCTTGAGGTTACTTTCACAAGCAATATGAAAGAAATATATTTTTAAGAAGTCCCCAGACACAATAAGGTACTGTTACCCCATCTGACAAATCTTTTTAATAGCAATTGTGTGGTGGGTGCTTAAATTAGATTGTTTCATTGGAGGGAACAGATTGCTGCCGTTCAATTCAGATGCAACTTTTTTCTTTTGTTTATACTGAAAATTTAGTGAAAATTGTGAGCATTGCTCAAAAACATCTGATCCTGCAATTCCTTTGAAATAAATCAGCTGTGGCCTAAGTGGTGAAACTAATGTCCAGAACACACTGCAGAAACAATCCAGTCTGAGACCAGTATAACTGTCCTGGGTCACTGCTTGGGAATTCTGGCAACTGCAGTTTTGTGAGACATTTAGCTCGGGTGCCACAACAAACTGACATTTCCAGAATTCCATAGCATTGAGCCATGACAGTTAAACTGGTGTCAGGCTGGATTATTTCTGCAGTGTGGATGGCCTCATAGTCATCTTAACTCAATCTTTACCTGGCTATTTGATTCTCCTCCTTTCTCTTCACAATTATCTCTGACACTGTTTTACCATGCTTCTCTATAACTTTAACCTTCATATTACTGATCTGTCTGTGTCTTTCTCCCCTTCTTTATCTCCTCCTTTGGGCTCCAGATTTTGGACAGGCCCTTATTTTCAGTTACTGCTGTTGGAGACTTCTCTTACTACAGAAATCTCTGTGTCTGACATCACCTTATGTCTTCCCCCACAAGTAACTCCTTCCATGACAATACTGTGCCCTAGAAGGACAGGTTGCTGGTGTGATGACTAGAAAACTAGTCATAGCATTATAAAAATAAAGGGGTTTCACACTGTAAGTAGAAAGAGATCCCTGTGGGAATGTTATCCCATCCATGATGTCCTGCAGAGGTTGTATCAAGGATAACATGACTTGGAGGAATGGTGTTGACTTGTTATGAATGGGTCATGAGGGAAGAATTTTAGAACAGGAGAGCTGGAATAGACATTAAGAAGCACCAGTCCAGCTCCTAGCCTTTATCATATAGATATGGGGTGCGTGATGAAGCATGAGGTGCGCTTGGGTGGGGCACAATAACGGGGGGAGCACAAGCTTCCCTGTACGGAGAGAGAAGACCCAGGTCATTTGCAGTGCATAGTTAGCCTTGGCAGGATTGGAGGTGGAGACCTGAAATGTCATCACCTCACCAGAATGATGCCCTGACACCAGAGGCCCGGAAGAACCAAATGTTATGACATCAATCAGCCTGGAGAAATGGGACAAGTATGCATGTCCCAAGATCATGAAGCGTCCACAGGGGTGGACAAATCTGTGAAATGGAAATAGAAGCTCAAATCGGAGGGATGTCCCCAGAGGGCGTTCTTGCCTAGGGCGGCAGATGGGAAAGAACTGACGCAGTTCCCATCTAATTGAGGCCCAAGAAGGCTGCACTGAAATTGGTGGTCAGTATATGTGATGAGCTCATCCCAGATAGAGACCAAACAGTAGTTTGTCAAATGTTTCATAGATGTGAGTGGCATCGTCAAGAACTCCTTGGAAGGGGTGTGCATACGGGGCATAAACTTGTATTCCTCATTATATGCAGTGGCCCTTTGAAAGAAGACACCAACCATGAGCCATGGTACCAAAGCCCCCCATGGGAGGAACAAGACGATTCCAATCGTGCCAGTACCAAGCGCATAATGGTAGTGTCCCTAGGTACAGAGGGAGCAAACCAGTTGTTGAATTTGATCCTCCAGTCCTGTGATGAATGGAGGACTGTTCGTATTGAGAGTGCTCTGATGAACAGAGAAAAAAGCATGTCCTCATACGAATGTAACACAGGAATGGTGGTGCCCTCCTTCAGCATGGAGGAAACACCCTATCTTCTGAATCAGCTATATAAGGATAGCCATGATATCAGGTCTTGACATGTAGGCAAATCTGACGCTGCATATCTGGCTGACTCTGCCATCCCTTGGTATTGAGGGAGGAACCCTAAACCTGGTTCGAATTCAAATGAATGGGAGGCAGAATGAGGCATGCACTTGTAGACTTCGGTATAGAGGCAATAATCACAGCCTTGAATCCGACTGAGTGTGTGCCAGTGTGACCATAGCTTGGGGATGAATGAGTGATTACTGGCAACATCCCGAGGGATGAATTGTAGGCGCTGCAATGGGTCTCGAAAGGGAGAGACAAACATAGCTCCGAATTTGACAGAGTAGTGGCCCTCGGTACCGAGGGAAACGCTATGGTCTCAAATTAGGGAGACCATGAGCCAGTATTGCACCTCGGTATAGAGGGAATAATCATGGTTCTAGTCGAAAGCTTGGTGGTAGCTGACCTCAGTATGGAGGCAGCAACCACAGCTTTGAATCCAAACCAGATTGTGGCAACATCATGATGCCAACATGGCTATCACCTGATGGTTGGGGAAGGCACCATATAAAACCACTTACGGGCCAATCAGTTTGATCCTAGAGAGTCAGGGACCGACAAAGATTGAAGTCGGGCTGTGAGTCAATTGGTATGACCCTGGAGAGTCAGGGATTGACAAGGATTGATGCATGGCTGCAAGCCAATCAATTTGACTCCATAGAGTCAGGGACCGATGAGGATCCATGCAGGGCTCCAAGCCAATCAGTTTGACTCTGGGGAATCAGGGACCAACAAGGATCGAAGTTGGGCTCCAAGCCAACTGGTTTGACCCCAGAGAGTCAGGGACTGAGGAGTATCAAAGTTGGGCTGCAAGCCAATCGGTTTGACCCTAGAGAATCAGGGACCGACGAGGATTGAAGTCAGGCTCCAAACCAATCAGTTTGACCCCGAGGAGTCAGGTACCAATGAGGATTGAAGTCGGGCTCCCAGCCAATCGGTTTGACCCCAGAGAGTGAGGGACTGATGATGATCCACGTAGGGCTCCAAGCCAGTCTGACCCTGGAGAGTCAGGGACCGATGATGATCCACATAGGGCTCCAAGCCAGTCAGTTTGACCCCGGGGGGTCAGAGTAACCTCAAGTCCTCAGAAGGATGAGCCTTTGCCAAGCGATACAGCAAGGCAAATGGCCATTCAATAAATTGAACTTGGGGGTTCAATTTCTTGGGAAATAACCGTGTGACATAGAGGTGAGCGACCACATAAAAACTTCTCCACAGAAGCATGATGGACCTTAGCCGAGCACAAAACAGGGCAAGCAGTCATAATATATCTATCTATCTATATCTATATCTATCAGTAAAAATGGCCTTAGAGCCTTTGTCAAGCACACCAGTGAGGCAGTGATGTTTTAACAGTTTTCTTCCAGAAGTACCCTCCAAAAGAAAACTGTCTCCATTTTGGGTATAAAGGAGCTTTGCCAAGCACATCAGAAGGGCGAGCAGCCATTTTAGAATTTTTTTTACCACAGCGGACGTTGAAATAACTTCACCTCAGAAATTAAAGTCGCATGTAAAACTGCGATTCTCACCGCTCCTCTTAAAATATGAACGATGTTAAAAAAAAATACCATCAAAATACAGACTGATCCTGTCAAAGGACAATTTTAAAGTGTGACAGGAAAATGAATCTCTGAAGAGTTCCTCTAGATGCTGCTGCTGTCGGCAGATAAAAGAAACTGAGGGTTTAGGCAGGAAACTGGTCAATAAGGCGGTTGGAGAGTGGGCGAGGCTACCACCAAAACGCCTCTAATAGCTCTAAGAAGGTTCCAAAGTTTGCTGCGCAGGTGCAGAATAACCCATTTGTGTGATTCGCAGAGACCACGAAGAAGAAGCACGTTCTCTCTCATTTGTTAGATAACCCCATTTCTTAAGTGCTTCATGTTTTCACCTTCAGCTCCCTTCTACCTCCAATTTTCAATTCATACGCCCTGCAATGCCTTTTTTAAAAAAGTGACAAAGCATATAAATGGTCATTTTACTTACAATTACAGGCTCCACGACCATTCTTCGCAGGGTCCCTATTCTTATGCTTCGACAATTTAGGATGACACTTTCAAAAGAGTTTTGATATTTCAAGGGTACATCAGTTGCAATTTCTTGGGAAATAACTTTACGACGTTTTACTGGAGCACTGGGTACAACATTACCAAACTGCAAAGTAATTATTACAGTCATCATTTAGTAAAACATTTGTTATATAAAAGTTACTTTTAAAAAGCTGGGGCTATGTTTAAGAAAAGGTGGAAGGGAACAGGTATTAAAAATATATGTAAGTGAAACTTTTTAAGAAAATGCATCCAAGAAGCTATAAAAATAATGGAAATACACAAGACACTTAATAAATATTTGTACTTTGAAATTTGATCTAAATGTCTTCCTATCACATGCATTATTTGTCTATTTATTTAGGCAAATAATTTGGTAGTTGTAGCCAACAGCAAAATCCCAATCTGCTAACTCAGATTCATACATTACTTTTGTATATTTCAGGACAAAATATTCAAAAGTGAGGATGAAGCTATAATTCAGCTGACACAGATCAAGTATTCCTTAAAGTACTGCTACCTTGCATAAAGGAACTTCTGTAAACATTCTAAACCCGTTTGCCTTGGTTATACTGCAGATCAGATAAAAAGATGGAAGAGGCCTGTGCAACCAGAGGGAGAATCAATCTGAGTATACTGCTGACTCTTGAGAAGATGTTTTACTTGCTTAAGTAGGGACATGTGTGCCCCTAACTGGGGTTTATTCTGTGCCTTCGTCCTAACCTCAAGATGAAAGCTAACTTCAGTCTAAAGTAAACAAATAAATAAAGGAACCAGTTTGACACAATTCATTCTTAGGGAATTCTGTTTTTGTAACAAAGACCGCCCTCTTTTTGTTAACTGTTGTCAAGTAAACCTTGACTCATGAGAGGCTTCAGCCCTGATCTTCTCATTAATGCATGTTTGCACACCCTCTGTTTTATGTAATAGACTTTTGTAGAATTTTTTTGCACGTTCCATAGGTATTCTTTACACAAATCTAAAGAAACTAGGTAAGAGCTTTGAACAACTGTTATAGTGAAAATACCCTTTTAAAGAATTGCTGCCATGACTATTAAGTCTTTAGATTAACATACCGTGAAAGTTGTCCCCCTTGACAGCACTTAAGGAGCCTGCTCATGGTGCATTTTTGTCTTTGTTTATCCAATTCTTGCAGTGATGCTCAAACTAAAAAACAAAAATCCCCACCATGAAATCCTTACAGTAAAGTGCTATTAATTGGGACAATTTTCCATGTATTTTAATGTTAAGGAATTACCATCCTTTTCAGGTATCAGTTTCTTTAATGCCATTTGTTTTACACTTACCAGAAGCACTGTGGGAGCCACTTTACTGGTGCTGCTTTTCATACTGCTCTGCTAAAAGAAATATGGAGGAGTTGGGCCATCTGGAAGAAACACCCTCTTCCTCAGCTCTCAATAATTCAACCTCAAACACTAATATGATGATCCTACTCCTCTAATATGGTTCAGATTTAACCCATCAAAGCAGCATGGAAAGCAGACACAGGAATTGGCTCACACACTGTTGAGGCAAATATTAACTAAGATCTCAAACTACAGAATTCCCCTGATAAATACTATACTCCATTTTCCCCCAAAACCAGCTTTCAGAAGTTCTACTGAGGGTATGTTCTTAGCCACACAATTCTTCAAATTGTGCAGCAGGTTGGTTTCTCAATGTGCAAAGATGTTAAGAGAATCCAAGATACATATGTGTTAGATACAGAGGAAGCTAGTCATGCATTAGTATCACACTAAAATCAACAGAATAAGTTAGTTGCAACTAGTACAAACTTTTGGATCTAACTAAAAAAGATGTGACAATGCCATGTTTAGAATTAATGAGGAGACTAAACTATGTTCCCATCAACATATTATAATGTACATGCATGCACTAAGATACTTTCACACAAATCTATAGGTATTGCATGGATGAGCATATGCTCTTTTTGAAATTACATACAAAGGGGCTACCTGGTCTTTCATTCTTGCTTTTCTTGGTAATATGACTGCAGATTCTGTGTCTGCTGTAATGCTAGTTAACCTCTGTTGCAGTTCACAGGTATTCTCCTTCAAGGCTGCCTCCACCTTTCCTGTGGAAGGTGCAGGAGATGAACAGGCTGAATCAGCTGGGCGTGGTGATATGCTGTCCATTTGGTTACCGCTGCCAATCTCATTATCTTCTTCATCATCACTGGACAAAACAACTGAAAAAAAAAATATTTCTCAAGTCCTAGATTTAAGTAAATTAAACTGATCTTCTCAGATTTGTGCTGTGAGGTCCATTTCCCCCCTTGTAGTCCTTGTTCAGAGGTAGAGGGAAATGCAGCTCTAAAAACCATTTCTGTACCCTCCCTCCAAGGGTTCCTGCAGCCCCTTCCCCAAAGTATTTTATTTGCTTATGGTCAATAGCCCTCCCAAGCATCTGGGAAGGCACTGTGGAATATTACTCTGCCTGGGGTGGGGGCTTTTCACACTCTTCACTTTTTACACTCTTCACTCTGTCCACAACCCTGGACAGGGCATTCCTGCTCCCTTCCACCAAAGAAATGGTTCCCCAAACAGTGAAATAAAAAAGTATCTTCCATCCCACTAAATCTCAAGGCATTACTCATCAGAAAGAAAAATTACTCCCTTATTGGGGAGGAAAAGAAGTGCTGCTCTCCAAGATCCTAGGGTGGCATGGGATGGGGTTGGGTGGGAAGTGAATGCAGCCTTGACAGTTGTCCACTCCTGTTTTAAGCTTAAAAACCCACTTCACCCTTAAAAGTGATGCCGAAGATATTTGCTTAAGAATCCTTTCTACTTTCTGGACTATTTCCCAGCTCTTATGGGGGAAGGGGGATTACTTTTCCCCACAACAGTATCTCTGCATTAAGGGACAGACAATATTATGGTTGTTTTTTTCACTACAAAGGAACACAATTTACCTGTGCATTTTGTTTAGCGTCTTTTCATTTCCAAAACAAAAGAAAATTATTCTGCCTTACTAAAGCACAATTCCCAACAGGCAAACAGTAATTACATCAAAATTATATTTACAACCCAATTTTCCCCTAGAATTCAATCTGGAATATACCTAGGTTTCCTGAAAGATCCACTCCACTGCAGCACTGAAAAAGTCTAGAATGGCATAGCTTAGCAATAGCAATAACAGCTTCATTTATATACCACTTCATACCATGCTATGCAATCTCTAAGCGGTTTACAACTGTAAGCTAATTGCCCCTAACAAGCTGGGTACTCATTTTAGTGATCTCAGAAGGATGCAAGCCTGAGTTGAACCTGACCACTGTACTGAACTCGCAACCTTGTGGTTTGTGAGTGAGTGGCAGCAGTACAGACATTTAATCTATTTAGTTTCTTTATTACGACCATTCGGTCAGCACAAGACATTTAATCACTGTGCCACCAGGGCTCCTTCTACAAGGCTGCTGCATCATGGGCCTTTGGATCATGTTCCAATTTAGAATTACCCAATATTTTGTTTATTAGAAGTATCTCCAAGAGGGTGACATTTTGTCATTAATTAATGTCCAGCATAAAGGGTCTTTAAAAATAAACTTACTTGGATCATTTAGTTCAGATGCAATTGTATTCCTCTGCCTTACGTTTCCTGTAATTTTCGAACAAATTTTTCCATTTGGCTGTAGCATAGTAGGTCCTACATTGCGCCTCACCATGAAATCAACAGAAACTGCCTCAGGAGAAGATCCATAAAACTTTTTTGCATTTAGTCCTGTACTTAAGGATTTCTGCCCTGCTGAATTCTCATGTATTGACTCTCGTGCTAAAGATCCCAAAGTATCACTTAATGTTATACTTTGAACTGACTGTCTTTGCAAGCCTTCAATACAACATTTGCCACAAATATTGCATTTGGTCTGATTTTCATTTGTTTTCACAGAACATAAGCAAGCTGTGGAGTAACTGTTCTGTTCCGAACCCTAGGAGAGAAGACAAACAGGGTAACTGTGCATGTCTTTTTGTCGTTTTAGAACGTAATACCTGAGACAAGCAAGAAAATGTACACAAATCCTTTAGAAGAAAGAACATAGATGGGAATCAGGGGGACAAACAGGATGCCTACCTGTAACTGTGCTTCTTCAAATGGTCATCTGTGAACTCGCGCATATGGTCATTCTGCGCCCGCATGGAAATCTTTGGAAGCTTCTAGAGTTGCATTTTGATGGTAACCCTGCTCTCTTGCCTGCATACATATAAGCCATGCATTCTTGCCTAAACCCAGTTCCAAGTCTGCAATCAGAAGACCACGAACAGCTTGAAAAAAGGAAGAGGGCAGGTTGTCTGCATTTATGGATTACCTCTAGAAGAACCACAGCTAAGGTAGGCAACCTCTTCTTTTTTGTGGTCTGTTACTTACACATATGCGAGAATAATAAGTTAAACTCAGTAAGGATGGTGGGTCGTGCCAGGATGTATGACAGCACTGCCCTACCAAATCCCACATCAGTTTAGGACTGAGCCTCCAGTCTGTAATGAGACAGGAATGTAGATGGCTGCGACCATGTAACCATTTGACAGGGCTCCATGAGAGGAATCACTGAGCTGAGTGTGCTTTGACCCCTTGCACAAGAGGTTTCTCAGCAAGGGAGTAGATGAGTTGGAAAACAGAGAAACAGTGAGATGAGATTGCTTTCCCTTTCTTACGCATACTATAGACCAGTGGTCCCCAAACCCTGATCCGTGGCCTGTTACCGGTCCGCAGAACAAATGGTACTGAG
>CM034701.1:268451350-268470600 GCA_020142125.1 Phrynosoma platyrhinos | reverse complement strand
TACCCGGCGTATAAGACGACCCCCAACTTTGGAGAAGATTTTCCAGGGGTAAAAAGTAGTCTTATACGCCAGAAAATAAGTTACCTTAATCCTTTCCCCTTTCTCTGCAGTAAAAGGAACATCTAGCACCAGGGCATCATAACAGGATACAAAGCTAAAATGCATTCAATCTAATAAGCAGAGGTTTCCAGCATCTCTGCTGCTGAACTGAAGGGAAAAGAGGAGCACATCAGCCTAAGGCTTGGTGAGGCTCATTCTCAACTGTGCTGACTATACACATTGAATTATAGCTTGCAAGAAGATTTCCCCCCCCTTGCAAAGAACACAGGATTCTAAAACCAGATCCTATCCCATTAAAAAATCAGCCCTCCCCTCATGGCATTATCCCATCTATACCATTTTGGTTTCTATGCAGACAGACTGAGTCATATACTTCTTTCGCATACCAATCAGCAATCAAGATGGGATAGCAGGAGGCATGAAAAGCAGAATCTACAGGCAATGATAAGAAATAAGAGTGGTGATACTACCACTACTGGAAGAGGAACCAGATGGACAGCCCCATCTCTGGTTTAGCAGAATGCCAGAAAACTGTCAGTGTATAAATTAGCTGTAGCAGATTCAGCAGAATTCAGATGTGCTTATTGCTTTTATCTATCCATATTTCTTTCTATCTAGATCTTGAATAAAAATTAATATTAACCAGTAGCACTTCCTAAAAAGTCAAAATGAAAGGGATGACAATCAAAGGAAAAGGAAGGAAAAACAGACCTTAAAATTAGCTTTCTTCTACCCAGTTAGCAGATATGCCATTGGACTATGGTGTGACATAATTTATACAAAAATCTATTTCATCAGTTCCAGAAATTACATTAAAGTAAATGCAAGAAAGCACCTCCTTCTTCATGTGAGCATATATGTCTAAAATCATCTGTCTCTGCCTGAGACTTGTATTTTATCATACTCAGTTACTGCCCACCAAAAAGAAGAACATACAAAATCATCTTTTTCAAAATGCATAATGTGTAATACAGTGTTGGCAAACCTATGGCATGCAAAGCCATTTTGGAGGGCACACAGATAGACAGGAGGGCAGGGGAAGCAGCTGAGGGCCCAGGCAGGGGGAAGAGGAGGTCACACCCCCAGAAGACAGAAGCCTCACCCCCAGAAGGCGGAAGTCCCGTCCCCCAGAAGTCCCACACACACACCCAGCACCAGGTAACACACCCAGTGCCGTAATGCCTTTAAGTTTGGGTACTTGGTCTCTAAAAGGTTCACCATCACTGGTATAATAATTTTATTTCTTGCCACATGACACATTTACTCCGCCTAATATCAAGTGATTGTTTGGGTAAGATTTCAAGTGTGGTTCCTTAAGTTAACAAAAGGCCACAAAAATTAGCATGCTTCCATGAGAATATTAAAAAAGTAATCTTTCTAAAAAGTTCTAATTCATTGGCATCTTTATCTTAGCGTTAGTTTCATTACATTTCCGCAGCCCCAGCTCAAGATTAAAGCAAGCCAGAAGAATGAGTTATTTCCTTTCTGGCAAATATTAAGCAAAATTAACAAATCTGAACATAGTGATATAGAATCATGCATTCATAGGATTGTCATAAGTCAAACTGACTTGATGATAGTTAACAACAATACCTCAGTTAAAACCTCTGACAAAGAATATATTTTTTACAGAGTCTATTTATACCTGACCACGTTCATTCCTCATAATCTTCTGCCTGATAGGAAGCTTTTTAGTAACATCAGCTTTGAAAGCATGGTAAAGCAGGGCCACAGAAACAGAGAGTACTGGGTCGCACCAGGTGTGTGAAACTTTTGTTGGAAAAGAACAGGACTCTCCTACTGTAGTTGTGTGTGCCTGCCCCAACAGGAAACATAAACAGCAACTACCTTCAGAACCCTTTACTGAACATGTGCGAACAACAATACCGAGAAAAGAAGGGAGCAAATAAACTGCCTCAGCAGCAACTCACAGCTTATTTTTTTAAATGCATAAATCTGTAATTTGACCAGGAAAATGAAAACCATGAGAAAAGCAGAAGCCAGTGAAAGAAAAAAAAATCTTCCCCAGACATATTTTGAAAGAATCCTTCAGGTGGTCTTCTAAAAGGTTCAAAATGTTTTTGTTTGATTATTCAGTTTATCTGGCCTGGTTGTGTCATTTCACATGAGCATACTGTTAGTTCAGAATAAAAGCTTGTCAAAAAAGTTTGCTGAAACAGGCTAAATTGCTCTTCTTTTTTTGTGATGCAGGAACCTTCTATTCCTTCTCTGCCATTTCTGCCTCTAGTATCAAATTTTCTGTTAAAGTAATGCCCAGGAACACATATACTTTGTTAAACCTAGGTGTACCTGTGTAAATATATAATACTGATGCCTGGAGACCAGGGTTTGACTCCCCACTTGGCCATGAAACCCAATGGGTGACCTTGGGCCTCAAGGGAAGGCAATGGTACAAATCTTGCCAAGAAAATCCCGATAGGTTTACCTAAGGGATGCCATAACTCAGAAACAACTTGAAGGCACACAACAACATCAAATTGATACTCTTACAGTAAAACTCAAAACTTTTACTTTTGCTGTTATCAAAGTAGGACTCTTGACAATTTTTTGAAAGATCTGTTATTTTAAAAAGAAAACAGAAGTCACCTTTCTTCACTACACCTCCCATCTCAAACACTTATCTCTAAAAAAGTAACCTCCTATTCTACTCCACTGCACATTTATTTCTCCTTATCATAATCTAAAAAGTGTGTGTATATATATGTGTGTGTGTGTTATAATAAATAATCCCAGAATTTTTATACTAAATGCAGTCCAGTTACAAGTTCCTAGAAGGGAGGGGATTCTAGAAAAACAGTACCACTGTGGAAAAGGCCAGTTCCTGGTGTGTGATACCTCTCCCATCAAGCACATCTGACACCAAAATTTCTATTCCTCTCAGTGGCCAAAAGAGGAATCATATAAGTCACTTGCCCTCAAAATGGAAAAACAGTACTATTTTAATACAGAAAACAGAGAAAAGAACTGTTACAAATGATTGCAACAATCACTGCCCATTTGTATGAAAAACTAAATCTGGTGCTAAGCAGAAAAGTTGCCTAAGACAATCATAATCCCTACACATCTAATTAGCCACAACTTTCATTGTAATTAGCTACCACCTTCATGATCAAGTGATAAGCTATGCATATTTTACTGGTAATCAGCCTTGCATTTACCAACGAAAATATAATTCTAGTGGCCTCAGTAATGACCAGCCAAAGATGATGATTGCACTTGAAGGCAGACCAGAAGACTAAGGGGGGAAGCAGACGGGTGGCACGGGGCCGCCCCAGGAACCTGCGCTGCGGGGCCGAGGTATCCGTACACCTCGGCCCCATGGCGCAACTTTGCCGCCTCTGGAAGGAGCGCTAAAATAGCGCTCCTTCCACAAGTCGCCGAAGGTGCACTGCAAAAGGCTGCCGGCGCACCTTCGGCAATTCTTCCACTGCAGCGTGTATGGACGCTGCAGCGGGAGGTCATCCTCGGAGCGCCGGCCGTATGGAGGGCCGGCTGCTCTGAGGACGTTTTGAGGAAGGGGTTGGGGCGCCCAGAGTGTGGCTGCCCCTCCCCTTCCTTGCCCGAAAATGGCGCTTTGCGCCGTCTGCTTCCCCCCTAAGGCATCCAAGCTTCCTTCTCCTTCCCTCTTCCAAGGCCATACTGCCTTTAGCTCCAAACTATCTCAACACTTGCTTTGACTAATATTGCCATCTCTTTGCACATTATCTGTCCCAAAATAATGGACACACTTTTCTTTTCCTCCTTTTCTATTGCTGCGGAGCAACCAAAATTCAGTATGAATGCATTTATGTACTACATTAAATCAGGGAATACAATCTTCTGTGCTAATTTAAATCTAAATTAACAATTAATACAACTCAATGTGTAATTAATTCCAATAGGTCTCCTAGCCAAAAAAAAAAAAAAAGGCTTAAATTCATCTTTTTCATAGCATTTTTGTTTACCATGCTCATTTCACTATTGAGCTTACCTTTCCTTTCGATCCAGATTGCTTAAAATATGAAAGAGAAAAAGATCATAAGATGCAGGTCCCTTCAACATCAATAGATCTTTAAAAAGATTTATTTTGATACAAAATTCAACATTTTAATCAAATAGAATACTTATTCATTGTTGGTAACACTACTCACAAAACATGCTTGAAATTATCAAATAAGCAAGAACCAGATTCAGTTGCTCCTCAATAATAGACAAACCATAACATGTGAGACAGGAAATTTTGGCTGACCTTGCTAGCAAAAGCAGAAGCTGTATATGTCAGGTCAAATTTCCTCCTAGACTTTCCTTTGGAAAAGACCAGAGTTCATCTTATTGGGTTCTGCTGTCAAAAAGGCAATTTACACATACCTTTAGACAGCACAGCCTAATACACCCACTCTCCACCAAATGCTTCTTGATGAAAAGGCCAAGCAGAGGGAAGAAGTGGCTTCTCCCACCAGACTTGCTTTCTCTAAAGCAAGAATAGCTGAGAGGGAAGATACAAGTTAAGCCCTTCCTGCCTTCTGTCCCATACAGAGGAAACCATCTCCACACTCATGTCAGCTGTAGAGCATGAAGGGAGGCAAGAATCACTGCATAACTGCCCTAGACAATTCCTGTCTTGTTCTCAGATTCAAAGTTGGGAGGGAAAGTTGTCCACTCATCATTCTCACCAATAAGCGGTGCCACAAAACTGGTTATGGTAAAAGATTGTGAGCTCATTTCCTGAAGCAGCATGCCAGATCACAGTTTTGTTCAAGAGGAGATTTAACAATAGAGTGACAAATACTTATTGAGATTTTTATATAGTCAAGAGTCTTTTTCCTAAGAAATCAAAGAACAAATTATTAATCACAACAAGAAACCCAACAAATTTCAGGAAACCAGACAGAAATATTTCTAGAATGCAAAGCAGAAATATTTCTAGAAAAGCAAAGCAGAGATTTATAATGCAGTGGCGTTTAAGCCATACTGTGTTATGTACAAGACTGCAATCAAGCGACTCTAAGCTTCTATTCAAGCTGCATATCAATTTATCTTCAATCAGCAGCCAAGTCCCAGAAATTCCCAAAGTCTTGAAAATAAAGAGACTTAGGCACAGAAGACAACTAGTGTATTATAGTATAAAGGAAGCATGCAATTTGAACATCCATGCAAGAGAAAAAGGTCCACATGGCACAGTTCAGGTAATGGTTTGTAATGAAGGTTGTCATTCTGAAAACATGGACACTTAAGCAACAGAGACCTGATCAATAATGGAAACATTTCAAGTATAGCCTTTTGAAGAAAAATCACACACAGTGAAGCAGACTGATCCCCCCCCCCCCCCAGTTAGCTGTGCTCCGTATTTTCCCTTTAGTTTCTGTTGCCTCCAGTCCCTTCTTTTCATCTATGGTCCAAAACAGACTGCAGAAATAATCCAGTTCAAGACCATTTTAACTGCCTTGGCTCAGTGCTAGGGAACCCTGGAAACTGTCATTTATTGTGGCATCAGAGCTCTCTGACAGAGAAGGCAAACTGCACTTCCCAGAATTCCCTAGCATTGAGCCAGGGAGTTAAAGCAGTCTCAAACTGGATTATTTCTGCAGTGTGTTTTGGACCTGAGTTTGCCGCCCACCCACGACCCTTCTCCTAAAGCCACAGCTTCCACCCTCCTGTTCCAGGTCACCTGCTTTGCCTCTTTTCTGTTTTTAAAATCCTTTTTTGCCCATTTTGAGTATAAAACGCTTCCATTTAAAAATGGTAAAACAGTATTTTCAATATTGTCTTCTTTTTTAAAAATAGAAAGTCTTAATCCCTTTCCTTCCCCTTCACCACTCTTTAGAAAAACTAAATCCACCAAGTACTTCTAAATGTGGTAAAAACAACAACAGTACAATCCAATACAATTTTGATTCACAAAAGCAAAATATGACACAAATTTGGGACTTCCTTTTCAAGTAAAACATTTACAGGAAATTAAAAAAAAATCCAAGTTTCAGGAAGTGCTATCAGGAGTAGGCTATATCTTTCAAAAACTTATTCTCTTATGAACACAATGAATTGGATCTGTTTTTCCATGTAAGTAAAGAACAAATCACAGCAAAACATGTCTGAATGCTTTTCATGGGAGACATCACTGTTATATAGCTCCAGTGAACAGTCTGAAAGGATCTGATTGAAGTAGTTAAAAATTAAAGCAAACCATGTGGACTATCAGTGCCTGCATAAGAGAATAGTATCAGCTTTCTCATAGCTGTTCTGAGCTTTCTATACTTTCTAAACCCAAACTGCTTCACTGTTATCTCCATTTAGAAGAATATTGCAGTGCAAAAGCAATGTAGACTGCATAAGTAATGTTCTAAATTACTCTCCCAAGAAGTAAAAGTTCTATTTATTTGTAAATGAATGGTATCATAACCAAAAGGCATATACCTGTTTAAATATAATCTGAAATATTTAAAATCTACAATAATCTGAATTATAATTTAAATACGTTCATTCAAATGTATCCAAATGCTGGATACAGTAACAAAACAAGTGCTTAGTATAAACCATCTTCCAGTTGTGACTCTCAAATGGTAGGAGTCTAATGGAAGTCTCAGGTATATCTTCTGTAACAGCAAGCAACGTTGGAAAGAAAACTGCACAGATGATGTGGGCTTCTGCCTTGAATGTAAATCTGATCACAAAATACAGGTCTCCCTAAGAGTCAATTTTCTGTTGTTACTGGGTCTCCTACCTTGTTAAAAAAAAATATGGAAACTGGCTCTCAAGAGTACATTCACAAATGTACCATCAATAAGAAGCAAAGCTCAGAACTATATTGTTGGTCAAAGACCAAAGCTTTAGGCCGGAAATGACTTCACATGATGGGACAGGCACTGTATTAAAATCTCCAGATTCAGTTATAAGACAGCAGAAAGGCATCAAAGCCACCCAACCTTCAATTAGCACATATGATTAGGGTCTTTAGATTCAGGCTCAGACTGACAAAATTAGAAATCAGACAAAACACAGCAAAAGAGAAAAGAAAGGACAAGATTAAAAACCAAGAGTATAGACACAGTAGTAAGTCTCAATGTTCAGAGGATCTCCAGAGCTTCTTGTTTCCTGGAAAGCTCCAAATGTAAGTTCTCCAGGATTGCTGAATGAATCCAGATTCTGTAGGCAGCAGAATCTTGAAATCATCAACAACTGAGGCATCCACATGTTAGTTGACAGACAGCAGAAAGAGGACATAAGAAGGCACAGACATTAAGAGACAAAGGACTGAACATAGTCCAAATGGACTGGCATATACGAAGTTGTTGCATGGAAAGTGGGATCAGGGCAAAAAGAAGCAAAAGCAATAAGAAACAGAGGACTGGACAGAAACCAGGTGTCTCAAAATGTGGTAAGCTGCCTGCTTCTCACCTTCCAAAGGGCCTTTGTTTATTCTCTGTGCAAATTTTAGCCTATTTAATGTAAGCAGGAAGGAAACTGTGGCTGCCTCAGGGTTATTTCTCTTTAGATTCAAATTTATGTTTTCCAAAAGTAACATTCACATTAAAGCCCAATCCTGACTTCATAATTCCATCTCTGTAAAAGACATGAGATCCCCTAAATTTCATAGAGTAAAGCTTCTTTGCTAGGTCCAGGCATCCACCCTCTTCACCTTGAGGACAAAGGGGAAGTATGCATATAGTGAGGGGTCAGCTGGCAGCAAACACAACTTTCAACATCACATATTATTATTAATCACAAAACATGCCTGTTAAGGAATCAGACTAAAGGGCAAAGCAGACTGGCACAAATAGCCGGCTTCTCAGTGGATTGGGACATGGCATCCAGACAGCAGCATGCCCCCAGTCAGCAGGGAAGCCGCACGGCCAACCGCATGTGCAGTGGACCCACAGCATTTCTGCGGCACAGTGTGTGCACATGCTGAGCCCAAAATATGCAAAAAAAAACACTGCTGCCATGGCAAAGGCGCCCTTTTCCCGGCACTCCTTTTTGCTTACTGCCACTCCTTTTTGTGCCAAGAAAAGGCCAAGTTGGGGACATGGCGTGCAATTGCCCTGGCCCCAACCCAGCAAGCAAGGGACAGCGCAGAGCCGCTCCTTACTAGCTGTATATTTTCCTTCTTAGCTTCCCATTTCTTAGCTTTGTGAAGTTTCAGCCAGCCTTTGCTCCAGTCCTAAACTACCGCAGTAGGTTTCTGATCACTCAATTCTCTATGTTTCTCTATGCATTCAATGGAACATAAAAATTTCAAGAAAGAAATAGCACGCTTGACTGCACTATACATCTTTCTGCAAATCTTTATACATGGAATACCTTTATCAATGTTACTACCTGCATTCTTCAAGCTATTGGAAGTACATCTCTTATATATTTCTTATAAAATCAAATGAAAAAGTTTTCAGGAAATAAAATATAAAAGAAAAGGAAATGGTACAATACTTTGAGTTTATATCAGTAATTATAGGAGAAGGGAGGGAGAGGGGGAGGAAGAGAGAGGGGGTGCTTAATATCTTACCTTTGTGCTGCTGTTTTTACTACATGTGTTTGTGCATGAACATGAGGACAACGTCTAGCTTGTCCTACTGTTTCAGAGCAAGACATATTCTGTATATTTTCACTGCAAATGTAAAAATCAGACATAAAAAGTGTTAGTATTTATGTCATAACCAAATTATAACTTTGCTTAGAAAAGTTTCTTCATTTTCTATTTTATTTTCAGCTTCCATGTGCCAAAATGTTTTCAGCTAGTAGGTGATCCTGTTCCTTCATAGTGAATGAGCAACCATGCATGAAATATCCTTGTAAGGGAAACAATTTATAGTAAGTTGCCTAAATAACTGTAACCAACATTTAGAAACATATGGGATTTTATTATTAGAAACATAGGATTCTATTATCATTAGTATTACAGATTGTCTTCTTCATCTAACTGAACAAAATCAATAGGAAAGCAATACTTTTGCTGGGTTTAACTATAATTTCAAAATAATGCGCTAGTATTCAGGTTCTCCAAAACTCTTCATCAGGTTAGGTGATGGGAAGGGGCTGAGATCAGAGATCTAAAAACTTGGCAGATATCTAAACTAAGCATCAAAGTAGAAAAGGTAGGCTATCACATGGCACCTACTAATGCCTGCTGAGACTCATCTCAGCCCATCTCTAAAAACACAAAATTGTTTGTAGCCCAGAGATATGCTTTGTGCCTTAAGCAACAGACAATGATAAATACCAACCTTGCCTTAGTTTCCCAGAATATTGGGATTTAAAAAAAAATACAGTGTAATGAACATATGGCATCCAACTAAAAAACGTACAATAACAAAATCCCAGATCTTAGACCATAAAAACTCTTCAATATTATTAATAAGACAATTTAATGTATTGTCTGAACATGTCAACGAAGAAGAAACACAATCATCTTAACATAATTGTCAAGCAGCATTATTATTACTTCCAGAAACATACCACTGATTAAACATGTCTGAGTGCATTTGGAAGCACTGTACCTTATTCTTCTGCTGCTTCCCAACATATTGAGTCCAACTGGGTTTCCTTTTAACATTCTAGAAGTCTCAGTTTTGTTTCGTCTAGTGTATGTTCTTAAAGAATCACCTCTGGCACCAAAAACTGAATGATAACGTAGTGACTGAAATGGAATAATTAATAAAAACTTAACTATAAATAGAAATGATCACATGACAGAATTTCACTTTACATTTCTATAAAACGTTAAGATATTTTTTATCCATTTTTCAAAGAGTTGTGCTGTTCCAAATGTAATTGACATGAAATAGTTCTGACACAAATATCTTCCAAGTGCAATATAAGAGAAAAACTTACAATATGAATCTTATCCCTGTTCTTCTACTATTTAGATAAGATCTGTGCATTCCAAATCAAGATGTGATCTATTAGTCCTGACTCATATCTGGCCTGGTATGTTTTTTTACAAATTATAGCTACACTCATCCTGAAGGAAGGTTTAAAAAATTAAGCAACATGCACAGTTGTCAGCTTTAAGATCCTTAAAGTAAAATTCAACTCTCCAAGATAGAAATCAGTAACCACTGGCCTTCAAAACTACTGTACTGTGGGCCATCATTGCTTGTATACTCAAGAAAAACAACTTTCTACCAATTTGGAGCCTGTCTTAAAATCTAAAGCAGCCTTACTCCACTGTCAACCTAAGTTAGTAGGGGAAGACATAACAAGATGTGGTTTCTATGTAAGGCATAAAAATAACAACATTTTAAGCTTAACATGGCTTCAAAGCTACATGGGAGACATAAGGCAAATTTTCAAGAACCTATGATGAAAAACTGCAAGGCCAAAATCTGGCCCCACAGAAATAATACATTTCTAGAACCACCTTTCATTATAGTTAGTTTCTCTCTAGGACACTCACAGTGCCAGCAGTATTTAGACAGCACAATCATGCATTACTCAAAACTATACCTAACCAAACAACAACAACAACAACAACAACAACACACAACCTAGGCTTGGGAACATAAATAAACAAACAAACAAACAAACAAACTCCTAAACTTGGGAAGAGTGAACTGATTGCCAAACTAAGTACATGTCCCCCCCAACTTACTGGACATACTTAAATGCCCTAGGAAAGGGGTATGAGAAAGAGAGAGCTACACATAAACCATTCATTTTTTTTGCCATTCTGCCTTTCCATAATTTTATTCTAAGTGTAACCTTTTCATTGGTTATTCTGTTTATATACACATGCCCAAAATCTTTGGCATTGAGTACATGTTATGGCAAAAACAATGAGACTACTATCCTAAATATACTTACTAGAAAGAAATCCTCACTGGACCCAAGGCTTCTTAATAAATATACATAAAACATCACTGTAAATTACTTTACAGAACTTTAAATTATAAATATAAGATATTATTCCTATATACATTGTCCTAAGTATGGTAGAAAATGCATGTAAACGGTATTTATTATATTCCAAGATGTTCAACTGTGTTAATTTTTTTGCATTCAGGTTATCATATCTATGAGCTGTTTTTTCTGCTTTCTTAGGCTCAGTTCAGAAGTAATGCACAGCCACTGTCATTACCAGTCTGAGCAGTGGTAAGCACTGTTGTGCTCATATGTTCTCTCCTTTTCATTCAAATACAAGAGAAGGAGATAAGCAGTTTCCATTCTAGAGTGTTACAAACTACAGTTCATCCAAACCATGGTTTATGCAAACATTCTTCTCAAATTCCATGGGTAAACCACCAAGGCAAAGTTTATTTTTAACTCCTAATCCCCAGCTGGGGGAGAATAAAGGAAATACATAATTCCAGAGGTCATAGCATCTTATTTTGCTTTAAATTTATGATAATAAAATGAATTACTGCTTTTTTGCTATTTCACACCCAATAACACAAACGTACTTACAATTCTTCTGAACATATACACATCCAATGGTTCAGTTTACCAAGTCTTCTAAATTCAGAGCTCCAAGCACCAAAGATGTGTATAAGGCACCACTAAAATTTTTAAAATATTGCATGTGGCTTTTAATGGTATATACACAGACAATATATAAACAAAGAGTTTGCAGCGCCACACTGCACTCATTTTAAATAAAATATTAGATGGAGTTTAAAGCATAAAATATCTATCTCATGTGTATCATATTTTAAATACGCACTTTTTTTGCACCATCAGGACTGTAGCTTCCATCACTCTCGTCTACACTCAGCAAACTGGCTTCACTAAACAAGTAAAGAAGAAGAAAAAATACACTACAATTCAACACCAGCAATACAAAGTAATTCAACAATTACTTTAACAGGATCATCATGACTACACAATGTTTCTTTAATCTGACAATCTAATTCACACATTCCCCTATAATAGTATGGTACTATTTCACCTTCAAATAAAACATACAGGCATACCTTAGAGGTGAAACAGACCACCTCTTTGCGCCACCTTCCAGGCGGCCATTTACACAGGGGCTGGCTTCCAGGCACTCTGGCAGTGCATTTATATGGCACACATTTCTGGAACGCCTTAAAGCTGGCTTCCAGTTGCACCTCTACCTAGAGCTGGAGAACCTAAAGAAACCTCAAGGCTGGGCTTTTGCAATGCACTGTACATTGGGCTATCTCTGTACCAAGTTTGGAAACTTCAGTTAGTTCAAAACCCATCAGCCAGATTGATTACTGGGACATCCAGGAGTGATCATATTACACTAATATTAAAATCACTTCACTGGCTGCTAATTAGTTTCCAGGCAAGGTACAAAGTGTTGGTTATTATCTTTAAAGCCCTACATGTTTTGGGTCTAGGATACCTAGAGGACTGCCTCCTCCCATATAATCCACCCTGTATGGTCAGGTCCTCTGGAGGACATTTACTCCAGTCAGCCAGGATGAGGTTTGGAAACTATCAGCCAGAGGACTTTTTCTTCAGCCACCCCTGCACTGTGGAATGACCTGCTGGAAGACATTTGACAGTTGAATGTGCTGTCCAAATTTAAAACAGCACTGAAGACCAGTCTCTTGCAGCAGGCTTATCCAATTTTTAAATTGTGAATTTAGATGCTGAATTTTAAATATGGACCATTTGAAACTATATATGTCCCTTTAAACTGCTTTAATTAATGTGTTTTAACTGATGTTCATTGTTGATTTGTTGTTGTTCCCTGCCTTGATCCATGAGGAGTTTATTTAAATTACTATTTAAAATATAATAATAATAATAATAATAATAATAATAATAATAATAATAATAATAATAATAATTGGTGGTGATGGTTGCTGCTGCTACTGGCCAGAAACACATTACTTCATAAACTGATGTATACCTGTATATGCAATTCTGATACAAAGATCAGAACAGGGTAACAGGAGAGAAACAATTTTATGAAACAATTGAGAAAATGCAAACTACGTTAGGATATGGATGGCTCACAAGCTTTTATATGGATTTTAGTAATCTTAGGCTACATTAATTGTTCCTCACAGCAAGTATAATATAACCAGAACATTAATAGGCCTCTCGCTGGATGAAATACTTTTACTATTCAGCTATAAATCTAAGCACAGTTCACTCCAGAATACTCAAAAATAGCTGACAACTCTGTGATGTGTCATGCTGATATTTTTTTCTAAGTCTACTTCTGTTGTAGAAATATTTAATTTTTCCAAAAATGTATCATACTTTTTCTCTTGACTCCTTCATCGTTTAGTAAATCCACTGCAAATACTGAGCTATTTGGTGTAGTGATGCACTGATCCCATCCTCAGGGGCCACACACTCCTATGTTCCCCAAAATTAGCCAAGAGTACTGAGATCTGATACATGGGCCACCTCCTCATGTCTTCATGAGATTTCTTACACACACACACTTTTAGGTGTCTATAGGCCTTTCCCCACCTCGAACCAAGAAATGAAGTCACATCTTTTCTAATGTCATTCCAGACAGTATTTGGAAATCAACAACTGTAGCATGCCACAGTCATTTGTTAAGGACCCACTTCTTCACCCAGGCCTTCTTAAATGAATGAGGATCCCCGGTTTGAGATTTGAGAACTATGTTCCAAGCCTCTGGTTTTAATTTTTCTAACTGCTTACTGTACAATCACCCCTCCGTTTTCACGGACTTTGGATCCGCGTCCCTCACTTATGCGCGAGGGACAAACAGAGGGGCATACAGTGGGACGCCCGCCCACCCATCCTGCACCCCCACACCTCTGTTCAAGCCCATGGGGCTTAAATATGCGTGGGTTTCTGTTTTCACTGAGGGGTCCAGAACGGATTCCCTGCAAAAACAGAGGAGCAACTGTATTACTTTGTCATTTAATGTTTCATATTTTAATGCTTGTATTTTAATATGCTTTACATAGGGGAGGTTGGCTGCACACTACTTCACAATGTTATTAGATATGGAACACAGCATATAAATTTGACATATTTCACTATTTTGGTTGAAGTGAAGCTTGAGTGCTGGTTGCCAGGCAACAAACAGCACAGTCCATACAGTCCAGGTGAGGGGGGATTTTTAAAAAGCAGAGTTCAATTTTGATAGTCTGGTTGGTGGTTCTAGTTAAGTGATCAGGGGCATAAGAGTTGGGATCACTAAGGAGATGACACAGAGATGTGCATCTAAGGAAACTGGATAAAGAATGGGTAAAGTCTGCCAAGTGTTTGATTGTAATGTAAGCACAGTGAGCTTGAAATTCTTACATAATATACTTTATTTCTGTGCATTTCTCAATAAAATATACTGTTTACTTCATAGTGGTTGGCTTTGACCAAAGTGATTGTTAGAAACTGGAAAGAAGAGAGAACAAACTATCTAAAATTCTTAAGCTGGTTTATGGAGACACTTCAGATCTAGCCTTTACACACTTAAGGATAGTTTAAAGAGTGCAAGTAGGGCAAAGTGTTAGCTGCCTTCTCAGTTTGGAAGGTGGAATCAACCTAAGTCTTAAATGAGGTCTTGTCACACTTGTATTTTAATATTCTTAAGTAGGAGAAGTTGGCTATACACTGTTTCACAATGCTATTAGATATGGAAAGCAGCATATAAATTTATACGATAACAACTAATGATGACAAAAAATAGCTAACCTATCACTTCTCACCCCAACAATACAAGCATCCCCTCTTTCTGATGGCTCATTTTTGGATGTTCCACTGTTACAACAGAGCTAAACTTTAGCCATGTACTGCACTTTCAATCCCGGTTTTGCTCTTTCAATCACCACTCCAGTACTGGTTTTTATTTTTTCTCTCTCAGTCAGCATGGCACCATCTTGTGTTCAGTCTTGCATCTGCAAGTTAAAAAAGACTGGGCTCCGCTTTTCAACTGATTCCACTTTTTGATGGTTCTCTGGTTCCCTGACCCATCAGATAAACAGGAGCTTCTTGTTCTATCTATTGTATCCATTTGTCTCGTATAGTTGGCCCTCTGTATCCACTGATTCAATCTTCCACAACTTGAAAATATTTTTTTAAAAACAGAAATTCCAAAAAGTACCTTATTTTCCTGCATATAAGACTACTTTTTAACCTGCAAAATCTGTGGTTAAAGTGTGGGGGTCGTCTTATATGCTGGGTATAAGGATAAGGAGGATAGAGGTGCTAAAACTCTATATTTTGACTGGAAATGGGGGGTCGTCTTATACGCCGGGTCGTCTTATACGCCGGAAAATACAGTACATTTTGATTTTTGCCATTTTACATAAGGAATACCATTCTACTATGACATTGTTTTTTATGGACTTGAGCATCCACTGATTTTGGTATCCATAGGAGGGTCCTGGAACCAAACTGCAGCGGATACCAAGGGCTCGCTGTATTTGCGTGTATACATTAGCTCCATAAACATTCTATCCAACGGAAGATTATGGACCTATTGCATAATGTCAAAACCAGCTGAGACAGGAATCCTTTGGTCATAGTGGTTTATCATCAACCTATCATCCAGCAGAATAGTCATAACTGCTGTAGAAAGCAGCTACATATGACAACTTTTGGGTCAAATTCTCTCAACCTCATGTTTTAAAAGGCCTTATTCATGCAAGTAGTGTACAGACGTAATTACAGATATCTGTCCCAGCTTTAGGTAATACTTTAGAATAAATGTATAAGAAGATCAATGGAACTGAACAAAATGAAGCAATTGTGTGTGGTGTGTGTCTTTAAATGTTTCCATGTAACTGTTCCCTACAACCAGTCATACCTTTCTCCAGGATATTCTGTCTTTTCCTCTGCTTTCCCCTTTGAATTGATACTGATGGTTATTAACAATCTAAAGCCATTGGGGGCTATTTATTTATTTGGAGTATTTATACCCTGATCTTCAGCCAAAAAGGCTCTCAGAGTGGCTTACAAATTGCTAATTAGATAATGACCATTGGACTTTGGATTTTTATGATTTTCCCCAAGGCTTTTTTGTACTTCTGTAAACCTCAGCCTTCCCCAAGCATCCCATTACCTCTCTCTTCTTTCTCAATGATCCCATTTTGGCTACACTGCTATCAACACAACCTACTCAAGTTTGTTATTACTGGGAACAATACTCATTTGGCTTTAATGAAGTCTAAGGGTGCTTCTACATGCTTACTTTTATAAACTCTTATCATTAACATCACTGGATTATCTGGGGCAACACTTAATATAGTACAAGAGATTGCACTTTGTGAGATAATGGGTGGGCTCCTGGTTACTGATGCTACCAATTATTTCTATTATATTAAATATTTGCATTATTAGAACAAATTTCAATCATTATCTCAATAAAAACTGGATTTCATCCTCTATCTAATACAAAGGACCATTTCTCTGTTTTGACTCCAAATAGGTCTCTGTAGGGAAGGCACCATTAAACCAAGATTAAGAGCAAAACACAAACATAACATTCCACAAATAAAACACATTTTTATAAAAACAACTAACAGTACAACAACAACAACAACAACAACTATTATTATTATTATTATTATTATTATTATGTATCCCGTCCCTCTGTCAAGCAATCGGGGCGGCTTACAACAATTAAAATTCCACACAATATTAAAATACAATCCAAAAAAAAAAAAAATCCCAAAACCCACCCACCCTTAAAAATGTATTAAACCAATTATTCATTAAAACAGCATAATTAAAACATCATAAATAACTCAAACTCACTAAAACAAAACAAAGAGAGACAGATAGAGCAGTGACTTCAGCCAAGTATAGGAGATGAGGGGATAAAAAGACTTGTGAGGCTGGGAATTCTAGTCAGGAAAGGCCTGCCGGAAGAGATCCATCTTAACAGCCTTTTTAAAGCTGCTTAAGGTCGTGATCTGATGGAGAGCTTCTACAACGCAGAAGTAAGTATTGTTCTAGAACCAAAACTCCCCCAATGAGTAAGGACTATCAAAGCAAGGCCTCATGACTTCTTCACAAATGACATTTCTTATAGAAATCACCCCATATAAGAAAAATGTACAAACTGGGCTGAGAAACCCGTTTCAGTATTTGTTGGCCTCTCTCTTTATGGGAATCCCATAAATATAAGCCCTGACAACACATTAAGGATGTCAGGGCTCATTTTCATTTTCTCACATTGTTTACAGCCCCCACCTGTGCAATTCTCTATCGAATAATTCCCCTATCAGTTTTTAACTCTGTCCACATACCTGATGGACACACTGATGCTCTAATTATACTGTACATTAACACAGAAAACTGTTGAGTATATTGAGTATACTTTCCTTTCCTATCTACAAATTATCTCTATTCAGGAAAAGGTCATATGGAATAAAACATATACTAAGGGGGGAAACAGACCAAGACCTTGCTGTAACCACACACCGCAGTCCCAAGGGAGCCCTCTGCCACAGGCCCAAATTGGAATGGGAAAAAAACGCTCCTTTTGGGGTGGGGCCTGGACGCAGCTTCAGCACATCTTGGGGGGCATGCATCATCTAATTACCACGCCCCCAAACTGCATGGAAGCTGGCTCTTTGGGTCCATCTGTTCAAGCCCATAGTCAGTCATTCTTTCCATTTGACCAATCTCTTCTTGTTTCTTATTTCACTCACAGGTGTCATTAAAATAACTACTAAAACAGGGGTAAGCAACCTTTCCCCTTTAAGGGCCAAGGGACTTCAGCTCCCAGAATCCCAGGAGCTATTGGCCAACATGGGACTATTGGCCAACATGGTTGAGGCTTCTGGGAGCTGAAGTCCTTCGGCCCTTAAAGGGGAAAGGTTGCCTACCCCTATACTAAAATAACATCATAGCTAAAAAGTAATTTTAAATGACACTAAGTGAGATAAAATCCAGCATGCTATCATTTCTGTCATTTCTATAACCCACATTATTCCTAGTTATTTCCTTAACTTAACCAAACTATTAAGCCAGGAGGCGGAATCTCAATTCATCTATTATCAATCAGAATGACTATGACAAATAAAGTAATACATAACGATTTCATTATATGAGACTCATAACGATTTCATTATATGAGAAAAACTCTCATATATGCCACCAAATTTGCTATTAACCTCTTCACTTTTCCAAGTCAGGAACGTTACAAGATTCAGAACTAAGAATCTTGACAAGATTCTTCAGTTATGCAAGTGACATAAACAAAGACCAAAATGACCCCATCAAACTTTGATTCAAGGCACTGTAAAAGAAAGATTATTATCCTAAGATTTATTTCTGGAATAATTCATGCCTGATTTAGAAATAATTAGACTAAGACACCCTTCACCATTATATAAATGTGTGTGTGCATATGCAAAAGATAACTATACCACAAAAACGTCTGCATTAACAACTGGAATTTTAGGGGGGACTTCATCCATTTACTTCATCTATTTCATCCATAATCAATTATGACATTTCACCACATTTTATTTTTAACAGCTTATATTAAAGTATCCTTACTCTTTCTCTGTATTTCCTTCACTTTCTTCTGAATGGTCAAAGCTCCAGTTGTTTTTAAAACCTCCATCTCTCTTGGCATTTGATCTATCCAAAGCTGAAACATAAATAAGTTGTGATCACTTTTTGTTCCAAGCCAAATCACTAGTCGATACAACAAAAGAAAACAATCCATACAGTTAATAATCCTAATGGTCACTAGACAAAAACCAGTATTTAAATTATTATTAAATAGTTTAGTTTAAGTATTTATTTTCTTATTAGGTGGGTTAGATCAAAGACAAGTGATACGCCTACAGTTATTTAGCACACCCACAACCAAATCCAGCACTCAAGGGATAGCATTACATTCATTTTTTAAAAAGGATGCCAATCTTCAAATACGGAACATTATAAAAATGAACATATATTAACAATTCCTACCCTCTTTTTACATGTCTATTTGAGAAGAATTAATAGAAAAAAAATCTAAAGATGACATTAAAATTGAAACCAGACCTTTATTTGCTAGGAATGATTGACTACATCCCAACAATCTTTCAAGAGGTCATATAAGTCCTTCAGAGAACTATGCTGAATGGTCCTGGTGTTCACATGCTTTCCCAAAACAAGAGAGAAAAGTTTCAAATGTCTCTAAAGGTGCACTATACCTGCCTACAAGAAGCCAGATATGTAAACAAAACCAGTAAGAAACCTCACCAAAAAACTAATCAGCTTCATAACCACATAGATCCTGACAGTCATCATGCAAAACACTCAACATACAGTCCTTGTTCCAAAAATTGTGGAGCCAA
>CM034701.1:268416911-268435460 GCA_020142125.1 Phrynosoma platyrhinos | reverse complement strand
TCCCATAATTCCCTAGCACTGAGTCAGGGCAGCTAAAGTGGACTCAGTCTGCACTATTTCTGACAGTCTGCAAAGGCCCATAGTAAGGAAAGAACATCCATAGATATATAGATACTCTTTTCAGATAGATAGATATATAATAAAGAAAGAGCATCTATGGATATACAGATGCTCTTTTCATAGATAGATAGATAGTAAGGAAAGAGTGTCTATAGATATATAGATGCTCTTTTCATATAGATAGATAGATAGATAGATAGTAAGGAAAGAGTGTCTAGATATCCCCCTACTCAAATCCACACACACAACCCTGCAAATCCATTGGGTGACCTTGGTTGAGTCACACTCTCTCAGCCCCAGAGGATAGCAATGGCAACTCTACTCTGAACAAATGTGCCAAGAAAATCCCATGATAGGTTTGCTTTAGGGACACTATATAAGTCAGAAAGGACTTGAAAGCACACAACAACTGCAATGTAAGTGTGTGAAAGAGAATATATGAGCATGTGTGTAAACACAGAGAGAATATATATAAGTTCCTTCCGATTCGCAGGGGATCTGTTCCAGACCCCTCCCCATAAGAATCGGATATTGGAGCCCCAATGTTCTTAATGGCTGTGCGGCCCCATGTGTGCACTATTTTGTCCCTCCTGGCTTCTTGTCCGTGGAAATTTAAAACCGCGAACAAGAAGTCAGCAAAAACAGAGGGATAACTGTATGTGTGTGTGTGTGTGTATATAAATGTTGTGTGCTTTCAAGTCATCTTTGACATGCCGACCCTAAGGCAACCCTATCATGGCTTTTGGGGGGGCCTGCGAGTGTGTGACTCACCCAAGATCACCCAATGGATTTCCATGGCCAAGTGGGGAATCAAACCCTGGTCTCCCAACTTGCAGTTCAACACTCAGATCACAACTCCACGGTGAGTACATACACACACATGCACGCATACACACGCCTATGCTTATGCACATCCTTCGTTATATTTATGGAAAGCTTCTGAGTCCCAGTTCTGGGAAAAGAGCAGGATACAAATAAATATAAATATAATATCTGCAAGGATGGGCATTATCGAACGTGTGGCTGTCTGTCCACTTCAGATGGATTCACATGGCTCTGCATTTTCAGCAGAGTGAGGGCAAATAGATGTGGATTTGCACAGGAAAATGAAGACAAGCGTTGAAGCAAATGTGTGAAAATCTGTAGCAATTCACATAACACATGTACATGGATCCTAGCCCATAAGAGGCAACCCCAGCCCACACTTTGTCTATTCCATGGTAGTAGAATTTAGCAACTTTTCCATGTCAGTCTGGATGTGTATGCAAAGGGATATTGTAGTGCCTTTGAGACTCACCTGAGAGAACGAATGTTGGAGCATAAGTTTTTGTAGTCAAGTCTACTTCATCAGATGCATTAATATGGAATTAAATTATTCACAGTATTAAAACAATTCACACCTACACTTAAAAAGATAAAAATGCAATTAAATTATAAAAATGTAGTTTAAAAGTTCAGTTTAAGACAATAAGCTTTGCTCATTATCCATTGGTCATTATCTGAAAACTTTCCGTTTTAAAAGGCTATCAGGATTAAGAGATTTTTACCTGCCAATGGAAAGATGACGAGGAGGAGGCCATTCTGTCCTCACTGAGAAAGTACCGTTAAGTCATGTTTCAAGGCCTTCTTTCCAAATGGACCGATGTGGATAGCTACAATGGAGAGGGCCTTCTCAGTTGTAGCACTCCATTTTCTGAATGTTCTCCCTCTGGAAACACTGTCAACATGTATCCTGTTATCTTTTCTGAGCTAGGTGAAAATATTCCTCTCATTTCAGGTTCTAGATTTCACAGTTTACATTAGACAGTTTTAAAATGGCCACAGATATAACCCCCAAAGCTATAGAAATATGGAACAGCACAGAAAGGTCTGGCTTATCCAGAAAGAGGCCAACCCTCTACACAATGAGTAGATGGAAGAAAGCACTGCTAATGCAAGTCCAGCATTCTTCTCAAGAAACAGAACTAAGTCCAAGATTACACATAGTCTTTTCATCTGATCAGCTAGGGATACTATGGCCTTGTTTAATTACAGGCAACTTATACTTCTCAGTTTCTATTAATGATGTAGTACCTTAGAAAATATTTGTTGCATCAGAACCTAGATGTTTAGGATAGAGTATGCACCAACAATTAATAACCAGACATGGCATTGTGCTGTCATCATAACCAGATATGCTGGTGTAAATATTAAAATTAGATTATAATTTCCTCAGGCTCAAAAAGACAGGAAACAGCAGCTCAACGGTCATGTTCTTAGCAATCTTGCTATTCCAACAATATGGATATGGTGTTATATTTATACTGTGTAAAGAAGAAAGAGAGGTGAGGGGGGCTGGAATGTGGCAACACCTTTAGAACAAACTTGTTTTGTTTTGTTTTAGCATGAGATTTCGTGGATATAAACCCACTTCTTCATATGCAATACTGGATGCTATTAAGACCTCAGGTATAAAAAACATTTATACAGTTGTGGGAGTGGGATAGAATGCAATAGAATCCAGAAAGATGCAAATAATGTCTCTTGCCCTAATTTTTCAAAGAGCTGTGTGAGGTCATACAGGTATTTCAGGTCTTTACATGAGTTAGTGTTGATGTGTGAAAATTAATACATCTATTTTGCAAAAGTCAGAGGCTCTACAGATGGCCCCTAAGGGGCGGCTCCATGCCACCCCTGGGAGCTCCGGATCAGGGAGCTCCAGATCGGGGCTGCGGCAACCACACACCGTGGCCCCAATCCAGCACTTTGCTGCTCCTTTTTGGAGTGGCAATAGCCACCCTTGCCGCCACAGTAGCGGCTTTTCTGCACTCCTTTGGTGCAGCATGTCAGTTTGCCTGGGTTCAAAACTCTTTCTGAGAAGATTCCTTTTGTTATCTGTGCATTAATTAAGATTCCTACCGTATATCAATCTATGTAGTATGCCCTGAAGCCATTATCTTTGTACTTACCTTTACTAATGGACTGGAATTTGTGAATATAATTCAATTCAACTGTTTCTATCTCTAGTTTTCCATTGTAATTTCCTTGGGGTTTTTTAGTTTATTTTATTAATTAATAATTAAAACAAAATATACTTCCATTCCATACATGAAAACCTAAATGATGCTAATTTCAATGTATTTTAACAAAACGAACATATTCTCTTTGTCCTACTTAGCTATTATTCCCAATATCATCTACACCCCTCTGGGCCTGAACGTAGAATGTTATTGAAATCACATTTCCTTACCAAATGATAATTATTTGCAATCATCTCTATATATTATATATGTAATTCTTACTATAAACATAGATTTATACCAACTTGTGTAACAATATTGAGCTCTTACTCTTTTAACTCCTTAATAACCTAGGAAGCAATAATTTAATCAACCAAACTAGACGTGTGTGTGGGTGTATTATATATGTATTATATAGTATTTATAAAATATACACCAATGGTAATCTGTCTATTCCCCTCGATCAGCCCTTCTTTAATCTATCTTTTTCACTATCCTGATTTATTACAGATCTATTTTAATCTATTTGCTTCCATCTATTTTAATTAGCTTCCATTTCTTTTCATATTGTTGTAATGATTTGTTTATGGACCTGCCTGCAGATAACTCAAGTCCCATTACTGTGTATGTGCCACCACTGATGATATTGGGGCAGGGCTGCAGATGCTCCAATCCGTGGATGGCTAACCCATCAATACAGAGGGCCAACTGTAAATTTAAAAGTTTCTGCTGCACACGGGAAGAGGGGGTATTCCTCAGAGTGAAGGCATTTCGTCATCTGGGGGAGAGATGCAGGCCCATCTCCATCGGGCCTAGTCTAAGAAGAAGAACCCTTGCTTTTTAAGGGGCGGGTGGGTTTCGGGATTTTTAGGTTCTGTTTACATTGTATTCACATATCTGTATGGAAATTGGGCAGGATATAAATAAATAAATAAATAAATTTTGAGAGAGTTAGTTTGGACTATTGCCTGTCCTGTGGAACCGATAATTTTCCAGCTACCCCTCCCAGAGTACATTTATTCACCCCTGCACCCACAAAGCCATGAATTGGAGAAAATGGGAACTTAATGGTGGCAGTCTTCTTTTTTCCTATCTGCTCCTCCCTTTTCTTTCTGCAAAGGACCAGAACAAGTGTTACCATAATGGTAATGGACCATCATACATGTGGTATATTCCAAGAGGTTTTTGGCCACTACCAATTGAGGATACCATTCCATGTTCAAGTAAAACTATTCATCTGTAGTGCCACACAATACTACATAATACCACTGACATAGGAGAGTAGAGTTGGAGGGCATGCTGAATTACAGCTGCAGTTTCCCACCCTTCGGAGTCTGAAGAAACAGGGAAAACCACTAACACAGTGGTCCCCAAACTGTGCTCTTTAAGTGAATTGTGGACTTCAGCTCCTAGAATCCCAGACTATTGGCCAACATGGCTGAGGCTTCTGGGAGCTGAATTTCAAAATCTATTAAAGGGTACAGTTTGGGGACCACTGCAGTAACACAACATGTTAATCCCAAAAGTGGTTGTTACTTAAATTTAATCTCCCTTTTGGCTTGATCCTAAACCTTTGTGCTGAAACATCAGTATTCCACACTACCATAATAACAAAGCTATGAATACACTGTACTTTGTGGCATTGTAATTTTACTTTGCCAACCTTAATACGGTACTTATGTGCAAGAATAACAAATGCTCAGGTTGAACCAGTAATTCTAAACAAGATTTCCATAAATACTCTAAGCGTCTTCTCTAGAGAGCATCACTCTTCTGACTCATGGCAGACAAAATATGGCTAATAGACAAATGTGAGGCACTGACAATGCTTCAGCTAAAATCTCTACAGTGCTTTGCAGTTGTCAGATCTTACATTACTAACATACTTGTAAGCCCTCATATAAACTAATACCTTAACGCTATCATAAAACAGAGTATTTTAATTAAGTTATTCTTCTGAAAATGATGACCCCACTTTTGATTTTCATTACAGATTTAAATAAAGGTGAATGGAGAACAATATCAACAGTAAATGAACCATCAACAGCTCTGGTATAACCATTAGTGGAGACAGGATGTTGCAGGATGTGAACATACAAAACAGCACTATAAAGCACTTTATCATTTACCAAAGGGAAAAAAAACACTTTTTTCTCATAATTTTTTAAAAATTGTACAGTACTTTGATTTAATCTAGCCACCTTGGGTTCCTGGTTGGGGGACAGGTAGGATATAAAGTAAATAAATAAGTAACATCCTCAAGCATTGGGCATCCCATTGCATTTCTATTTCCAGACTTGAAGGCACACACCAATAAATGTGATATGTGATGTGATATAACAAGTTATTCACACTATAGTTTTAAAGCAAGATAGTTGGTGCTGTCTGTGATATCTAAATAATCTGAAAAGTATGGCTACTCCAAAATGTAGATGGTAATACTTTTTTATTTTACCAAAACTTCGGATTCCCCCAAATACAATGATGCTTTCCTCTTGTTCTTAGCGGCCCTGTTTCAGCTGCAATCCTGGCATCACTTATCACCTGAGTTTGCTGTTAGAGGGAATTATTCTATAATGCCTAAAATCAATAATGGGAAATTGTGGTACACAGGACTCAGTTAGACCATTAAATCCCCTGTAGAAAAGTTAATAGTGCCCAGCACTCTTTGTATTTATACATGTTGTAGATATGCACTAAATCCCATTTGTACCATGTTCGTGTTCATTTATAGGTACCGCAGTGTTTTCTGTCACACAAAAGTTCCCCTCACATCAAATCGGCTAAATTTAGCATGCCCTGTTGCTAAGGTATGCTAAAGGTAAACATCTGAAACACAGATATATACACCTTTAGAGATGTGTGTGCTCATCTAAAATGCAAGATTATATAAATATTTTTGAGATGATAAGTTTACTTCTCTGAGATGTAGTCAGTAAATAGCTAAAGGAACTGTGAAAGGAAAGGAAATCTTGTAACCTTCCTTAAAATACTTGTAAAAATATTAATTTATTCTTGATACTCAATTTTTTCCACTACAGATTCACTATCTGTAGATATATGTAATTGTAGTTAACCAGACTCCTTCAAAATATCAATAATTTATTGTTCTTTTTGTCTATACCTGCATATTCACAGGTTTTCTTGCTATTCCATCTATGCCTTTCTTGAAATATCTTGGGTTTCCCTCTTCATTGAATCTCTGTCCTGGAAACAACAGTGATTACATCTTGGCTTATTAGTTCCAAGACAGTAGAAACACACAGAAAATTAATGGATCCATTTCATTTTGGAATGTACTGCGTTAAAAATAAGCCCAGTAGCCAGTGAAGCTGTTTTAACAAGGAATTTAAATACATCCTATAACTGGCACCAGTTAGCATTCTGTCTGCAGCATTTTGGACCCGCTGAAGTTTCTGAGCAGTTTTGTGTTACAGTAGTCCAAACAGAATGTGTCACCATAGCCAGATCTGAAGTTCTGAGGAATGGACATAACTGACACACTATTTTCAGTGGTGTAAATGCACTTCTGGCCACTGCTGAAGCCTGGGTATTCAGACTCAGAGTTGAGTCCAGGAGAACACCCAAGCTGGAAGCCTGAGATTTTAACTGACCAGGAACACCTCTATCTAGATCCATTTCAAACTGGCTTTAGGACGGGATTTGGAGTTGAAACTGCCATGGTTGCCTTGGCTGATGACCTTCGTCTGGGCATCGACAGGGGTAGTGTGAGCCTGTTGGTGCTCCAATACCTCTCAGTGGCTTTTGACACAATTGATCACAACATCCTCTTGGATCGTCTGAGAGGGTTAGGAATCGGAGGCACTGCTTTGCAGTGGTTCCATTCCTTCCTCCCGGGTAGATGCCAGAGGGTGTTACTCGGGGACAGCAGCTCTACTAGGAAGGAGCTTAGGTGTGGCATCCCTCAAGGCGCCATCCTGTCCCCGATGTTATTTAATATCTATATGAGGCCGCTGGGAGAGATCATCTGGAGACATGGGGCGGGGTGTTATCAGTACGCTGATGATACCCAAATATATTTCTCCATGTCTCGGTCATCGGCTTCGGCTCCAGATGGCGTCTCTCCTCTCAATGACTGTCTTAAGGCAGTAATGGACTGGATGAGGAAAAACATATTGAGACTGAATCCAGAAAAAAACGGAGGTACTCATAGTTGCGGCCCCAAAACCAGGTATTAGGATACATCCTCCAGTCCTGGACGGGGTCACACTCCCTGTGAAGGACTGTGTTCACAGTCTGAGGGTGCTCCTGGATCCATCGCTCCAGATGACTAATCAGGTAAATGCGATGATCAGGAGCGCCTGTTATCAGCTTCAGCTGATACGCCAGCTGCACCCTTTCCTGGAAGTAAGGGACCTTGAGACTGTGGTGCATGGGCTGGTAACCTCTTGTCTTGATTTCTGTAATGCGCTGTACATGGGGTTACCCTCGTGCTTGGTCTGGAAACTTCAATTTGTTCAGAACATGGCAGCCAGATTGGTCTTGGGTACATCAAGGAGAGACCATATAACACCCGTACTAAAGTTGCTTCACTGGCTGCCTATTAGTTTCCGGACCCAGTATAAGGTGTTGGCTATTACCTTTAAAGCCCTAAATGGCTTAAGGTCAACTTATCTTCGGGACCACCTCCTCCCTTACAATCCACTGCGTGCACTTTGGTCCTCTGCAAGGAATTTGCTCCAGCCGATAAAAACGAGGCTGTCGGCAACCTCCCAGAGGGCCTTCTCAGGAATCGCTCCCAGACTATGGAACAGCCTGCCGGATGAGATCTGTCAGATTACGACCTTAAGCAGCTTTAAAAAAGCTGTCAAGATGGATCTCTTCTGGCAGGCCTTTCCTGACTAGATTCCCAGCCTCAGGAGTTAGTCCATCTTCTCCTCTCCCACCTTTGCTTCAGTCGCTATTTTTTTGCTATTGTTTGCCATTGTTATTGTTGCTTTGGCAAGATTATTTTAAATATGTTTTAATGTATATTTTGTTTAATACTTTTTTAAGAGGTGGGAGGGTTTTGGGATTTTGGCTTGTTTATATTGTACTGTAATTTATTTTTATGGAATTTTAATGCTGTAAGCCGCCCCAATTGCTCTGCAGAGGGGCGGGGTATAAATAAATTTTATTATTATTATTATTATTATTATTATTATTTCTATCTTGTCTGAATTAAGTTTCAGTTTGTTTGCCTTCAGCCAGTCCATTCTTGACAACAGACACTGGTTCACTACTGAGATGGCTTCTTTAGAATCAGATGGGAAGGAGAGATAGAATTGGGTGTCATCAGCATAGTAGTGATACTGAACCTCAAAACTCTGGATTACTTCTCACAGTGTTTTCATGTACAGTCATCCATCTACATTTGCAGATTTGACTTTTGTAGATGTGATTATTCATGGATTGTATTAGTATGCTCACTCTAAGAATGTCTAGGTCCTCTAGTGCAACTCTATGGTCAACTTTAACCAAAGGTTGCACTGAAGGACCTAGAGATTCCTAGAGAGAACACTCCACTAGGCATTTGTAGCTCCTCCAGCACAATTCTGTGGTCAATGTCTAGCAGATGTTGACCACAGAGTTGCACTGGAGGACCTAGAGAGGTGTTCTCTCAGGTAAAAGCATAGTGTTTTTGTTATCTATGGTTTTTCCATTTTCACATGGGTCCTGTACCCCAACCCTAGCGAATGTGGAGGGGCCACTGTAGATGTTATACAGCATGGGGGACAAAACAGAACCCTAAAGGACCTCCACGGGCCAATGGCCAGGGAGTCCAATAGGAGTCTCCCAACACCACCTTCTGAATTCACCTCTCCAAGGAAGGTTGGAACCACTGTATAACAGTGCAACAAATCCCATCCCATAAAGGTAACCCAAGGTTGATGGTATCCAAAGCTGCCAAGAGGTCCAGGAGAACTAATAGGGACATACTCCCCTTGTCCAATTCCCTGTGAAGCTCACCCATGAAGGTGATCAAAGTTGTCTCTGTTCCATAACCAAGCCTGAGGCCAGACTAAAATGGATCTAGATAATCCATTTCATCCAGAAAACCCTGAAGCCAGGAGGCTACCACTCACTCATGAACCTTACTGGCCAATAATTATTCAAAAATGATGGGCTCTAGAGATGCCTGTTTTAGTAAAAATCCAACCACAGCTTCTTTTAGGCAGGATAAAAACGATCCAATCACCTTCAGCTGATTGGCTATCAGTTAATAATACATTCTCAAACCTGTGCCAAATGTTGAAGAACTATTTAACATCTAAGCCTGCAGGGAAAATTTGATAGTTCACCCTGGTTTGATATAGAGTGTAAGCTAATGAAAAAGAGACTTAAGTGGGCACTGAGATTGGCACAGAGGTCCTCCTCTACTCATGTACAACTTAAAATGTCCCTTAGAAAGGAATATAAAAAATTAATAAAACACAAGAAACAAAATCATGTCATCTCAATCTGGGCTGGTTTAGAGTTAGCGGCAAAAAGTCATAATTCAGCAATATTTTGGCATTCTGTCACTGGAGTTCTAAAGGAAAGGAGATTTCTGTATGATATCCCTATACTTGCTAAGGAATGGGGAAATTATTTTCAGAGGTTATTTGCATTAAACAATCCTATGGAGATCCACAATTTAAATTTTGATAACCTAGGTACTGAACCTTTGTCCCCATGGCCATCAGTCTCTGAAGAAGAGATTCTGTCTATTATCAATGCTCTGAAAAATAACAAAGCACCTGGGAAGGATCTCTTACCAGCAGAATTATACAAACACTTTAGTGATTGGTGGGCACCTGTCCTGTCAGGTTTGTTCACGAATATAAATAACACTTGCCAGATCCCAGCTTGTTGGAAGATGGCCATAGTGGTACCCATTTACAAAAAAAGGAACAATAAGGTCCCCAGTAACTACAGGCCTATAAGCTTGATAGATATTGTAGCTAAAATTTACTCAAGGTTTCTTTTGAATAAACTTGAAAGCTGGGTTAATAAGAAAGGAATATTATCAGAAGAACAAGCAGGCTTTAGACAAAATCAATCTATCATTGACAGTTGTTTTATTTTAAATCACATGACTGCTAAATACACTAGTAAACGAAAGTATCTTTATACTGCTTTTATAGATCTCTCAGCAGCCTTTGACACAGTGAATAGAGAAATTCTTTGGGACAAAATGATTAACCTTAAAATTGAACTGAGACTGTTGTTATTAATCAAAGCTCTCTATACAGGTACTTGTCTAAAAGTAAGATTTGGAGTAAACGGTGCCATGACAAATAAAATCAATACATATAAAGGGGTAAGACAAGGGTGCTTAATAATTTATATATTAATGATCTGCCATCTGAAATGAAGGACTCCACAGTACATATGCCCACAGTTCTTCATATGCCTTGTAACATTATGTTCTATGCAGATGATATGATATTGTTATCATATTCACAGGTGGGTATGCAGAGATTGTTAAGAAGATTCAGTTGTTACTGTCAGAATAATTCTTATCAATAAATCTAAGTCAAATATAATGGTATTCGGCAAAAGACAGCAGAGACACTGATGGCAGTTAGAGGATGAGCTAATAGATCAAGTAAAGACCTATTCCTATCTCGGTGTAACATTCTCAGAGAACAACTCCTGGTCTTGTAATCATCAAAGGAGTGCAATTAGAATAAAGGCACGCTTGAATCTCATACTTAAACTAAAAGCCCATAAGTACCCTGGCTCCCTAACCCCAATAATTAACATGTATAGAGCTAAGGTTACACCTATGCTTCTATACACCATGGAAGTTTGGGGTTTAAATTCCATCTCAGCAATAGAACTAGCACAGTCCCAACATCTGAGAAGTATTTTGGGAGTAAATAAAAGGACACCTGTGGCTGCTGTTAGAACTGAACTAGAAATTTACTCAATCCACTTGCAAGGAAAAATTAAAGTGTTCAATTATTGGTGTAAAAATCAACAAAATGGAGCCGGATAGACAATTAAAATTATGTCTATTAGAACAGTTACAATTCCATCTTCAATCCTCTTGGAATATGCAAATAACAAACTTTATAAAGAGTTACGGTCTCCCTAAATCAGGGGTCAGCAATCTTCTCTTACCTGGGGCTGGTCCCTTCTGGCAGTCCCTTCCAGGGGGGAATGGCATTTTGTTTGCCAAAATGGCGGCTGCGAGACACGCAGCTGCGCGGCAGCAAAAACGTGCGGCGGTGGTGGCGGGCGGCGGGGGCCAGTAAGTGGGGGTCCATGGGCCGGATGCAGCTCGCGGGCCGTAGATTGCCAACCCCTGCCCTAAATCATGTTCCGCTAATGAGCAAGCAAAAAAGGGTGTGAGACAGAGAATACTGGATATTGAGGCCCAAAAAGATATTGCCACCAGCAACTTAAAATGGTTGAGCTGATATAAACACATCTTTCAAAGAGTGAACTATCTAAAAATACAAATGCTTAATCATCTAAGGCAGGGGTAGGCAACCTAAGGCCCGGATGCGGCCCCCCGAGGCCTTTGGACCGGCCCCAGGCTGGTCCTGCCGCCGCTGCCACCCCCCTCGCCACTGCCCACCATGATGATATTGATTATTGTTATTACTTGTTCTTGGGGGTTTCTTGGCAAAATCTCCACAGGAGTTTTGCCATGGCTTTTCTGGGACTGAGAGGGTGTGCATGCATATTTTTAAATTAAAAAAAAAAAAATCTTTATTTTTATTTATTTATATATTTATTTATTTTTGGTGCTTCGGCCCCCCAATTGTCTGAGGGACAGCAACCCGGCCCCTGGCTGAAAAAGGTTGCCTACCCCTGATCTAAGGGAAGTATTTACCCGAGCTAGATTTGATCAGCTTGAGACTATGGTAAGATATGGACGATTCACTGGCATTCCATATAATGAGTGAATTTGTATTTGTGGGGAATGTGAAATTGAGGATTTAGGACACATTCTATTCAAATGTAATCTATACCACCAGGAAAGAGAACAATATCTTGGTCCCTACATTAAACAAACATTGTTTTGGGATACCTATGTTAGAATTTCATACTTTATAGGTGGTCAAGGTTCAAAAATAACTAACAGTACAGCTCAGTTTCTATATAAAGTGATACAGTTGAGATCTAGATATGTGGGGATGGTTGGTGTAAACTGTAGGGATTATGACAAAATCTGATGTTTGATGTTTTCTTTTTTCTTCTTTCTTCCTTCTTGGGGACATTGTACTCATACTGTAATGTATTCATATGCCATTTTATTTACATTTATATATATTCCATTATACTTTTAACTCTTATAATTTTGTACTGAATTTCTAGTCTGTTTTACTCGCTTTTGAGTTATCATGATACGGTCTAAGGGCTAGTCAATAAATGATTGATTGATTGTAGGTTATATAAGTATTCACACACATTGTACACCAAAACACCAAAAGCTACCCTCCAACATTTCACAGATGACAATCTGGACATGTGTTGCCAAGCAAAATCAGAGCATGGTCAAGATGGCTAGCATATACTGCAACCATTTGCTTTTGCCTTAGCCTCTTGGGAAGGGCAAGATTCTGCCCTCTCCTCTTCTCTTCCCCCTGCTGAGTTAAATGAATGCAAATTGCTTTTGCTCTTTGAAATTAGTTTGCAGAATTTGAATTAAGCTGAGTATAAAGGGAGAAAGTGAGATGAGTGGAGAGAAACTGGGACATTTCAAAAGCATTTGGTGGGTCTGTAAAAACTATTTATTAAAAATAATAATGTTTAAAAAGCACTTGGTGAGCCAACAAAGGGTTCATTTGGACTGTCTCTGCCAAATAGGGAGAACTGGAAGCTATGTAAGATTGGATCAAAACACCTTTGGTAGCAACCAGAGCTGCAAGTCTTGGATAAATCTCTGTGAGCTTTGTGCATATGGATCATGCAGTTTTTGCCAGTTCTTCATGGCAAAATTGTTCCAGCTCTGTCAGTAATAGCAACTTTCAAGTCTTGCTGCAGATCTCAATTGAATTATGATCTGGGTTTTTACTAGGCTATTCTAGACATTCAGGATCTTGTTTTTTAAACTATTTGTTACACTGCCTTGATGGACAGTGAAGCTCTGCTCCAGTCCCAGGTCCCTTACAGAATGAAGTAGGACTAGAACTACCCTGTGTTTGGCTCCATCCAACTTGCCCTCAATCCTATCCAATTTCCGGGTGCCTGCCAAGGAAAAACATCCACACAAAATGAGGCTGCCCCTACCAGGCTTCACCAAGGGGACTGTGTTCTCAGGGCAATGGGCACTGTTGGTTTTATGCTATTTGTGGAGTTTTATGGCAAGACCAAACAGTCAGTTTGGGTCTCACTAGACCAAAGAACCCATTTCCCACATATATGATGTCTCCTCTATGTCTTTTTGCAAACTCCAAAGAATTTTTGATATGTGATTTTTTTTCCCAGCGATGGGTATCATTTCATCAGTCTTTCTGTGTTGATGCTGGAAGAGCTACAAATAAATACCTAGCGAGACATCCCTATATCTAATTTGCTTGGTATCTAAGCTTTGCACTATAACCCAGCATCCCGCTTAGTTTGAACTGCTATGTGGCAAGTAGCATACAGTGTTGTTCCTTGCACGTGTCAAAGCACAATGTCCAGGATTCCACCCAGCATCCCACTATTTCAGATGAATTGAAACTACTTGGGCCACCGATAATTTATTAGATTTTATGGGTCCCCAACTCCCCACTGTTGATTGCGGAGGTTACTGGCAATAGATAAATGCTTCCCAGAAATGCAGTAATGGCTACCAATAGGGATGGGGGATCACTTTTTAAAAACAAATTACACTTCAACTGAGGTAACCAAGGATGCTGTTGTAATTTATCAAAATGACATCACCCAACGATGCTGCCATGTCTTCTGAGAATAATGACCTTGTGTTATGAGTGAGCCTGTATTTACGAAAGCCCATTTTCAAAGTAACCATTTGCAAAGACATATGTGAGAACATAGAACAGCAACGACTTCCAGGTAACTTTTCAAGGTAATTTACAAATTCCATTGTCAAAAAATTGACAGGAAACATTTGGGATAAATCCTTTGTTTAAACTGAAAAATAAAGAAGTGTCCTCTTTTAAACATTATTTTAATTGACCCGATAGGCTTTAGGCACTCATGATTATTAAGAGCTTGCTTATAGAGTGAGAGAAATATGTACCTTGATTAGAAAATGTGTTTCTGTTTTCATTTCATTTTTTCAAATATATGTGCTACTCTTCTAGTTAAAAACAAAACAGAACTAAAACAAAACTAAAGTACAAATTAAAGAATAATTTATAACATTAAATATAAAGCAAGTATTTTCCTTTATAGGTTGAAGTTTTCTCAAAAGGCCCTTCTGATTTTGATTTGTTAGCCTGGTGTATTTAGTAGGTGTGAAGGTGTTTTGGTTTTGTTGTTGTTGTTGTTGTTTGTCTAAAATGTATATTACCTGTATATAAGTGTCTCTCTATGCAAGTGTTACCAGTTTTCCTTCTGTGACATGTTTATGTAGTTGTGCTTTATGGTTGCACATATGTGGTTTATTTGTGGCTTAGACACGATCTCTTCCATGTAGTCATTTTCTTGGAAAAGTTACATGCCTCTGACTGCCCTGTTCCTTTGCTTTCTGTTTTTCCTTATGTGAAATGATTGTTTTGTTGTACTATTAAAAGTTCAAATCTGTGGTTCACTATTGGAAGCTCAGACCCAATATCCTATTTGTACTCAAGTTTCCTGGGCATGTTAGTTGCACTTTTTGACTAGCCAGCCATTTCATCCCCCCCATCTGTCCCATTTTGGCAGGGATAGTTTCAATTAATATTGTCTTGTCCCACTGTTTCAGCTACTTTTAAAATGCCCCAGTTTCTCTCCTCTTCTTCCACACTTTCCTTTTGTGCTTGACTTACTCGATTTGCTGGAAACTGAATTCAAACCATTTTTTTCTGTGCCAGTGGATATAAGTGGGGAGAATAAGGCCAGCAAAAACACCCTTTTGGGAGGCATATATGACCCATCTGTGTTGTAAAGGCTTTGATGGCATTTTGACCTAACAGAGAGTAAAGCCTTCCTTTTCAAAAGCTGAATAAAAGTCACTGCTTGTACTGCCCACTTACCAAGATGGAATAGTAACCAGGTGTTCTTTGAAATGATTTGCACTGAAGTAAGTGAACTATTTCAGTGTCACTCATAAAAAACTATAGATCACTGTTAAAGAAATGGGTGTGCCACAACATTTGATTGTCCTGATGCATACATAACCTGTACTCAGGAAAAGAGGCTACCATTAGGACAGAATACAAAGAAATGGAATGGCTTCCAATTGGCAAGGGAGTCAAGCAAGGCTGCATTTATTACCCTATCTGTTTAATTTGTACAGCGAACATATCATACATAAAGTAAAATTAGATTTGGAGGAAGGATGTGTGAAAACTGGAGGGACATCAACAATGTAAGATATGCAAATAACACCATACTAGTAGCTGAAAGTAGCAAAGATTTAAAACACTTACTGGAAAAAAAGTCAAGGACGAAAGTGCAACGACAAGTTTACAATTAATATTAAGAAAATAAAAATAATGACCATATAACTTTAAAGTAGATGATGAAGACATGGAAATAATGCAAGATTTTCCATACCATGACTCAGTCGTTAATCAGACAGTCAAGTAATCAGAAGAAGACTATTGGAAGGGGAACTATTTAGGATCTAGACAAGATCTTGAAGTGTAAAGATATGTCACAAAATACTAAAGTTAGGATTGATTGTGCCATTGTATTTCCAATTTCTATGTATGGTTATGAAAACTGAACAGTGAAGAAAGCTGGTAGGGAAAAAATCAACTCATTTGAAATGTACTGGAGAAACGTTCTGCAGATACCATGGATTGCCAAAAAGATAAAATAAGTCCACGATCAAACCAAGCCTGAACTCTCCCTAGAAGCCAAGATGACTAAGCGGAGGCTATTGTACTTATGATCTATCATGAGAAGATATGATTGATTAGAAAAGACATTAATGTTTGGTAAGGTGAAAGGAACAGATCACATTCCAGATGGATAAACTTAATCAAGGTAGCCATGGTTCTGAGCTTGCAAGATCTGAGCAGGGCTTTTGATGACAGAGGGGGGTTGCAGACTGCCAGAAATAGTGCAAATTGAGTCCACTTTTAGGGTTAGGGTTAGTGCTAGGGAATCATGGGAATTGGTTTGTTTTTTTTCCTGAGACATTGAGCCTTCTCTGTCAGAGAGCTCTGGTGCCACAATAAAATACAGTTCCCATGATTCCCTAGCACTAACCCTAACCCTAAAAGTGGACTCAATTTGCACTATTTCTGGCAGTCTGCAACCCCCCATAGTGACAGAGTGATTTGGGCTGCATCCACATTGCAGAAATAATTCAGGTTGACACCACTTTAATAGCCATGGCTCAGTGCTAAAAATTGTAGTTTGTTGTGGCACAGAGTTCTCTCTAAGAGTGTTCCAAAAGTGCCATTCCCAGAATTCCATAGCTCTCAGCCATGGTAGCTAAAGTGGTGTCAACCTGCATTAATTCTCCAGTGTGGATGTAGCTTTGGTGGTCTCTTGTTCATGGGATTGCCACAACTCAAAGTTGACTTGATGGCAGTTAACAACAATTGATTAAAATAATTTGCACTGAAATCAATGAACTTAGATCGAAGTAAATCTGCTACCATCTTTTTTGAATGTTGGTGTAGCAGGATTCAGGGATACAATTCTCTCTTTTAAAGTGTGGTTTATCATTGCTTTAATTACAGTTATTTTTAGATGTGTTATTGTATATGCTAGTAACACATCTCAGAAAGTGTTGTCATCAACATCAGTATCGCATACAATTAGGTTATTCTCATCTCTTTCATCTCATGCACCAAAAAACTTTAATATTGTAACACTCCCACTGTACACGTCAATTATGTTTCCAATTATGTCTAATATTTATATCAAGAATGCTTTAATTATGTGAAACACTTATTCAGCAGAGATTTTACGCCTCCTGTTAAGAGCTTTGTTTTATTTTCTGTTCTCACAACTTGATATAAGATAAAATTATGCATACTTTAGCTGTAGACAGTGCATCCCACACTTTAAGAGAATAAAATAATTCTTTCAGACTCACAGATCATTTGATAAACATCCTGGATGCTGGTGTCTTCAGTTTTTACTCCAGTGTTACTTCACAATTTGACTGTATTTATACTTTTTGGAGATTACAATTAAAACTTACCTTCCATTTGATGTGGCATTTAACAATAATGCCAGGACATGTTTGGAAGAATATTGCAATAGCTCTGGTAAGAGAAGTTTCTTCTTTCTGTTGGCAATATTAGAGTGCTTGCTTTGGGCTTTAAGCTATTCCTACAAAGTAGTTGATTCCACGCTTCAGGGTTTAAGTAATGACATGATTATACATTAGAACATTACTTCATATATATATAAAAAAAGAACATTACTTCGATCTTTAATTAATAAGGTTGTATCAACTGTAGTTTTTCTGGGTAGGGGTCTTAAATATGCAAAGGGTTTTCCATACTGATACAGTAACAATGTGTAAGGAGAATGCATGAACTTATTCGTGCAAACAGGTACATATGCAGTCACATTTCTTATAACATTAAGCAGGAAAACTGGAGACAAAGAATATTGAAGAAGCATGGAGTGAAGACCTTCTGGCAACCATAGTTTCTGAGAAAAAATAATGTGTTAAATCCCTCAGGGTGCATCTGTAGAAATAATGCAGTTGGACACCTCTTTAAGTGCTGTAGCTCCATCCTATGGAATCCTGGCATCTGTAGTTTTACAAGGTCTTCAGCTTTCTCTGCCAAAGAATGCTGGTGCTTCACAGAATTCTGGGATTCTATAGGATTATCCATGGCATTTAAACTGGTGTAAAACTGCATTATTTCTATAGTGTGGATGTACCCTGAATTAAATATTCATTTCTAAATTCTAAGGTCTTCCTGTCTTGTTACTAGGATTCTTTACATTTTTATAAACTTATAAGGGCATCATTTCTGGTACCAGTATGAGTTGGTGGCATGGGTGGTTGTGAAATTGTTACAGGGAAAAGAAAGAAAAACATAATTTACAGATATGTTACTGAGTAGCGCTTGTGTGAGTTAAACACTTGGCAACACCGGTAACTGAATAATAATAATAATAATAATAAATTTTATTTATAGCCCGCCCCCCTGCGGAACAATCGAGGCAGGTTACAACATTTAAAATACACAAGTTAAAACATTCTATTCCACATCCAACCCTCCCACCCCTTAAAACAGTATTAAAATAGTTATAAATTAAAACAACATGCTCCAAAGTAAAAACAAAACAATATAACGATACAATAATAAAACAGTAACACAGTAATGGGTGGCATGGGAAAGGGGCGATGGAGCCGTCCCCTCAAGCTGGGGAATTATTCCAGGAAGGCCTGCCGGAAGAGATCCATCTTCACTGCTTTCTT
>CM034701.1:268405189-268416811 GCA_020142125.1 Phrynosoma platyrhinos | reverse complement strand
TAATCTAGTCGTGAGGTTACCAGGGCATGTACCACAGTTTCCAGATCCTTCATGTACAGATAAGGGTGCAGTTGGCATATCAGCCGAAGCTGATAACAGGCACTCCTGACCGCCGCATTCACCTGACTGAAGGGAGACGGATAGGCCTCTGGGGGGAAAGTATTGTTAAAAGATTGGTTGAGACTGTTGAGAGAGTCTGTTAAGACAGCCATTTGGGAGTGATGGAACTGGATGTTGTTTTTGTGTGAATGGAATACTGATAATACTTAGCTTGAGGTCTAGTAGCTGTTTTGGCATTAAACACTGAACTCTGGGCCTTTGCGAAATAGTGCAAATTGAGTCCACTTTAACTGCCCTGACTCAGTGCTAGGGAATCATGGGAACTGTAGTTTATTGTGGCACCAGAGCTCTCTGACAAACACAATTCCCATGATTCCCTAGCACTGAACCAGGGCAGTTAAAGTGGACTCAATTTGCACTATTTCTAGCAGTCTGCAAAGGCCCTCTGTCAAACATCAAGCATTCTGTTTGGGATAATAAAAAAAAAGTCAAACTGCTTTGGGGAAGTTCTAAAACTGACTCTAACCAGCTTCATCCACCTTGACTCAATCATTAAAGAAACCATTTTTAAAACAAACTTGTCCATGCTGTTGTCACCTGGAGGCCCAGGACCCAAATCCAAGGAGGGATTCAAAAGGGGAACCACAGGGCAAGAGGAGAAAGGCAAGCTATTGTAACCTCACAGAAGAGCCCTCCATTACCCCTGGGTGACCTTTGATATCATCTTGATATTAAAAGGGATGTTTGGTCATGTAGCCACCAGAGGTGTCCCAATGTGAGAACAATAGCCTGCCCTAACATGGAGATCTGGCAGACTTGGCTTGGGAGTGCTAGTGCACATAGACAAGATGGGTCTTTGGAGGCTGGAATCTGGATAATCCTTTCACACAGGTATATGAAAGATGGCAAAGATTAGAAATCAAAGAGTGCTTCCCTCTAGATATGACACCATTTTGTGTGAAACATTGCTCTGTCATCTCCCCTAGACCATGGGCATTCTTTCTTCTGGAAAAATCCTTTAAACTCCTAGGAAACTCTCTCAGGTCCTGTTTCTCCCTATATATATGCCTGTTTGGGAGAGCTCCAATTTGGTTTCAGCTGGACACAAACAGATCCTCTGTCTGCTTCTCTCTTGACTCCTTGGCACAAAGCCCTGGCTGCATGTTGAGCCAGAATCTTCCACTGCACACCTCCAATTGGAGCCTTGTGCTTGAAACCGGTAACATATCATCCAGCCCTCTTAAATTGCTATCACTATCACCTTTTACATTGTTAGTTCTTGTGTGTGTGTGTGTGTGAGAGAGAGAGAGGGAGAGAGAGAGAGAGGGAGAGACTTTGAGGGAAAGTTGATTTTCCCTTGTTGTTATATATAAATGAAACTAACTGATTTGGAGCCTGCGTCTGGAATTCTGGGTTTGGGACTGTTAGGCTTAAAGTCCTGGCTTTGAGTTGTGTAAGCCCTCTTCTTGCTTCTTATTGAGCTAAATTAATTCCCACATTGAAGGCAATAAGTGAGTGCCCTCTCAGGACCCCCCCCCCACTGCAATTTAGGTAACACTATCAAGGCTAGTGATAGCAATACTATCAACACTATCAACTGCAGGGTCAGCCTTGGGAAGGCATTAATTAGAGGGAGAAAATGAAGTAAAGTGGACAGAGCAAGGGTTGAGTCCCTGTATGGCTTTGAAAGCAACACATTCAAAAATATGTCTGTGACTTTTTATACCTAAAATTGCCAATTCTGGCTATGGTAATTCTGGAGCTCCCTCCCACAACCAGATTTCTATATGTTACTTTACCTGTTTAAATTAGTGGAATCAGTTTCACCTCTTAGGTCCAAAACACAGTGCAGAAATAATCCATTTTGAGATATATATATGGAGAGAGAGAGAGAGAGAGCTTTCCGAATGGACTTTGCTACAAGGAGAGACTTTTAGGCTGCAATGCTAAACATGCTTACCTGGCAGGAAGTACTATTAAACTCAATGGGACTTGCTCCCAGTGTTATACTGCACTTTTAGTATACTATATAAAAAATTCCAATAGGACACCACAAGGTGGCATTGTCTTATTGCTTAGCAAGCTTGGAATAATAAATTGCAAGTAAAGCAGTTCTGTGCAATAATTTCAGTAACCCCAAATGAAAGATATGTAGCATAATAACCAATCTCTATATAATAGGCATGATTACTGATGGGATTCAAAAACAGAGGGGGAGCAAACCTAATGGCATTTGTAGCCCAGTCCTAACAATGTTCAGTGTAGATGTACAATGGGTTCAGGGCAGAACTCATAACTCAACTATGTCTGGGGATTTTGGGAGTTGTAGCTCCAAAGGAGTTCCCCCATCATTCAGGTGTGTATACCTAAGTCTGCAACAACAGCCACAATACTGCAGAGGTAGGCAACCTAAGGCCTGGGGGCCGGATGCGGTCCCCCAAGGTCTTTGGACCGGCTGCCGCCTGCCATGATGATATTGATTACTGTTGTTATTACTTGTTCTTGGAGTTTTCTTGGCAAAATCTCCACAGGGGTTTTAGAATGGCTTTTCTGGGGCTGAGAGAGTGTGCATGCATATATATTTTTAAAAATTTATTCATTTATTTATTTATTTATTTTTGGTGCTTCGGCCCCCCAGTTATCTGAGGGACAGCAACCCGGCCCCTGGCTCAAAAAGGTTGCCTGCCCCTGCACTAGGATTGTGAAACAGTACAGAAGAAAGTAATAAGAAGCAGCAGTGTAATGTAATGTAATATAATTAACAGTTATAAAAGGGTGCTCAGGGGAGGAATGTCTTCTTAATTCCAGTTTGAACAGAAAAGTTTCAATCTTGTGGTCCCTGAGAGGACCTGGGGATATTGTGGACCTCCCTCTCTTCATCTGGAAGAAGTCTGCCACCAATGTCCTCCCTAAATGCAACAGCAGCAAACTTTTATCAGCATCTTCTTTTATCATCCTCTTCTTTGGGTACCGTACAAATCATTTGTTGTTGTGTGTCTTCAAGTCATTTCTAATCTATGGCAACCCTATGGTGAACCTATCATGAGGTTTTCTTTGCAGAATTTGTTCAGAGGAAGGTGATTTGGTCACTCAATGGGTTTCCATTGCCAAGTGGGGATTTGACCTCTGGTTTCCCAGTGCCCTAGTACAGGTTCCAGAAGTCTCAGCCCTTTGGCCATTTTGGCTGGGGTTTCTGGGAGTTGTGAAAAGCATGGCAGACAAGTAACAAGCAGTACTTGATAAAATTCCCCCTTCTACCCAACCATTAAAGGTACAGGAGCACTCTCTAGTTTTCACTTTGCAATCCTGCCTTATTCTGCTATCAGGCTTCCAAATGGGACAAAACCTACACCAGTCCTGGAGCCAAACAGAGCTCTTAGAGCCCAAGATCTTGAGCTGGCACAGAGAATTTCCATTCCAAAGAAGCGAGTGGGAGGCAAAAACTGAAGAAAGAAAAGGGGGAAATGGAAATAAGAAGTAAACAACCAGCAGAACAGAAATAAAGGACAAAATGCTTTCTGTTCTATATGGGCCTAGCAGGACTTGGAAGCGGGAGTTACCTTGCTATTGACTGTTTTTACCCTTCCCATCTCCTGATCAGACTTCCATAGGACTGCTGTGCCTATGTCCTCCTCCTCCTCCTCATAAGCTATCCATACTTGTCACAAGATCATGGATTTCAGAGGAGGTTATGCACCCCTCTCATCTGTCCCTTTTATACCCTCAAAATATGTTCTGGAGGACTAGGAAGCTAGCAAAGTGTGGCATGGTGGTTTGAGCATTGGACTATGAATCTGGAGACCAGGATTCAAATCCCAGCTCAGCTATGGAAATCCACTGGGTGACCTTGGGCAAGTTGTACTCTTTCAGCCTCAAGGGGAGGCAATAGCAAACTCACTCTGAACAAATCTTGCCAAGAAAACCCCACGATAGGGTCACCATAAGTTGGAAATGACTTGAACGACAACAACATCAACAAGAAAAGCAACAACATCAACAAGATGCCTTCCTCTCAGCTCATATACTCTCAAAAGAAGGTCTGGAGGACTAGGAAACTACCTCTAGAGGATTTGGGGGTGGTATGGAAGGCTGCTGAAGTGGTGGTGGATTGCACTGGAAACCATCTATTAGGCTTTTGTGACCAAATATTGCATACTACTAATGCTAATAATAATAATAATAATAATAATAATAATAATAAGTTTTATTTATAACCTGCCCCTCTGCATGGCAATCGGGGCGGCATACAACAGATTAAAAATACAACAAGTAAAACATTCCATCATCCCACCCCAACCGTCCCACCCCTTAATGCTAAATAATGACCTTAGATGGGAAAGGCCATGGAGCATGGCTGGGATTAGACCCAATCTGTTTCTGAGTAGCAGTTGCTTATTTTATCTTTTTCAAAGCATAACATGTGAGGTAATGGTACAAAACCTGACATAAACAGGACTGGGCAGTGTCTCACAAAATATTCCAAAGATTGTCAGCACACTTTATAGTCTCCCAGTGTTCTGTGTCACGGTGCCACTCCCTATTTTCATTGGCTTTAATCAGCACATGAAAGAGAACAGGGTTCACTTATCAAGCCACAGAAGCCGGGCAAACCTTAGAAAGCAATGTAGTTTGTAGGTGACAGCACAGGTACTTTTTAAAAAGCTAGTTTTGACTACAGGTTAAATTAACAGCAAAACCAACCAGGCACAAAAGTCCACAGCTAATTTTTCACTTGGGAGTCATTCTCAGAATTAAATTTATAAAAGTGTCTGGACTTCTTTCATGATCTCCCAGCTGGAAGGTGTTCATGATGACGACGATTATGATGATGACTTTTTTTTTTAGTTTTAAAAAATAACTTTATAAATGTTTGCATATTGCATAGTTCATAATATATGATGGTGTTAATTTGTATCTTGCTTTCCCCTCACAATTAAGACTATTATTATTATTATTTTATTATTATTATTATATTTCTTGCCCACCTCCTCATGGATCAAAATGGGGAACAACAACAATAAAAGAACAATTTAAAAAAACAATGCAATTAAAAATATAGAAAAATTAAAAATTAAAATAGAATTAAACTTTTTACAGAATTAAAAGAATTCATCCTCAAGTTAAAAGAATGGAAATACAATTTTAAAAAAAGATTAAAAGCCTTTAAAAACAGTTCATTTAAAACAATACAGTATCCCCTAGCTCTTTCTTTTAAAACTTTCTGTTTTAAAAGCCTGTCTGAATAAAAAGATAGTCTACTGACAGAAGGACAGCAAGGAAGGGGCCATTCTGGCCTCCCTGGGAAGGGAGATCCAGAGTATAGGGGCAGTCATTGAGAAGGCTTTTTCTTGTGTCCCCACCAACTGTGCTTTTGATGGTGGTGGGAGTGAGGGAAGGGCCCCTCCTGAAGATCTCAAAGTCCAGGCTGGCTCATACAGGGAGATACACAGTCTGCCAAATAGTCTGGACCTGAGCCATAGAAGGTTTTATAGGTCATGACCAGCACTTTACATTGTGCCCAGAAACAAACTAGCAGCCAGTGAAGCTATTTTCAACAGGGCCATAGGCTGACTGCAGTTCTTTGGACCATATGAAGTTTATGAACACTCTTCAAAGGCAACTCCAAGTTCAGTGTGTTACAGCAGTCAAAATGGGATGTAACTGAAGCAGGTACCATCATGGAACAACTCAGGGAACAGGCACTGTTGGCACACAGGTTTTAAATGTGCAAAAGCACTCCTGGCCACTGCAGAAACCTAGGTCCCCAGGTTCAAAGCTGAGTCCAGAAGTACACTGAAACTGCAAACCTTTATCTTCAAGGATAGCATAACCCAGTCTAACACAGGCTGGATCCCTGTTCCCTGATCTTCCATTTGATTGACTAAGAGCACCTCTCTCTTGTCTGGATTAAGGGGCATTGCAGACCAGCCCAAAGATCCAGCCTGGGGGTGAAGTTGGGGTGGAGCAGCAGCACGCCGGTCACCCCAACCCCAGCCTGATGCCGTCCTGACACCACGCGGCTGTACACACACACCACATGGCATCAGGACGCCCTCCCAGTGCAGTGTGCAGATACGCTGTGCCAAAAGGGCACGGAAGAACCGCAGCGCCAGCTCTTAGGGCGGCCTTTTGCTGCTCTTCTAGGGGCAGCAAAAGGAAGGACTGGGGCTGCGGCGTGCGGTTGCCATGGCCCCAATCCACCACCCCCTGGGGCGGCTCTCTGCATCAGCCCTAAGTTTCAGTTTGTTTGCCCTCATCCAGTCGATTGCTGATGACAGACACTGGTTTAGGACCAGGAGAACCTCCTTTGATTGGGATAGATAGGAGTAGTAGAGCTGGGTGTCCAACCATATAGTGATGGCACCAGACACCAAAAATGACCTCAGACACCCGTCCCAGAGGTTTCATGTGTACGTTGAGTTAGCATGACAAAACAGAACTCCATAGGCATACTCCATTGGTCAACAGCCAGGGGGTCTTGTCAATCAGGAGCCCCCAGCATCACCTTGTTTTGCCCACTAGGGAGGAAGGAAGCCACTGTAAAACAGTGCCTCTAAGTCTCATCCCAGCAAGGCAGCCCAGGAGGATACCAGGAGGACTGAAATAGATCTAGATAGTCTAGAATTTCCCACCTAGAATTTTTCATCTAGAATTTCTATACAGTACTTCTTCTTTTTTTTAAACCCAGATCTGCTAAAAACAGCAAGAGGACAGTTCAAATATAAATTTAAAAAGCAAGAAGTTGAGAGCAACTTATAAGCGTACAGAGGCCCATCCATTTCAAAATATCTGGAGAAAAGGTGTGATGACTGATTATGAGGAATTGGGAAAGGGAAATGCACAGATTTCCCACTCGTTTATGTTGAATCTACTGTGTTAATAAAACACATTGAGATGCACATTTCCACAAAAATAACCACAGAAGGATGAACAGGTAGTGGGAATTCGTGATTGAGTTGACAAGGGGAAAACCAAGGACTGGCAGCACTAGGAGGCAATCCAGATTTCCTGCCTTTGGCCTCATTTGATTCTCATTTTTTCACCTCAGAGTCCCATCATATATATATATATATATATATATATATAAAGAATGCCTGACTCTACTTGTCAAGGGCATCCTCTACATGTTAGGGAAAAGAAGGGAGCAGGGGCATAGACCCAGGAAATACGGTCAAATGGCTAAAGGAGGAAACCTGATAATTTAATTCTGCCATTTAAATATAAAATTAATGTTAATGCTGTTACATTTTCTGGCATTTAAAAAACTATTTTATTTTATATTCTGCCTTTGTCACAGTACAGGAACCAAGGCAGTTTACAACATGAATTAAAACAAAACAGAGCTAAAAACAAATTGATTACAATGTTATTGTTGTTGCTATGTTCCTTCAAGTCAATTCCAGATTATGGTGAACCTAGTGTCCAGCATTGTGCCCAATTTATGGTGAACCTAGTGTCTAGCGCTAGATATTGCTTATGTAGTGAGATGCAGAAATCAAAAAAGTACTAGACCCACTGATGAGAAGTTAGTTGATGGGAATTCATACCTTAGTTTATAATGGAACAGCAATGATTGCCTATAATCCTAAAGCTCAACATCTGGAAGTGCCATCCAATTCACTGTGGACATTGACTGTTGTTGCAAAAAGTTTGCTACTTGTATGTAGCCATTTCATTCCTCCCAAAATGTATAATTCCATGTGTGTGTGTGCCTTCAAGTCGCCTGTCAACTTAAGGTGACCCCATGAATTTCATAGGATTTACTTAGACAAGGAATGTTCAGAGGAAGTTTTGCCAGTTCCTTAATACTCTGCATTTTGGTAGCCATGGATGGGAAATTATGACTCTTTGTGTCTTACAGTGTGAAAGAGAAAGCTAATTTTCCAGGAGTGATTTATAGGAGAGGCTGGTTTAGGAGAAAATACAGACTCCTGCTGTCCTTCAGAAATTAGATAGCTTGGCAAGAGAACTTCAGAGAGTCTCTGGAGCAGACTGCTTTACACTAGTGCTTGGCAGTGAATCTGGTGAGTGTTGAAAATAAGACTGAAGCCTCAGCATCTCATCTCTCTATGGTATGTGCCAGCTAGTTAGGAGAGATGAAGGCAAATAAAGGCAAAAAGAAAACTGGTTGATCTGATAGGACAGTAGGAAAAAAGGATATTAAGAGCCCACATTTAAAAGTACAATCAAGGTGATGTGATGATATGTTCTAGATGTAGGTAATACATAGATTATGACCAAGAGAAATGCAATTGTTATTAAAAACAAAGAGACCAATGGAATCTGAAAGAAGTTCTTGTGCACAATTAAAGTGCTATGATTCCACTTTCACTGTTAGGGCAACATCTTATGGATTTCTAGAAACTACATTTTAGGGAGGAGCATTTTGAATCCTTAGTCAGTTCCACAGGTACCTCTGACCAAACTATAATTCCCAGGATTCCATATGAAGCAGTTAAAGTGCAATCATAGTGCTATAATTGTGTAGTATGAAAGAGATGCCTTGGCATAACCTTAAATGGATCCAGTCTACTTTATGAAATAGATATAGTTTCCAGAGTTAGGCAGAAAATTGTAGCCATGTTGAACCCTAAACAAAATCAAAAATACATATCAATGATAATAACGTTATTAAGCCAACCAAAAGACACAAAAAGGAGTTTGCTGCCTTTTGAAGCTCCCTGGCTTCTTCACTGAGCAAATATAGTTTTTAAAAAGTCATGCAAGGGAAACAAAAGTGACATTGCTGGAGTCACAAAAGCCTGTAGGTTTACATCTTAGGTTTTGGATGTTACTGCGAGATTGTTTTCATACAGGGTGAAAGTTGAGTCTCATGCCTCCCTTCCCTGAGGTTGAGGAGAAACAGAGAGAAAGGCTGTGAAAAAAGGCCATTACATTTCTGTTCTGCTCTGTTGTAGCCATAAAATCTCTCCCCTTGAAATCTGTTTAGGACCTGTCAAAAGCCCCTGTTTTGGCAAGTGATCTTCCCAAGAAGATCCTATGTTGCCAAGTCTGAACAAACAGTCATCAATTAGAAAACTGGGCTGAAATTAATAAAAATTAATAAAATGAAAATCAGTAGAGACAAATGCAAAATTCTACATTTAGGCCAGAAAAATCAGAAGACACCCTAAGGGGTGTAGGTGACACCACTGCTTCCAAACAGTTTCCTTTGGCAGAAACAAGCAATGTGGCAGCAGCCTTATTTATGTTGGAGGACTCTCCTTTAATTATTATTGTTAGAAAAGTCATATACAAATGTTTATCATGGCCTTTCAGGCAACTATGACATGATGATTTCAGACTTCCCTAACCAGAAACAACCTGCTATCCAGGGTTGGAGGGAAAGAGTCATGTTGGTTATGCGAAATGGGCCTCTGGTGCTCCTTCCTCGACTTTGTAGTCCCTACATCCCTGAGCATTAGGAGGCCACAAGAACAGCTTTGTTTCAATGTGATGAGAAAGTTATGGCAACTGGTGGGTTTCTTTTGCAACAAAAAGTCCATTCCAACTTCTCCAGGCTGAGCAGAGTATGTGGACGCAGAAAGTATGGTTCCAAAGAAAGCAACATCAGTTCAGCACCTCAATATGTTAACAAGCTGCTTCTGCCAGATAGAAATGTCTTGGCAATCATTTCTAGCAAGCTTTACACTTAAACACGGTTCTCTCTCTCTCTCTTCTTTCAGTATTCAAACTGCAAATATTTAAGTCCTCACCCAAGCCGACATAGTCATGGTATTACACAAATTCCAGAAGCTTTGTGTAATCGCTGGCCAGGAAAGGCCATTATTCAGTATCCTATTGTCTACATCAAGTGCCAGAATATGCAGATATTTAGAGAGAAAGATGGGGTGGGGTGGGGAGAGACATGTTGCACAATCAAAGTATTTGGATTGAATCCAAACAAAGCTAATTGCCCTTAGATGCCAGTGAAAAGAATGGGATACTGGTCATGACTAACCTGTCCTATTGTGTAATAACCATATCCTCTTGATTGTTCTATTGATTTCAATGGAACCTAAGGGCACGTCTACACAGGCCATTTAAACTGCTTTTGCATGATGCCCTGTCTTCAAGATATAGGGGCAAAGCCTCAATTCAAATGTGGACTGTCTTCAGGACATGAGCCTAGTTCTACACTGCATCTATTTTAAGGTAGGGATGGAGCAAAACCCCGATTCAAGTGTGAACTGTGTTTATGATGTGGGGCCAGTTCTGCACTGAATCTGCCCCATCCCTGCCTTAAAACAGATTAAAAGGACACCTTTTGCTTTGGATTTTCCAGGAAAACCCAAATCACACCAGAATGATGTGGGGAAGGTGTTTACACACATGTCCCATTGTGTCACCCAGTACCATTGCCACTGGCACGAGTCACTCCCTCAGAGGTCACATTGAGGCACCTATTCATGAGATCGATTCTGGGCACCTTGTTTCTGACCTTAGAGGGAGCAACTCACAGCGGTGGTGGCAGTGCAAGGCAACAGCAGGGACACGTGTGTAGACAGCCTCCTGGCATTGCTCTGGAGTGCAGAGGTCATGGGAAGAATGTGGAGCAGCTTTGGGGGCCAGAATACTCTGGGAGCAGACCAGAGTAGTCTTGCTGGTGTAGATAAGCTCTTTGTTAACTCTGTCTTGCGGTACCTGGATAACTCACCCCATTCAGCACCCAGGCCTTGAACTGCCAACCTGCCGATCTTGCAGTCAACAGAGTCAGCACCTTAACCACCTGAGCCATTGCATCCCACCACATCATCTCCTGCATTATGCTGTTACTGTTCCTCCTCCTCCTCCTCCTCCTTTCCTTTCTCCATAATTTCCTAGCTCTGCCATTTCTGTTCACTGCCTTCTTGTCTTTAAGACCCCCTTTCCTTCTCTGCTTTTTGGCAGTACTTCAGTAAAACCTAGAACCTTATCACACGGGGGAAATCCTGTGCAGAAACAGGATTTAAAAGGTGGGGGAAACCCACAAAAGTGGGTAGATTTTCAGACACATCACTGTTAAAGTGTGATGCTGTTAACCTGAATGGAAAGTAGTCAAAAGCCGCTCCTTTTTACTTTTGGGGTTTTCTGAAAGTAAAAAGAAGCGGCTTTTGACTACTTTCCATTTGGGTTAAAGCACACTTTAACAGTGATGTAATCTGAAAAGCTACCCACTTTTGCAGGTTTTTTCTATTTAAAACCCCGTTTCTGCACAGGATTTCCCCCATGTGATAAGGTCCGTATTCCTACATCTATATTAGCAGGATTATTATTAAGATATGTAGAAACATAGATGGGGACAAATCATTAGAAATGGTTTGTGTGGCTTGACCCTTCCCATTTTATGAAAATTATAAGATGTCTCCCTGCTTTCCCAAGTCTCTAACTGTGACCTTGATGTGATAAAAGACGTTGCTCATCCCTACATGCCCACAGTAAAATAAAACTATATGTTTAGCACATTTTTAGATGGGGTCTTCACTCAAGTGGTAGAAGACATCTATTTGTCATAGCCTGTGCTTTTCCTCAACAATGTACTGTATTTTCCGGCGCATAAGATGACCCGGCGTATAAGACGAC
>CM034701.1:268375872-268387523 GCA_020142125.1 Phrynosoma platyrhinos | reverse complement strand
TAGAACATGGCCACACAGCCCGAAAAAACCCACAAAAAAACTATGGACCAAAATTATCCTTCATTCATTCATATCCTGTCTTTTCCTCAAAACTGGAACTCAGGACAGCTTACAGAAATTAAAACAAACACAGATAATCTGTTTCTTCTGTTAACTATATGCATCTGATCTACTGCTGTTATGATTAGTATTATTATGTTATGACCAGATATGACGTACGTTGGTTGTTCCCTCTGTATATGGCATGTGGTCAATGGACCTGCTGGTATATTTCTTCTCTCTGCTTGACCCCACCTCTTGCTCTCACCCTCAGTCTCTGTTCAAATAGCTGTCACAGCCAGAGTCCTATCTAGACATGTTAAGAACACTTTGTAAAAGTCCCTGGATAACATTTCCTCCATGTACCTTGTTTCTCTTTCAGAGAAGGGGAAAGGGGTTGTTTCCTTTGTTTACATTTTTTGAGAAGCTTCTGGACATAAAACTGGCAGGGAAAAGTATACAGAGAGATGCTCTGCACTTTACTTGGAATTCATAGCATTGCACCAATACAGAAGTGTTCCAAGCAAGGAGCATCATGAACTCCAGCAAAACCTGAACTGTGCAAATGGAGAGAAGCAGAATTAGAAGGCGTCTACAGGATATTTCCTTTAATTCATCACATGGCACATCAGAGACAAGCTGGACGTTAGGTGACAACTTTCATGAAAAAGTAGGACCACTTTGATGTAGGGACTCTAGCTGCTGATGGTGATAGTGGGCTAATCTATATCCTGCAGGCCTAATTTATCCTATGGAGATTGGGAATATGATCTGTGGTAGAGCCATGAACCTTCTCTCACCAAGCTGTACCCGCCTTTGGGAGGAATCTTCCATGCATCACTCTTCTTCTTAATGCAGGCTGAGTTTCCCTTATCAGGAATTCCAAAATCCAAAATTGCTGAGATAGTGACACCTTTGCTTTCTGATGGTTAAATGTATAAAAACTTTGTCTCATGTACAAAGTTGTTAAAATATTGTGTATAAAATTCCCTTCGGGGTATATGTATAAGGTGTATACGAAACATAAATGAATTTGGAGAACGGTGTCATCTCCAAGATATCTCATTATGTATATGCAAATATTCTAAAATCCAAAAAAAAAACTCTGAAATCTGAAACACTTCTGGTCCCAAGAGTTTCAGGTAAGGCAGACTTAACCATTAAGGAAGGAGAGTGGCATATACAAGACTGAATCCTATTGGTTAGTCTTAGCAAGAGAAGATTCATTGAATCAATGAGACTTACCTAAGTGTTGACTCAATACTGAATAGCTGATTCAATTAATCTAGTTTGGACTAATCAATAGGATTCCACTGACAGGCAGTAGCTCTCAGTTGGTGTTTGTGTGCATCAACTGAGTCTTCATCCGGGCTCAGCTTCTGGTGCCCACTCAGCTGTCTGGAAGCACTTGTTTCCTCTTGGACATTTTCCCACATGAATCACTGCAGTGCTCAGCCCTGACAGAGGGAAGTATTAACTCCCATCTACTTATTTTGTAACCCAGATTAAAATTAGGAAGACTCTTATAGTTCACATTAGAATGAGATAAACTACTTTGGACAATGGGTAGACAACCTGTGGCCTTTGTAAACCGCTTAGGGAGTGCTTAAGTGCACAGATAAGCAGTATAGAAATGTATGTGCTATTGCTATTACTATTTCTTTCCAGATATTGCTGGCCTAGAAATCCCTTTAGCCCTAGGCAGTATAGCCAGTGATGAACGCTGCTGAGAGTTGCAGTATGACATCATCTGGAGGACCACAAGTGGCCCACCTGTAGATGCACTCAGAGCCACAGACCCCCTTGGCCTTGAAATACTTCATCTTCCCATTACGGCTTGTGTGGACAGTACATCTTTCACCTGCACTGTTGTGGTCTGCCTAGGAGGATAGAAAAGCAGCATGGGCTCACTTATAGGGCAGCAAATATGCACATGCTGCACACATGATCTCTAGAGAGAAAGTGCCACAAAGTACTATGAGCCTTATCACATGAGAAAAATAAAAGCCAAAATGGATCAGGAGAGTAGCAGCTTTCTTTGTGCCTCTCTACATGCCAATGAACCACTTCTTTTCTCTTCCCAAGGGAGACGGTAATAAAAACATGTGTTTTGTTGTGCTAGAAAATTATGTTTGGCAAAAGGCTTGCTTTTACAACTGTCTCCCTTTGGAAGGAGAAGTGCTACAACATCATGCAGGGAGGCATGGAGAAAGATGCTACTCACCCCATCTATTTCTGCTTTCTTTTCTCATGTGTCTTTTATTGCCCCTAGTCCTCAAATGGCCAATGTTGCCTGCACTGAAATCCCTCAATACCATTTTACCTGACAGAATGTAGGCCTGTGACTAACATTGTCCCTATTTTTCTCCTGAATGATTTTGGACATTTTTGCCCGATGAAGACCCCAGTGAAGCTTTGAAAGCTTGCATCGTGTATTTTATGCCTTGGAGTTTGCTGCTTATGAATTTTGAATTTTATTGTATTAAGCCTCCTTTTGCTATTTGCATAAATACAGGACACAACCAATGTTTCAGTCTCTGTTGGAATTCTGATGAAGCAAAGATAAACATGTGCCTTAATTCTCCCACTGACATTTGTGCAACTTAAAAGTGTTTAAGTTTGCCTGGAGCAAGTCCATAGTCAGTAATTCAGTGCAGACAGGTTGCTTACATTTCTTTGGATCTTAGGAAAAGTTAAATGAGCCAGCATGGTGTAATGAACTGAGTACTGGACTAGGACTCTAGAAATCAGGGTTCAAATCCCCACTCAGCCATGTAAACTCATTGGATGACCTTGGGCAAGCCACATTCTCTCAACCTCAGAGGAAGGCAAAGATAAAACCCTCTGAACAAATATAGCCAAGAAACCCTGTGACAGAATCACCTTAGGGTTGCCGTAAGTCAAAATTAACTTAAGGTACACAAGAAGGAGGAGGAGGAGTTGTTATTGTTATTGTTAAAAAGCCTAAATATATGCAGGATTCAAGTCACGCTCTTTCTGCTGTGGTTTATGCAGCAGGGAAGCATAATGCCATTTTTGGGCCTGCTGAAAGCTGACTTTTTAAGACCGATAAACGCAGGCAAAAACTGCACTGTGCTTTACATATTTTAAAATAGTTTCCTCAGACATACAGTTGCCCTTCCATTTTCATGGACTTCAAGTCTGCATCCCTTTTGACAATAGGAAATGGAAGAGGATAAAATGGGGCATGTGCCCATAGGCACACCCTCCCCGTTAAAGCCTATGGGGCTTGAAGATTTGTTGTTTTCCATTTTCACAGGGGGGGTCCGAAACGCATCCCCCACGAAAACGGAGGAGCAACTGTAGATCAGATGTATCTTGTTAACAGCTTATCTGTGTTTGTTTTAATTTCTGTAAGCTGTCCTGAGTTTCAGTTTTGAGGGGAAAAGACAGGGTATGAATGAACAAATAATAATTTTAGTCCAGTTTGCAAAACCATATTTAGAAACACTATGACCTTCTGGGTGACTGTAAGATTTCTTCCTTCCAACATATTGAGAGAAACAACTCATTGGAACAGCCTGGAAGGTTCACCAATATTGGACGGATCAACCTCTGCCTAGCCTGTTCGTGAAATCTACTGTAAGACAACATTCTTTAGTGTGCAACTATACATTACTGTGGCATTTCTATTATCTCAAAATCAAACCTAATGGCTCCTCCAGTTGGTATGACACCATATGTATGGGGGATTTTAACATTTTCCTTGTGTCAGAGCTGAGCAGGAGCCAGGAGTCTGAGAGGCAAGGATGTCTGTTTTACTCTCCAACCCCTTGCTCCTAAATGACCACTGTTATGGTAAGGATCATTATCTGTACTTTTTACATTTCACATCTATCTGACCTCACCAATGACTATCCCTTACCCAGATTAGCCTTTTTATAATAATCTTCTTGCTGAGGCAATACACTGTGCATCTGATGAAGTAGGCTGCCTGTAGTTCACAAAAGCTGGTGCCAGATAACTTTTTGTTAGTCTTTCACTTGCCACAAGACATTTTGCTCTTTTTGATGTACAGCATTAACATACTTAGCAAAATACAACATGAAATGAATAATTCAGAAAATAAAAACACAATCTTGTCATGATTAGAGGAAACATCCCAGGCCACAAGTGAAGGAGGAAGTCCAAAACCAACATATTGCTGAGCAGCGGTTTCCAAGAAATAAAACTGTCAGATTGTGCCCCAGATTGAAAGAGAGGCAAAAATCAGCCCATAGTAGAATAAATCTGAACAGAATTTGCATTGGTAAAGAGAGGCTTACCTTGCCTCCTTTCTTTTAATCCTCTTTAGCAGGTGCTGACCTAAAAAATTATAAATTCCAGTAACAATATGCAATGCAATCCCAATCCCCTCTTCATCTTGATCCTGTATATTTTTTAGTTTCAATTTTAATTAGTCTTACCAATTAAATTTACTAAAATTTTGCAGCATTTCTTCACTTTCACCTTGCCACGCCCTCAAATTAGACATGGTGTTATTTTAGTCCAAATATGCAGTTATGCCAAGAATACTTTTAGGAGATCTAGGCTGCATCCACATTGCAGAAATAACCCAGTTTGACACCACTTTAGCTGCTGTGGCTCAATGCTATGAATTCTGGGAATTGTTTTGTGAGACATTTAGCCTTCTTTGTTAGAGAGCTCTGGTGTAACAACAAACTAGTTTCCAGAATTCCCTAGCATTGAACCATGGCAGTTAAAGTGGTGTCAAACTGGATTATTTCTGCAGTACAGATGCACACTGTCTTCTGTATAGGTTAGTAGTAGTGCTCTTTCAGTGCAAGTTAATCTAAAATCCCATCAATTTGCTATTTTAATGTTTAATGTTTTTAATTTATTCTTTGTTTAATTGTTTTAAATGTTGTACTTCTAATTGTTTTAATGTTTTTATATATATTTTTAAAAAATATATTATTTTAAATTTGCTGCTAGCTGCCTTGACTCTCCATATCAAGAAAAAAGCAGGAAATAAATAAATAATACACTCTGAAGTTGCTTGAAGGTGGAAGGTATGGAAGTAGAATCGTAATGCAGTAACTGTGCAGTGTCAAAGGTCCCAAGATTTGTCCCATTTATACAGTGATTTCATCATTTAATTCCACTGTACAGTTGGTCCTCCTTATCCATGGATTTTTTTAAATCCATGGATTCAAGCATCCACAACTTGAAAATATTTTAAAAAAGTATAAATTCCAAATAGCAAACATTGATTTTCATTTTATATAAGGGACACCATTTTACTGTGCCATTGTATTTAATGGGACTTGAGCATCCACCGATTTTATTATCCATGGGGCTCCTGAAACCAAACCCCAGAGGATAACAAGGACCCACTGTACTTGGATTTTTTTGCATTTTACTGTTTGATATCTGGCTTTAGAATGGTGCTTTTAAAGAGAGGCCTTTAGATTATCTGTTAGAGAGCTCTAGACCACTCCACCAAACTATAAATCCTAGGATTCCATGGGATGCAGCCATGGCAATTAATGTGGAATCATGGTGATATACCTGCATATTGTGAAAGGGCCCTTGGAAGTAATTTTTGCAGCTTGGCTTTAGCATAATTTAGCATGTTTCTTTCTACTAAGTGGCAAGGGCTCCTCTCCAAAAGAGAACGTAACTTCCCAGTGCCAGAGCAGTAGCCATCTCAACTACAGGGAAACCAAGAAAAAGTCTTGGGTCACATGAAAAGGCTATGCACTGAGTTAACCTGGTCCATTGCCACCAGGCACTCATTTTTCAAATTAACATGAAATCATGGCACAATATTTATAAATTATATCGATCACGCTCTGATTATATGGTTTTGCAAGTTGTCAGGAAATAGCTCTCTGCAACATATCGAATCATCTGGAGGGGAGGGATAGCAAAGTTGTCCCAAAGGAAATTACTTTTATTTGCAGATATATGACTGATAGATAAACTTTTACTGTGTGTGTGTGTGTTTTCAAAAGAGAAAAATAAGTTTTCTGGCATAAAAGTACACAGTGCTGAGGTGAACAGCCTACATAAAGTGAAATAATCTAGACCGTGAAAGTTTTCCCTTAAATGGTCAGCCTCACAGTGAGGTTGACATAAATGAGGGAGTGCGAGTGTCAAGGATTTTGGTATGTAGGAATTGTACGTGTTTCCTTTCTACATTTATAGATTTGTTAACTGGGCCAGTATCATCCAGGAGTCAGCAATGGGCAAGAAACTCTGTGGTTACTTTATTTTAAAATGTTTTGCATGAGGATAAAAAACTGAGTCAGCAAAACAGCAAAACAAGGAAAACAAATAACTGTTTCCTTCATTGCTATCCATTGAAATTCCAGAATCTATTTCAAACACACTTTTGACAAGGTTGAGGGTACAGGGCACCAGTTTGTCAAACCATGACAGGTAATGTTTTACATTTTTTAATGATCTCTGACTTTAACCACTGTTGTGAACCCAAAGCTTGTAAAGTTACTTTAGTAATGCATTTCTGCTGCTTGTTATATTGTTTAAAAGTAATTCATTGCCATTAGTCATTGTGTGATTGAAAAGTAATTTGTTGCATCACTCAAAAGTTTTTCTTACTTTTTTAGTGAGGAGGGAACATCAGAATAAGTATAAAAGTGGTATACAACTGGAAAAAATCCTGTCAAAACGCCCGTTGTTGTTGTTGTTGTTGTTGTTGTGTGCCTTCAAGTCATTTCAGACTTATGATGACCCTAAAATGAATCTATCATGGGTTTTTCTGGGGCTGAGAGTGTGTGACTCATCCAGGTCACCCAGTAGGTATCCCTAGCCGAGCAGTGGATTGATCTCCAGAGTTGTAGTCCAACACTCAAACCATTATACAACCCTGGCTCTAAGGCAATGGTTCCCAAACTTTGGCCCTCCAGGTGTTTTGAACTTCAACTCCCAGAAGTCACAATGGAGAGGATTCCCATACCTCAGAGCAGTGATTCCCAAACTTTTGTCCTCCAGATGTTTTGGACTTCAGCTTCCAGAATTCCTGACTGTTGGCCAAGGTGGCCAACAAATAGTCAGTAAATCTTGGAGCTGAAGTCCAAAACATCTGGAGGACCAAAGTTTGGGAATCATTGCTCTGAGATATGGGAATCCTGTCCAGTTTCCACTCTGAACGCTTGGAAATCTGTCATTTTCAGTTCCTCTAAGATTTAGATTGTTCAAGGGGCCCTTGTCCCTGACACAGGCACTGTTGTCATTCCAAAAAAGGACATATCCTACTAGTGCTGGTATTCCCCAACTTGAGAAGATCTCAAAAGCTTTGTCTCAGGAGAGCTGTAACTATCCTCCTGGGACTGCAAGTGTGTTCTGCTCAGTAAGCTCTATGCAGCTGTGTTCTGTGCATTTTCTTTTCCTCCATTTGTGTTGTGATCCAGAATAGTCCTTGTAAACCTCAAAAGGGATGTGGATTCCTACCTATGTCTTGGGACTTGCAGTAATGGGGCCACTTTTGGTCACTGTAGCATCATTTTGAGTGCTGGGTGTGTGTTGTAGAGGACATATTGCGACCTGTCTTTAACTGGATTTGCAAGTGCTCTTTTGAGGGAAGGTGAGTATGGGTTTGCTATTTTAATGCTATTGTAGTGTTTTCTAGCTGTATGTTTTTTCTTTGTCCATGTTAAACAGGATATGTTGCTGTTCAGCCACCATGGCAGCAGGGTATCTCTACCCGCCAGCAGGAATATAGGCCTTCTCTGTCCATTGTTTCTCATAAGAACTCATTGTGTAGCTAAGGGCAAATCAGATTCCACAATCTGGAAAATGAGAGTATGAATTAGAATAGGAATCTAATAAGTGGTGATTGTTATTGTTGTGTGCCTTCAAGTCGTTTCTGATTTGTGGTGACCCAAAGACGAACCGATCATGGGGTTTTATTGGTACGGTAAGTGTTGTTTGGAGGTGGTTTGTCATTGCCTTCCCCTGAGGCTGAGACAGAGTGACTTGCCCAAAGCCACCCAGGGGATTTCATGGCTGAGCTGGGAATTGAACCCTGGTCTCCAGAGTCATAGCCCAATGCTCAAACCACTGCGCCATGCTGCTCTCTTAGAAATATGTGGTAGCATTATTCAAATAATTAGAAAAAGGCTGTTGAAATAAGGAGTACATCACCATAGTCCCAGAAGAGAGGACTGTCTAGATTAATTTCCGGTGGTGCAGAGACGAGCCCGAGCCCTTGTGTACTGAAAGTTCAGTACACATTACAGCTGGCCATGTGGCAAAGTGGTAATTTGATTTCTCCAGTCTGGAGCCAGTTGGATTGGGCAGGAATAATTTTTCACCTCTTCTCCGACACGGACTGAAAATTGACTGATTAGAGGGAGGTCTGATGGGAAAACACTGGACTGGCCATGCCAGGTCTTGTGGGCGGTGGTGTGAAGAATGCTTTTGAAGCTGGGAATCCATCACTTGTGATTGCTTTTAAATGTGAAAGTGGAACAGAAGCCTTTTTAATGAAATAATGATGCTATCTAATGTACATTTGACTTTCAAGTGACTGCAGAGCCAGGAAATGCAAAAACAAAAACAAAGCAACAACGAAAAACAGTGCTTGTGAAGATGACCTGCACACATCTTGAATAGGATTGGAAACGTCACCAGGGCTGAGAAACCACTGGAAGGGCTAATCTGTTGCTTTTCCTTTTTGGGTAAACTCTGCTCTTCTAAAGGTTTGTTCTATATCCAGTCAGATCTTTTTAAAACAAAGACAAAATAAAAAACAACAACAAGACAAGTGAATCCTTTAAAGATCTTGGAAATAAAATTTTCAGGGGCTGCTACCACATTGCATAATTAATACAGTTGGATACCACTGTAACTGTCATGGTATCCTATGAAATTCCCTATCCCTAGGAATCCTGGGATGTGTAGTTTGTCGTGGCACTACAGCTCTCTGACGGAGAAGGCTAAATGTCTCACAAAGCTGCAAATCCCAGGAATCCATAGCATTTAGCCATGGCAGTTAAAGCGGTGTCAAACTGCATTAATTCTGCAGTGTAGATGCACCCAAGGTTTATTAGCCCAACTCTGCTGTGTGGCCCTTGAGAAAGAAAGCTTTGGTACAAGTACAGGTAGAAGAAAATAACTTTGTTAAGAGCCTAAGCCTTTTTAAAGCAATGCTACCAAACTTGGGCACTCAAACTCAATGGTACCCAAACTCAACCTTGGTACTCAAACCCTTGGGACCCCCTTTATTTCTATATGTGGACATTATGCTGCAACCCCATGATGTACAGTCAGGCCTCCATATCCACAGATTCTTAATCCACGGATTCAACCATGCATGGCTTGAAATATATATATATATGTAATTTCCAAAGGGTCACCCTTGATTTTGGCATTTTATATAAAGGACTCCATTTAGCTGGGCCAATGTATTTACTGGGATTTGAGCATCCATGGATTTTGGTATCCACAGAGGAGGAGTAGCCTTGGAACCAAACCCCAGCGGATACCAAGGGCCCACTGTAGCATATGAATAAAAATATTTTGTATTTTAATTCTCACATTCAAGTATAAGCATATTTTAACATTGTATAAGGCAATACATTGTTCAAATCAGAACATTTGTATTCAAAGAAATTCAATATTTAACTCAACGCGTGCGTAAATTTTACACATTACAAAAATTCTGACAAGAGTAGGAGGAGGAGGAAGGATCAGAGCCTCCAAGTCTCATGGCCTCCCCTTGAGCAACTCTTGTGCCTCCCTGATGGTCCCACCACCCCACCATTTGAGAACCATTGCTTTAAAGACATGCAAGAGTAACAATGCTGGTAAATCCCAGTGAAGTAGTTGTCTACTGTAGCATTTTGTGTAGCCTTGTTGCCTGTGTGGTGCCATGGCCTCGCTCCTTCAGTAGTTGCAGTTATAGCTTATCAGACATATTAGGGTGGATATTTTTCCCTCTTTAGAAAAGGAAAGGAGAAACATGTAAAACAAACAACTATGTGATTGAAACCAGTAGACAACTGACATCACCCTTATAAATAGCTGCCAACTTGCCTTGTTTACAGATGAGATCTTTGTGAAAATAAGGTCATTTCCCACACATAAATGAATCACAAGAGAAGCAAGGAGACTAAAAAGTCTTCTTTTTTTCATTCACATTTTTTCCTGCTGCTTTTTTAAAAATGCACTTAGACTTTTTAACTTCCTGAATTCTAATAACAGTGAGATGCTGGCTGACTCTGGGAAATAAGTGGTCCATGAGCAGGATATTGTTTCAGTGCAGTAACCTGAATGTTTGAGAAAACACAGTGATCCTAATTTATTTGGAGATTTGCAATTACTGCGACAATAAACATATAACCCCCTCATCTTCAGAGGTAGACTTCTTCCTTTGTTCAAAGTTTTTGAGGTCCTGCAGGCAGGGGTCTATAAACTCTTTTGCATACCTAGCAATATTGCTTGCATGGTGTTCTTGTTATGTCCTTCGTAACTGCTGCTTTAGACTGTTGTTTATGCAAGATGTTTTCTTCAGGGTAGCAGCAGCATGCTTCATTAGAAGTGCTAACCCTAGCAACGAAATGTTTAGATTCAATTTTCCATTTTTCAAGCTAGAAATTGTAGAATCTTGTGGGTTTCAGGCTCTTGAGGGAAAGATGATTGTGTTTTGTTTTTTTAAAGTCAAATCTCCAGATCAACTTTCATCAACCTTGGATCCCCAGATATTTCCATCAGCTAGGTTAGCATAGCCAGTGGTTAGAGAAGTCCAGCAACATCCAGTGGGGAAAATGTTACTCTAATGACTATGGGTGTGGAGAACATTTTGAAACTGGAGAGAGGAAGTGTCTGTTGAAAGGATTCATTATAATTACAAAACCCCAAATCAGTGTGAGATATTTTGGATATACTCCACTGTGGTTTCTCCAAATCCATCTGAACGCTCATTGTAAGCATCTTTCCCTTCACCTTCTCTGTACAATTCCTGCAAAAGGTACATTCTGGCTTCAGAGCACAAACTTGGCTCAATACAAAGAAAATTGAGAACTCCACCAGCACAAGTAGGTATTTATGCACCCCTCCGTTACATCTCTTACACCAACCACCTCAAAGTATAGTGGGCCCTTGATGTCCACTTGGGTTGGGTTCCAGGACCTCCTGTGAACATCTGTTGGTGCTCAAGTCCCATTAAATACAATAGCATAGTAAAATGGTGTCTTTATATAAATGGAAAAATCAAGGTTTCCATTTTGGAATGTATTAAATCTCCCTGGAAGCTAAGATGACTAGACTGTCATATTTTGGTCACATCATGAGAAGGAACAACTCATTAGAAAAAATAATAATGTTAGGAAAGGTGGAGGCCCATGGAAAGAGAAGAAGGCCACATGCCAAATGGATGGACTCTGTTAAGGATGGATTTACAAAACCTAAGCAGGCATGAATTTACAAAACCTAAGCAAAGCAGTGGAGGATAGGGATTCTTGGAGATGTCTCATCCTTAGGGTCGCCATGAATCGATATTTTGAAGCTGTGGTTGCTTGAATCCATGGATAAAAAAATCTGTGGATATTGCAGGCTGAAAACAACCAGTGGTGTCACTAGGATTGATGTCATCCTGTGTGGTAATTCATGGTGTCACCCCCCCC
>CM034701.1:268352130-268362301 GCA_020142125.1 Phrynosoma platyrhinos | reverse complement strand
ATGTACAGCGCTGTGTAAATCTACAGTGCTATATAAATAAAGCATAATGATAATAATAATAATAATCTCCAGAGTCACAGTCCAGCACTTAAACCACTATGCCACATTGGCTCTACTACCTTGTGTCTGTAACTGTAACTAGTTACTTTTCAAGCTAATGTTCCAAGCTCTGGATATATCAGCAGCACCGTTAAGAAATATAACCCTAGGTGTGGAGTGTGCCCTTGAGCAACACCTGCTCCCACAGTGCATCAATAGCAAAGACTTTCAAGATTCAAAATATCAATGAGCCATAACTGTAAGCCAGTAAGAGGTGACTCCAGTTGTTGTCCCATTGCTGGTAAATGTCCTTCCCAGGAAAAAAGGGACAACATATCTAGAGTGTGCCTTAAAGCAGTTGGTGAGCAGTAAATCCACTGTGGATTTTAGTCCAAACTTCAAAAAAGCTATCCAAGGTTCTGAATCTTATCATGAAAGCAGAAACAGCATTTTGGATAGCTCTTTTAAATTTTAAAATAAAAGATGGAGTGGATTAATTACCCCACTAACATGGAAACTGTCAGTAGCCTCTGACAGGGAGCAGAGTGTAGGGATAAGCTAGTAGGTACTTTGTTGTAGTGGTCTGAGTATTGGACTAGGGCTCTGGAAGACAGGGATGGGAATCCCTGCTCAGCCAGAGAAGTCCAATGAGTGTCCTTGTACAAGTCACACTTTCTCAGAACAAATCTTGCCAAGAAAACCCTGAAATAAGTTAGGTCACCATAAATTGGAAATCACCATAAGTTGGAAATGACTTGAAGGCACACAACATTACAAACAGTGACTTGCAATTAATTTCTCTCTCCCAGAAGAATGGTGTAACTACATCATACTACAACTGCACTTTAAACAGGGATAATGTCCCTGCTTTTGTGAGACAATGGTACCTTTCATTTATATGTTTAGTTATGAGTATGGGTTCACTGCAGGGTAGAGGCAGAATATCACATACCGTATATACTCGACTATAAGTTGACCTCATGTATAAGTTGGGGACATGTTTTGGGGCCAAAATTATGGATTTTGCTACAACCCATGGATAAATCGAGAGTAAAACTTAGGAGCATGTAACAAAAGATCTCAAGAATGAAGCAAAGGAAAATAATGTCAAAGAATATACAAATTTCTAGCAGACATAACTCTTTGTGCTCACACTAAATGGATGGATGAGAGAGTAGAGTGGGGTCAGTGCTTCCAGGAAAAAATGTACTATTGCTTTTCACCAGGAAATGATTCTGTTTTTATACATAAAAGTTAAAGTACAGTACTTACATTGACCCTTGGATAAGTCGACTCAGTTTTTTTCAGTCAATTTTTTTTTAATCTAAATTTCTAGACTTTTACATGAGTATATACAGTAGCTTAAGGGCTGGTTTGTGATGCATGTCATGTTACCGCCCTGTATTTGGTTGCTCTGTTGTAGACGTTGAGATGACAATAAGATAGATAGGAGAAACATGGTGGTTTGCACCATGGTCAGCAGCTTGTAGCACAGAGCTTTCTTTTAAAAGTCAACAAAAGCAGCTATTTTAGTTATATTTCAGAAATATGAAAGTAAATATTTGTGCTTTGTAATTGGATGATAGTTTTATAGCTGAAAGGGAGGTTAGCTTTGTAAGTTGTGATATGTATTTTATTCCCCCCCCCCAGATGTTATGTGATTTTTATTTTTTGCTTCTTTTTTTGTTATGTCTTAATATGTTAATGAAAATACTTATTAAGGAAAGAAAGCAAATCATTCCTTTAAAATTGTAATTAGACTATTAGCCCACCTTTTTTTCTGACCTTGAAACTATAACTACAAATAATGACTTGTAAATTTCCAACCTCTGGGAATAAATGAACAGTTTTCAGAGTGGAGGAAAATAAGCAAAAAAATTTCCCTCAAGGAATTATATTTGATTAGCAATGGACAGTTTGGAGTTAGGTACAAGCAGAAAGGTAGCCAGGTTTGCAGAGACTAAACTTTTTATCATGGTGAAATCCAAAAACAAGCTATGAAAAACTCCAGAAAGATTTCTTTAAATGATGGATACTGGATGAATCCCATATGAGTTGAGCTGATCCACACCTCCTGGACTGATGAGTTGGTTGAAATGTAGTTATTCATTAATTCATACACATTCAGAACATTCCCATTCAGCTCTTGCCCCCCCCCAAAAAAGTACGGTAGTTTAAATTGCTATTGTGAGCAGAGGGGTTGTCTAGATGACCTCAAAGTTCGCCTTCTAACTTTATGATTTTAAGAATGAACTTTGGTCAACAGAAGGTTAATAGAACCAGAGAGACTCCTCAGTGTTATCCTAATAGCCCTGGCAAGTTATCTCTTTTGTTAGGGAATAGCAAATGATATGTTGCCATGGGAATGAAATAGTTGGCTCATTGTTCTTAAGAGTTGGCCTTTTATATAGCTAAGGCTGATATAAGGAAGGAGTGCAGGCTATATTTCAGAGAAAGGAACTGGCAAAACCACCTCTGAGTTGCCTAAGAAAGCTCAATGAAAAAAACTCTGGAATTCATGGGTTTGCCATAAGTCAGCAGGTGAATTGAAGGCTGTGTGTCTGTGTACACTCATCCAAACATGCACACACATGCACACACCTCTTCAATTCACCTGTTGACTTATGGCAAACCCATGAACCTCAGTGAACTTACTAGTGAAAAAGGGAGGAAGGGGACAGCAAGTGCCCTCTGAGAGAGGGGAAGAGAAATTAGGATGCACTCCCAGATGGACTGCATCCTTCTTTCCCTTCATCTCTGAACCTAGGCCACCCCCAACAAAACAATGATCTCCTTGGTCCATGTCTTTTGCCCTTGCTGCAGCTACAGGCTTCCTGGGCACAGGTACCACCCTTTGGCCAATGACTGGGAAAGAAAGCCTCTACCCCCCATTAGCAAAAACCTCCACAATTGTTAAAGCATGTTGTTATTGTGTGTCTTTGAGTCATTTCCAACTTATGGTGACCCTAAAGGGAACCTATCATGGGGTTTCCTTCACAAGATTTGTTCAGAGGAGGTTTGCCTTCTCCTGAGACTGAGAGCATGCAACTTGCCCAAGGTCATCCAGTGGGTTTCATGGCAGAGTAGGGAATCGAACCCTGATCTCCAGAGTCACAGTCCAACGGCCAAACTACTATGCCACACTGACTCCCTAGAAAAGACAATCATGCTTGGCAAAGTGGAAGACAATTGGAAAAGAGGAAAACCAGGTTCAATATGGATAGACTCAAGAAAGCCCTGAATCTGCAGGATCTAAGCAGGGCTGCTGCTGATAGGATGACTTGGCAGTCTCTGATTCATAGAGCCATTGTAAGTTGAACTCAACTTGATGGCAGTTAACAACAACAAAGTGTTAAGTATGTTTGTAAGTCACTGGGATCTATCAAGATCTGGTGTGTGTGTGAGTGTGAGTGTGAGTGAGTTAAGCATGCACACTGAACCAACGGTGTCATTGTCTTCCCAGATTGGATGATCAAAAATGTAATTTTCTGGTTCAAACATTCCAGGTAGAAAATGTATATTTTATTAGCTGTGAAATACCATCTTTTCATCTAGGGCTCATTCTTCATTCCTGTTGCAAGGTTACAAACCTTCAGGTTTCAATGAGCCTGAATTTGGCTCTGATTTTACTACATTTCCTCTCTTTTTCAATTACCCATTAAGCCAGTCTTTTTAAAAAAAAAACAACAAAAACAAACAAAACCTATGTTCTTAAATTACACTGTTGACTGTAAATGTCAAGTTGTTTTCCAGACCTTTCCCACTAACATACAGCTTTCCCCATCCCCTTGTGACAAAGATGTACAAATGATACAATTAGTAAAGTACATGGGAAAATGTGTCTTGTGCGGTTCTAATTGCTACTATGCTGGCTGGCTATCAGTTGTCCCCAGGGCTATTACTTAAATGGTGACTTCATTTGATATGACCCTGGCGCTATGAAGCAAAATAACATTTTGTAGAGGTGAACAAACACTGCAGGTCTTGTTAAGTCAGTGTAGAGACAGCTGGCACCAAATTGTGATTTGAGTCAATGGACTTGACTTGCTCTGCTTCCAGGCAGAATGTCTGGAGCCAGGCGTTTTCCTAGAAAGTTAATTTTAAGGGCTTGTGCAGACATTTGATTTTGATTAGTATATTTTATTTTATTTTGGGATAATGGCAACAACTTCTCGTATGTTGCTACTGTTAGACCTAGTTGTCTGCCAGTGTTAGCGTGACAGTTGTTCAAACAAAATGGAGTGGGAGAGAAAGCAGACAGACTTTCTCTTCAGTCCTTTGAAGCAGCTGTCTGTAATCTGGTGACCCCAAATGAGTCAGACTACAATCCCCATTGTTCCTGTCCTCTCACGATGGGAGCTGTCATCCAGCACATCCAGAGGGTACCAGATTATCAAAGGTTGTTTTAAACAAGTTAGAAGTGTAGGTAACCCTAAGCTGGTGGAGTTGGGGCAGCAGAGCACACCTTCATCAACAAGAAAGAAATGGCAGAAAGATGAAATGCACTAAATGCAGCACAACAAAAGCTGTGTTTTCATCTGATTAATACTCAGAACTTCTAGAGTTACATAACTGTTCTGTAACATCCCAATGCATCTGGTATTTTGTATATTGCACTGTTATATACAATGGCATTTGCTCAGTTTATGTGTCTTGCTACACAGGGATTAGTTTGATTTGTTGTATATTTCCTTCCTTCCTGCTAGTTTTGCTTATTTCTCTTAGGATGACCTCTTCAGAAACCTGCCTTGCAATGTGCAGGTGGGGAGCAAAATTGCATGGTTTAGTTTTTTATACCAAAGTTTGCACAAGATTCATATGGGATTGGGCTCCGGTGGATAAATCTTTAGCTGTCTATAAACTACTGGCCCTAGAATCACTGTGAAAGGATGTGAGATGAGTCACATTCCCAGGAACAGCAAGTATGCCCCAGGGAGTCTGCTTCACACCCATTTGTCCCTTCAGACTGAAAAACCACTTCCTACTACCATCCAAGAGATAAATATCTTGCTAATTTGTGATTGATTAAAGAACATTCCTGTCTGGAGAGATAGTTATTCCTTCCTTTCCTGACACATTTGCCTGCTAATAAGGGCTAGTTGCCAGCTAACTTCCTCACTGGCTGATTCCTGGTGCTGCCATGTTACAAGTTCGCAAATCTGGACATCTCATTTGCATAATATGCAAATTATTATAATTTGGTCTCTAATTATACAAATTCAACATAATAATCATTGCAATAATATTAGTATTTTTCATGCATCAGCCTCCATGCTATTTTTTTAATGGGAATGACTGGTTTGAGAGCCTGTGTTGAATAATGCTTAATGTGCTGTACTTGGAACAGGGAGACCCAAATTCAAATCCCAATTTGGTCATGGAATTTACTATGTGACCTTGGGTCATCATTGTTGTTGTTAACTGCCATCAAATCATCTTTGACTTGTGGTGACCTACAAGTGAATGGAATGAGAGATCTCCAAATCACCCTATCTGAAACAGCCCTACTCTCAAGTCTTGCAGACTTAGAGCTGTGGCTTCCTTGATTGAATCTATCCATCTGTAATGTGGTCTTCCTCTTTTCCTACTGTCTTCTACAGTACCAAACATTATTATCTTTTCTAATGAGTCATGTCTTCTCATGATACGTCCAAAGTACAACAACCTGTTTAGTCATCTTGGTTTCTAGAGAGAATTCAGGCTTGATTTACTCTAGAACACATTTATTTGTCTTTTTAGCAGTCCATGGTAAATACAGAGCTCTTCTCCAGCACCACATTTCAAATTACCGGTAGTTGATTTTCTCCCTATTGACTTTCTTCACTGTCCAGCTTTCATGACCATACATATAATCTGGAAATTGTACAATGGCATGGGCAATCCTAACTGTAGTATTCAATGATACATCATTACACTTCAGGATCTTGTCTAGTTCCTTCATCACTGTCCTTTCAAGTCCTAGTCTTCTTCTTGACTGCAATCTCCATTTGATTAACGACTGAGGGCCTCGGCAGATGGCTTAAAAAGCCGTCCTCGGGGCAAGGAAGGGGAGGGGCAGCCGCACGCTCGGCGCCCCTTCCTCCTCCCGAGGTAGTCCTCGGAGCTGCCGGCCCTCCGCACGGCTGGCGCTCCGGGGACAACCTCCCGCCACAGCGTCCGGACGCACTGCGACGGAAAAGTCAGCGAAAGTGCGCCGCAAGCTTTTGAGGCGCACTTTCACTGACTTGTGAAAGGAGCGCTATTTTCGCGCTCCTTTCAGGGGCGGCGAAGGTGCGCCGCAGGATTGAGGCGTGGGGATGCCTTGCCTCGGTCCCGCGGCGCACCTTCCCAGGGCGGCCCCGTGCCGCCAGTCTGCTTAGGCCCTGAGCCAAAGTATGGAAAATCTCAAACTGCTTCAATGTCTTAATCATCTGCTTTAAAGATAGGTAAATCATCTGTGCAGTGGTTTAAAAATTGTACAGGGGGAAAAAAAGCTAAAAATATTAGAGTCACAGATCAACATTTTTTCTCAGATGTTACTTCTGTTGACAGTTAAGATGGTCTAGAGAGGGATATCAATGCAAGCAGAGGCAATTCTCTTCTTAGCCATGTGGGGACCAGGGACAAAGGGCAATAATAGGTAATAAAATTTCATTAGCAACAGAAGAGTAACTACTGCCTATCTTCTGTTGTTCAGAGAGTTGAAATTTTATTACCTGTCTGTTATTGCCCTTTGTCTCTGGTGCTCAGATGGCCTTGGAGGAGTGGCCTGTGCTGGCATTGAAATCTCTCATTACTGTCTTAACTGACAACAGATTTACATCTGATCTACACAAAGGCTGTATACAGTGGGCCCTTGTTATCCGCTGGGGTTTGATCCCAGGAGCCCCCATGGATCACAAAACCTGGGGATGCTCAAGTCCCATTAAATACAATGGTACAGTAAAATACTATCCCTTATATAAAATGGAAAATCAAGGTTTGCTATTTGGAATTTATACTTTTTTGGAATATTTCCAAGCTGTGGATGTTTGAATCCATGGATTAAAAAAAATCTGTGGATAAGGAGGGCTGACTGTATCAGTGCCACGGTGTATTATCCCTGCCCCAGTTTGACACTTTTACTGCCACACACACCCGTTTTAATCCAAAGTGAAATTAGTTTGGAAAGCCACACAGGACCCCCCCCCCCCCCCCCCATTATATAGCTACATCAGTGCAATGGGATATTTCTACTGTGTGCAGATGTTTATGTCTGGTCACACAACTGCAGCAGCTGTGGGGGAAGTTATTCCTGCTATACATGCATATATTTGCATATCTGCTTAATCAAACAGCCTTTGTTTACCTTTCATTCCAATTCCTACCTGCAGTTCTATAAAGTGAAGTCCATAGAGAAGGGTGTGTGTGAAATACTGACCTGAAAATGTATGCATATAAACACCAAATCCCACCCACCCCCAGCCAAAAGCAACTTTTCTGTCTGCCAATACAAACAAAGGAGCTTCACTTCTGTGGTGGGATCAATCAAGGAATCATCTGACTTAGTTGATCACCCACCAACCTGGCCTTAACTCTCCCCCCACCTCCACCTCAATTCCACTGTGATTCCAATTTGAGGGTCAGGTTACACATCTTAAAAACATGTTTCTTCCCCCAAACAGCAGAGTAAACTGGATCACGTTAAAGCTTTCAGACATTAAATCACATTAGCTTTCAGAGATCGAAAATAAGTATTTTCACATTGGAAGGAGAGGAACATGTTCCAACAGCATCAGGATCAATGTAAGGATTTATTATTTAGCCTGTGCAGATGAAACCTAAAATAGAATGTATGTCTGTGACTCTAATATTTTCACTTTTTTTGGGGGGGGGGGTATGTGATTTTTAACACCTTTGCCTGGTGAAGAAGCCAGCAAAGTTTTGAAAGCTTGTGTGATGCATTTTCTGCATTTTAGTTGGCCAATAAAGGTATTGCTCTTTTGCAAATTTTGGATTTTGTTGAACCAGATGATTTTTAAAAAATGATGCAAAATAAAGGTGCCCTTATTTGGTTTTGCATTCTTTTGGAATCACTCAGTAATTTGTTTTCTACTCGAAACGGCTACAACCTGACTATGGGCCTTTACAGACTGCCAGAAATAATCCAGTTTGAGGCCACTTTAACTGCCTTGTCTCAGTGCTAGGGAATCATGGGAACTGTAGTTTATTGTGGCACAAGAGCTCTCTGACAGAGAAGGCTCAATGCCTCAGAAAAAACTACATTTTCAATTATTCCCTAGCACTGAACCAGGACAGTAAAAGTGGACTCAAGCTGCATTATTTCTGGCAGTCTCTAAAGGCCCTATGTTTCCTAAATCATCTGTGGTCATTATTTTTGTTTTCTTTGTGTTCAACTTTAACCTCCATTTGCACATTCTCCTTTGACTTCCTTCAGTAATCATTCCATTTTCTACTAGCAGTATGGTATCATCTGCATATATTAAATGGTTGAACTCAGATTTTTATGCCTCCTTCCTCTGTGTCTAATCCTGCTTTATGTATGATATTTTCAGCATAAACATTATATAAAATACAGCCTCACCTGACCCCTTTGCCAATTGGAAACCATTCCATCTCTCTGTATTTTGTCATGAGGGAGGCCACTTGTCCTGAGTACAGGTTACACATCAGGTTAATAAAATGTTGTGACACATTCATTACTTTAAAAGCAATCCAAGGTTTTTCATAACCTAAACCAGGGGTCGGCAACCTTTCCTTACCTGGGGCTGGTCGCTGGCAACGTTCCCTTCTGGCGGGCCGGGGAGGGATGGCGGCGTGCGTGCTCATGCGCACATGTGCGACCCCCGCCGCCATGTACGCCGCCGCCACTGCCACCGCACGCGTCGCAGCCACCATTTTGTTTGCCAAAATGGCGGCCGTGAGTCATTTGCACATGTGCAGAAGTACTGCACATGCGTAAACGAGTTGTGACCGCCATTTTGGCAAACAAAATGGCAGCTGCAATGTGCGCGGCTGCACGGTGGCCAAAACGCATGGTGGTGGCGGCGGGCGGTGGCGGAGGGGGCTGGTCAACGGGGGTCCACGGGCCAGATACGGCCCGCGGGCCGAAGGTTGCCGGCCCCTGACCTAAACAATTGAAGTATTTGCTATAAGCTATAAAGCACAGGTTGATTTTCTTTTGATTTTCTGTGCGTGTTTCATTATCCAATATATGTTTGTAATATAATCCCTAATGCCTCTTTTTTTCCTGAACCCAGCTTGGGGTACCTGGAATTCTCACTCCATATATGGTAAAAGTCATTGTTTTTGTAGAATTTTGAGCAACACTTTGCTTGCATGGGAGAATAATGCAATGGTCCTGTGGTTAATCCAATCCTTGGTGTCCCCTTTTTGGGGACTGGAATGTAAATTGAGCATTTCCAATCTGTGGCCATTCTTTTGTTTTCTATGGGGGGGGGGTTGCAGACTGCCAGAAATAGTGCAAATTGAGTCCACTTTTAGAGTTAGCGTTAGTGCTAGGGAATCATGGGAATTGTTTTTTTTCTGAGACATTGAGCCTTCTCTGTCAGAGAGCTCTGGTGCTACAATAAAATACAGTTCCCATGATTCCCTAACCCTAACCCTAACCCTAAAAGTGGACTCAATTTGCACTATTTCTGGCAGTCTGCAACCCCCCTATATTTGTTAACAGATCTTAGTTAGAACTAGAGTAGATCCTTTCTCTGTAGCTTGAAGCAGCTCTATTGGTATGCCACTTGTTCTGGTTGGTTTATTTTCCCAAGTATCCTGAGACCAGCCATCAATACCGTTCAAGAAATCTACCTTAATTGGCATTAGCATTAAATCCACCTAGCATAGGCAAAGCAGTACTGAAGATGTTTTTAAGAGATTGATATGAGGTGTAATCATATGCCTGTAATGTATCCTATTTGACTGTGATGTTGCAGACTTTTGTGAAAAATGTTGTTGTATTTACTGGTGAAATTTAATATAAAGTTAGTTATGTAATGCATAGTAAATATAATACAGTAAGTGATCTGTTGGGAGGAGGTAAGAGCACAGAGTGTTGTGGTAATTCACAATTGACTGATTTTCAGGGATGTTAAAAGACTAGGTGAGAGTTGGGAGAGAGAGAGAGATTTGAGTGTCA
>CM034701.1:268336510-268346834 GCA_020142125.1 Phrynosoma platyrhinos | reverse complement strand
CAAAAACCTCTTAGTGTTGCTATAAGACAGAAATGACTTGAAGTCACAGAACAACAACAACAACAACAACAACAAAGTAGGAGAGGAACATATATGCCTTATTGTATGAGAAAAGAACACCAGGACAGAGCAGCAGAGAAGCGGCTTTCTCCTTGTCTCGCCACATGCCATTGAAGCACTTCTACTCTCTTCCTGAGGGAGACAGTCATAAAAATGTGTCTTTTGTTACACTGGAAAAATCTGTTTGGCAAAAGGCACACTTTTATGACCATCTCCCTCAGGAAGAAGAATGGAAGTGCTACGATGGCACACAGAGAGGCAAGGAGAAAGCCGCTTCTCTGCAGTTCTCTATATTTTGGCTTTCTTTTGACATGTGATAAGGCTGCATGTCTCCCACTGCAACATCTAGCCAAATGGAAGAAAAAAGCTGAGACAAGCCCACACTCTCCAACTGTCCTGATTTGGGCAAGGACAGTCCTAATTAATCCTCTGTCAACCTCCTTTTTCAGCAGCTTTTAAAACATCCCTGTTTTTCTCTCCTTTGCACACTTTCTCCCTTTGTCCTCAGCTTGCTTCAGTTGGTGCAATCTGAGTTCAAAATGCAAAAGTAGTTTGCACTCAACTCAGTGAGAGGAGAGGAGAAGAGGGGAGAGGAGAGGTGAGGGCAGAGTCCTGGTCTTCCCAGTTGGCTCAGGGAAAAGCAAACCACTGCAACCTGTCCTAACTCATTAATAATGTTTGCTATCCTGACCTGATGTTGCCTAGCCACACATCTCTTGGTTTTCATCTGTGAAATGTTGCAGGATAATCAAGCCAAATGCCATAATTGTAGCAAGCCAGGGCAGCCCAACAGCATTGAACAAACCACAGTCCCACTACCCTTGGAGACAGTGGTTGTTGTCTGGGGTACACTACAGCCACTGCTACCATTACCACTGTGTAGGTTTCTTTTCTCCTGATGAGGGTTGGTCAGCCTCAGCCACAGAGGAGCAGCAGCATCCAGAAGGCAGAGGCAGAAAAGTGCCAGGCCAAAGGGGCATTTATTCCACTCAGCCCACACCCAAGCAAGGAGGAGGAAAGCACAGGGGAGAAAAAGAAAAGAGGTAATGCTTCACTACATAATCCCTGCCCTGGGTTAACAGCTCTCCAGTTTAATGCCTGTAAGGCCTCCCAAACTTGGGACATTGTTCCAAGTGCACCATTAGTGACCCAGGCCTGGCCTAGGTAGATCCCACCCCACATGGCTCATTCAAAATCGCAAGTTGCAGCTATATGCCATTCTAAGTGCCCTTTGCAATGTGGCATATGATGATTAGGGAGGCCTGCATGATATCTTTATTCTTTCATTTTTATTCTGTAGTGCAGCCTTGTCCAACCTAGTTTGCCCTACAATCTGTCCAATAAGGACTAGTTTGATTCTTATGTGTGCAAATTATTACAGATCAGATTCTGTGTCTTTTCACTATAGGAAAGATTGCTAGTATTACAAATAATCTAATCAATGCAACATTTATCTGCTGTTAATAATGCTGCATTAATGTCTAAAATGTCCTAGATATGTAAATGATAGATAGAAAATGAATGGTAAATAAATTCTAGTTTTAGCTGGACTGCTCATCTGTTGCAGTGTTGCAATTTTAATATTGCTTTGAATTTTGTTTTGCTGTTCCTGTTTTATTTTCTTTGACAGTATTTTGTTTGTTTCTATTATGTAAGCCAGTGCAACTCAGTGATACAAATGGTGGGCCATTGTAGGAGTTTATCACATCCAAAATAAAAGTGACTTACCTCTCCCAGGTTAGAGTCACTTATGGAATGAAGCCGGGTATTATCGCATGGAAAATGCTGCCAATGATGCCACCTGACTGCATTCTGCCTAAATACTGCCTCCCAACCATGTTCAGCTGGCTGATTTGCAAAGTTGGGAGCTTCCTGTGTATACAAATTGGCTGAACGCACGCAGCTTTTATCCGGGATTTAGGTGGGATGCAGTCAGGCGGCAGCATCAGTGCATTTTCCATGCAATGATAATACCCAGCTGCATCCCATAAGCGACTCTAACCTGGGAGTCACTTTTATTTTGGGTGCGATAAACTCCATAGTGTTGTCAGATGAAATAAAAAACTGGGCTGATGTGCCTTTAATAAGGGTGGAAATAAGGGACAGTACTTATGTAGAAGTGGGAATTTCAGCAGGTATTACTTACATGACAAACAACGCCTGCTGCATTTCCTTCTTCTACACAGCCATTAAAGACCTGAGAGCCCTGTCCCTAATTTCACTTTGGTTATTCTAATTATGAGCCAGCCTAGTGTAGTGGTTTGAGCACTGGACTAGGACTCCAGAGAACATGGTTTGAATCCTTGTTCAGCCATGCAAACCCACTATGTGACCTTGGGCAACTCAAACTCTCTCAGTTTCATAGGGAGGCAAAGGCAAAGGCAAATTCCCTCTGAACAAATCTTGCCAAGAAAACCCAGTGTTCAAGCCTTTACACATTATTCTATGACCTTCCTTATTAATTATTCCAAGTCTCTGATATTTTCCAGTGGTAGTATGGTGTCATCCACATATCTTAGATTGTTGATGTCCCTACCTCCTATCTTTACTCCTCCTCCTTCTGAGTCTAAATCTGCTCTTCATATATTTCCTGCGTACAAGTTTGAACAAGTAAGGTGATAATATGCAGCCTTGTCTGACCCCCTTTGCCAATTCTGTTTCTCCATTCTGTTTCTCCATATGCTGTTTTAACAGAACATAATATGTCTTAAGTACAGATCATACTTTGAAGCAGATGTCCAAGACGCTGTTCCTATTGAGTGGGTAAGGATCAACATTCTGGGTAGCTCTTTTAAAGTTTGTACTAAAATCCGGAAGAGATTTACCATCTCACTGACATGAAAACCACCAGCCACCACTGGGAATATACTGTAATGTTTCCCTGCGGGACATGGTGGGTCCCTAAAGAAATCTACAATGATTTTTTTTAATAGGCAAAGCTTTTCTGTACAAGGTGTGGCAACGATAGAGTATTTTGTTAGGAAAGTTGAAGAACAGGGCAATGAGCTAGAAACAAGCGCTAACAGCTGTGTATATTATTAACATGTTATGTTAATAGATGACATCAGCACGTTCTTGCCATATTGCAAGAAGAAAATGCATTGTTGTGAGCAGAATAACAGCCATTAAAAACTGTTCAAGCAAAACGAGAACAGATAACGAATGCATGATGCACTTAAATCATGATACATGCTATTGCTTTCACGTTGACACTTAGGCATGGCAAAGCTTTCAGAATATTGAGGATCAGCTGTTTCAGAAGCTAAGAAAGCATTCTGTGGGCCAGTTAACCTGCCTGGTTGCTTGTCAGGCACAGTCCTGTGGGGACAGCAGTTTGGAACAAAGAGACACTTATTTCTTGTTGCAGTCACAGCTTCAGGAGCTGTTCTGTTTTGTTTCATGATATAGGAAGCAAAAGGCAGTGAAACTCGGAGTGTGGTGGAGTCTCCTTCTTTGGAGGTCTTTAAACAGAGGCTGGATGGCCATTTGTTGAGGATGCATTGATTCTGAGTTCCTGCATGGCAGGGGGTTGGACTGGATGGCCCTTGTGGTCTCTTCCAACTCTATGATTCTATGATTCTATTCATCTGGTCAAGGCCATACTGAGGTCACTTTGCTCATGTGATCTTCCATCAACAGGCAGTATCTTTATTAGGACCAACTGAACATAGCTTACTCTCTTTTATGCTTCTTCATTGCCAAGGTGATGTAGAGTTGGAGATAGGATGGGTGATTTTGCTAGTGCTGGGAAAAGTTACTGTTTGGGACTACAATTCCAGAATGCCCCCCCCACACACACGCACTTCCTATCTATCATAATCAATGGCCATGTTGGCTAGGGGATTCTGGCAGTTGTCATCTCAAAAAGTGACTTTTCCAAGTTGTTTTTTGTAACAAGGCACAGTACAGCTGAGATACTATATAACTTGGACTTCTGCTGTTTGGTATAAAAACAGAAGGTGCCCCTGCTGAATTCACCTGGAGTATCTTGTCTAATGCATCCAGAGGTTAGATCAAACTATGGACGGTCCCATCTTCCCTCACATGAGCTATTTTCATATTACTAAAAATGGGGAATAGGAGAATCAGTTATTATTCATACCATTGCACCTTAAGCCAACTTTTAGAAATCTGATGCTAGCCAAATCCAGATACTTTGACTGGTACACGTCTGGTATCAGGTTCCTATTTATATGTAATCTTAAAAAACACATTTCTTTATCTGATTTTACAAGTATTTCTGATGGCACAACATTATCAGATTTGGGCGGCGTCTTGAGGTGCTTTAGCGGATATATCTTACACTAGATGAAAGAAAATAAGATTAGTTTTGTCCTCCTCTGACATCTTCCTCATCAGGAAATTCCATGGAAAGATGTCTCTCTGATCTCTTGTAAAACAAATATAGAAGTCATGTAATTAAAAGTGCATGTGTTGCTAATTATTGTCAATTGAAAAACATTTGCCCAGAATAACAAAAGTTTAAGTAAATAACTAGAACATGAATTAAGAAGAAAATTCACTGCCTTGAAGAGTTCTGAAAAAGTTTTTTCTTGATAATTAATAAAACATGGGTATGGGTTTCTTAAATATAAATCTGCCTAATGTGTAAATTCTGCATGTAGGGTTTCAGTCTAATTTTACATGTAAATATAAGTTTCGTGGTTTTCATTGGTTTATTTGTACATGCCAGTGATGTCAAAACAGTATATTAAAGGGTACATAATAGAATTTGGTGGCTAGAGGGTGGGAATATTATGCCAAATTTTACCATTTTACTTCCTGTTCTAGTTAGCTTCAGCCGTATGAATTTCTCTTGCTTCTATGTATGGACAGCTCCCCTTCTTTAGTCTCCATATCAAGACAGAAAGCCTACAGGAAAATGTATTCAATTTAGGCTATAACTATCATCTCTGACTACAGATTAAGTCCTACTGGGTTTTTTGACTAAGCATGCCTTGAATTGTAATGTTGATATAGTTAGATTTGTGTCTGACACCACCACATGCTAACACCTAGCTCAAGGTGAGGCTCTTGCACTCACCTCAGTATTGTTTGATGATAGTTCACATGATCTTTGATCATTGGTGGTTGGTTCTGATAGTATTTGGAGTCCATGAATGCCTAGAGACATAGAGGTGTCCATGATCTGTTAAATGTACATCCTTCATCTGTCCAGACATGTCCATCCCCAGTTTCAGACATTCAATTTCTTTCAGTCATTAATTTGCAGTATTTTTAATCTGAGATCTTTCTTATATCAGTGTAAATATATTTGAATTATTTGTTGTTGGCTTAAACTGTTTGTTGGCAATCAGACAGAAATGAGTTTTGCCTGGGATTAATACATTTCTTTATTTGATGCTAATAAATAAAACTTGGATTGTCTGCATGGACTGAGGAGACTAGGAAATTAAGGGTATAACAGCAAGCAATGTTTACTGTCATGCGACCTGCATTCTTGTAATATCTTTCCTCTTTCTGCATCAAATCTATCCATGCTTCCATTTTAGGACAATTCTGCACAGATTTCTTAGGGGTGGAGGGGGAACAAAGAAGAACAATTTAAAGCCACACTAACTATAAGTGTCTTTGGGGGGTTGCAGACTGCCAGAAAAAGTGCAAATTCAGTCCACTTTTAGGGTTAGGGTTAGGGAATCATGGGAACTGTATTTTATTGTGGCACTAGAGCTCTCTGACAGAGAAGGCTCAATGTCTCAGAAAAAAAAAAACAATCCCGTGATTCCCTAGCTCTAACCCTAACCCTAAAAGTGGACTGAATTTGCACTATTTCTCACAGTCTGCAACCCCCCCTTTGTTTGCCAGATTAGACTTTTCTTTATTCTTCATCCTACTTGATTTTCTTTTCTGTACAAATATCTCAAATATCTGGCTTGTTGTATTAATCCCCCTATAATTATAATTATAATTTGTTGCATGATTATTGCCATCCACTCAAATTTAGGACACCTTTACTAGATAGTGGGAAGTACTTGCACCACATAGTGAGCCAGGGAATCTGTACGAATGAGTAGCATTCTGACTTATGATGACCAAAAGATGAACCTATCATGGGATGTTCTTGACAGAATTTGTTCAGAGGAGATTTGCCATTGCCATCCTCTGAGGCTGATAGAGTATAGAGGTTATTGCACTGCAATTCCCATCAGGATAAATGCAGGCTGTAACAGTAATAAATGGATCTTATAAGACAGCCCTGTGGCTGGCAGTAGGCAGCCCATATCCAATCTGGTCTTCTCCCGCAGCTTTTCAAGAACGGGATTTTCTACTGGTCTACTCCTGGCCACGGGGTTGTCTTAAGATTTGTCTGTTACAGTTACAACCTGCGTCTATCCTGGCAGGAATTGCTGGTGCAATAATCTCCTGTCAAGGTCACTCATGGCCAAGAGAGGATTCGAACTCTGGTTTCCCAGTGTCCTAGTCCAACACTCAAACCATTATATCACACTGGCTCTCTTAGTTGCTACTATATAGCTGAACAAGCTACAGTGCTTCATTCCATGACTGGTTTATTGTGTTGTCTGACAGGGCAGCTTCCTTGCTTTGGTTTGTTTCCTCTCAACAAACCAGAGAGAGAATTCTTGGATTCTCAGTCCCTAAGTCATTTCTGTGCCACAGTCATTAAGTCTGTTGGGTTCTTATGAGGTGTTTATGTTCTTTAGTTTGGGATAGTGGGGGAAATCTGAGAAAATCTGAATCACATTCATATCCAAATACAGTTTAATTATAATGATGACAAAAGCATAAATTATGTCTCTCTCTTTTTTTTTTTTAGCTGTCTTGAGGCTTCTGTGTATCTGGGAAGGCTAGGTTAAAAAAAGTATTTTTTTAAATGCCATATGTTTTAAAATTTAAACAGGAAATCTAATCATCATAGCATTCAAATATACATATATTTATGTTTTTCTTTATCCAGGTCAGGATGAGGTCCCGAAATCAAGGTGGAGAAAGCTCGTCCAGTGGGCATTTCTCAAAGTCAAAGCCCATTATCAACACTGCAGAAAATCAAAACATTCAAGAAGATGCCAAAAAAAAGAACAAATCTAGTCGCAAAGATGATGAGGTCCTAGGCTCAGGAACAGTCAAGAAACATAGCAAATCACCATGCCCTAGTGAGCGGAAAAGCAAGAAATCAATAGAGCTTTCCAAAGAGGATCTGATCCGGCTCCTCAGTATAATGGAAGGAGAACTACAGGTATTTCAGACATTTGTTCCTTCTTCCTCTTTTGTTTGTTTGTTTAATGCTTATAAATTGACTTTTGTGACTTGGCATAATATTGGAAGTATCAGAGGGATGACACAACAAAATACAAAATCCACAAAAGAGTGATACCTTTATTTGCAAACCAAATTGTAGAAAAAAACATCATGCAAGTTTTCAAAGCTTACATGATGGTTAGCTCTCCTTCACTGCTGTCTTTCATTGGGCAGCCATGTGTTGGTGTTTCTACAGTTCTTCCCATTAGTCTTTCAAGTTGTAAAAGTTAGTTTTGGGAACTATAATACTCACAGTGCCCCCATTCATCATGGCCAGTGGCTGGGGATTCTGAGAGCTGTACTCCAGAAAGTAGTATTTCCAAAAATATGGTCTGCATTTTTTTTCCATGTTTTCATAAATGTGTATTTCAAGGCCAACCCTAATTCTCTGTTTCTTTGAGCAGTATGACTTAACTAGATTTGTTATCATCTTTTAAAGTTAAGCCAAAAATCAATACATTGTTGTGTGGAAATACTATTTGAAGGGTGAAGGAAGAGGAAATCCATAGGTTGTCATGAAAGTGTAGCTCCTTTACCATTCATCTTCAAGAATATATCTTTGCATGATCTTCACTACATGAGCAGTATCTTTTACCATAGTCCTTTGTCTATATTAAATCTGTTTGCATGCAGATCAAAAGAGGGGAAGTTGATGTTGGTGCCAATGTATCTCCCTGTGCACTCAGCTGCATTTCGAACTCTCTCTGGGGGTTTAGCACAAGAGTTTGCAAGGAATTCTGGTTTAATGTATTCTTTATCAGTTTTATGTGATTGGAAAACCTTCCCTATCAGGGTTTGTGAACATAGGAGCTTGGTCAGTGAATATAGCCAGACGTGCTTACAGAAACTTTTAGAGACTTTTGCTTTCAGTGTATGGAGATCTACAAGGTAGCTGGACACATGGGAATGTGTGGGTGTGGGACTTGTGTGTATGCTTAGCTCACATAATCTTCCACACATTATTCTGTATATGACTAGGACAGGTGAACCTCTGCATAGGGCTAATGTAGTTCCAGCTGGCATAGAAGAAAGGAGAAGTTGATCTCTTCTCTGAGGTTAAGCTCAAGGATCTGACTACATCTCTGTGATATCCAGAAAAGAAATGAGGCCCCAGTTAGTCAATGGCATCTGTCCCATAGCAGCATACATGAGTCAGGAAAGAAAGAAAAAAAGGGCTACCATATAAGACAATATTACACAACAAAGGCTGGGAGCCTCTAGCTAGAACATGCACAGAGTCCTGTAGTAATTTCCTACCCAAGAAAAGGGATAGTGAAACTCACTTTACATCCATTCTCAAGATTTCTTGATGTCTTTGTGTAAGATGACATTTTAAAACAATTAATCCCCTGGAGTGTGTGGATCCATTCGTACAACACAATTACAGTATTATTATTTCAGTTTAATTGCCATGGCTCTGTCTTATGGAATTCTGGGGTTTGTAATGAGGCACTAGAGCAAGATCACCACTAGGGGGCTGCGGGGAGTGCGGACTGCACCAGGTGACACCCTAAGGAGGTGTGACACCACTGCTCCTATTTGGGCAGAAATAGTTGTGTTCACATCCATCCCTTTAAAATACTGAAGTTAACATTAAGCAACTTGTGTGTAGGGGCAAAGAGAAGTATTATAATATTCAGTGTAATAGAATAGAAGAAGACAACCATAAAAAAAGTAGATCCAGAGACCTCCTCCACGGGATCTGAAAAATTAAAGAGAAATTCTGACCTTAAGGAAGAGCAGTCTGAAGATGAACCCACAATTTTAGAAAGTGATGAAGAAAATACTCTTATAGAAGCTTAGAAATAAATCCCCAATAACAGATGGAATGCCAATAGAGCTGTTTCAAGCTGTAGAGATAAAAGCCATTCAAATTCTTACAAAAATCTGCCAACAAATATGGCTTACAGACTGGAAACACTGTAGTGTTACATCTGAGGAAATAGAGTTAAGTCTATGAAATTTTACGCTGCTAACCACTTTCTTTCTCTCAGTCTCTAATGTGTTAAAAGATCTCTTTGCATTCCCATCAAGACAACAGAAAATGACTAAGGTTGGAAAACTGGAAAGAAAGTGCTTGTCATGGAAGAAGATGGCAAGGTTTTAACAACTACAAAAAAGATGGAAGCAATCACTTAAGTACTAGATAGGATGGGGAGAAAGGAAGGAGGTTTTAAAAATGCCACCAGATACGTAGAGAAAGAGGGACACACGGCAGCAGCAGTGGCATTTTGGGGCCGCAGAGGATCGTCACCAGCCCTCAAGGACATCATCTGGGCATCCTGTCCCTGCTCGCAGCTGTGCGAGAGCCGGGAGGAGCAGCGGCAGGGATAAAACCCCGCCTGATTCCACCTCTCCCCCAGCAAACACGCTGCAGCAGCGTTTTGGGGCTGCAAAGGACCATCACCAGCCCTCAAGAACATCATCTGGGCAACCTGTCCCTGCTCGCAGCTGTGCGAGAGCTGGGAGGAGCAGCGGCAGGGATAAAACCCCGCCTGAGTCCACCTCTCCCCCAATAAACACGCTGCAGCAGCAGTGGTGTTTTGGAGCCGCAGAAGACTGGGCGGGGCTATTTATAGCCACTGTGGGAGTTGTTATTAGCAATAAGATATTTCCCGAGCCATGCAGCGGCAGCATCTGGGGCTGCAGAGGGACTGGGCCGAGCCCTAAACACCATCACCTGAGTGGCCTGAGTTGTTGATAACAGTGCTTGGGCTGTAAAGGATTATCTCTGACCTTGGCTCCCAGTCCTCAGTGAGCCATCTGAAACGGCCTGAGCTGCCATACTTTGCGAGGAAGTCGGGAGGAGCTTTGACGGAGATAAAATCCCGTCCAAATACCATTTCTCCCCCAGCAACTACGTGACGGGCGGCGGCGGAAGGTTACAAAAGACTGGGTGGGACCGGTACCATCATCACCAGAATTGTTTGCTTTTAACATCTTAAACCCCTAGAATGCTATTAAGGGGGAAACTATTTGTTCTGGG